>OX465296.1:78358093-78707267 GCA_949987735.1 Leucophora obtusa
CTAGGAAGCTG
Organism: Leucophora obtusa; assembly: GCA_949987735.1. Lineage (NCBI taxonomy): Eukaryota > Metazoa > Arthropoda > Insecta > Diptera > Anthomyiidae > Leucophora > Leucophora obtusa. The sequence continues at coordinate 78,358,105 of OX465296.1, forward strand.
AAATTCCCTGTCGATGGATTTTCGGAAATTCCTACCGAGAGGGGCACAAATAGTAAAAGTTGGTTAGAAACCTGAAATGTAAAACATATGTTACTTGGAGTATGGGCTCACTTACCGGGAAGGTGCTTTTTGGACAGGGACATTGCAAAAATGGGGATTAATGAAGCGAAAAGTGCCGCTTAAAGGCCTGCCCAAACCGCTGGAGGTAGGAAGTTGAAATTTGGTATTAAAGTTCCTCCTCTACTGTAGACATCCGCTAAGATGAGATTTTTGGAAATTTCTACAGGTAGGGTCAAAAACAGGAAAAGTTTCCCCCTTAACGGCCTGGCCAAACTGCTGGAACAAGGGAGCTTAAATTCGGTATTTGGGTTCCTTCTCCAACGTTGACGTCCCCTAAGATGGTATTTTTGGAAATTCATACCGGGAGGGGTAAAAAGGGAAAAAACTTCCCCCTTGACGGCCTGGCCAAACTGCTGGATATAGAGACCTAAAATTATGTATGTAGTAGGTTCCTCCTCCAACGCAGACGTCCTCTAAGACGGAATTTTTGGAAATTCCTACCGGGAGGGGTAAAAACGGAATAATTCTCCCCCTTGATGGCCTAACCGAACCCTTCGGCTAGAAACCTGTAATATATAATATGTTTTCCTTGGAATATGGGCTAACTTATCGACAAGGCATTTCTAGGACTTTGGACAGGAACGTGGTAAAAATGGTGGTTCAAAAGGGGAAAATTGCCCCCCCCCCTTAACGTCTGCGTCTTTAGCTAGAAACCTAAAACTTAAAGAACAAGTGTATATGAAACACTAAAATTAAGAAACTAAATAGGAAACGAGTGGAATTGAAACACTACACAAGTGGAATGAAATGGATATAAACGTTGAACGAGTGGAATTGAAATTATAGACAATACAAATGGATTGGAAGAGGGAATTACCTGTTCAAACACTATCCACGGAATATGAAACTTACGTAGCATAGAAACATACTCTCCAAAAAGTTAAACAAATTTTCTAAAAGAGAAAAAACCTTAGAAAAGAAATGGAACTTATATATTCCGATATTTAAACTTCATGTAACGAAGCACCGGTGGAAGAAACCGACGCAGTAAATTTTCCAACTGAATTTGTGAATTTACTTGAATTGCCAGGTCTACCTTTACATAAACTGGAATTAAAAAAAAAACTTTATAACACACTAACAACGTAGCGGGCTTTGCCCGCTATTTTTAATATTATAAAATGCTTTCCAACCCTGCTGCGCCCCCCCCCCTAAACTTTAAGGCACGCTAACAACGTAGCGGGCTGCGCCGGCTAGTATATATATATTAGGCCGGGTCGATTTGTGGGGAGGCAAAAAAATCGCCCATGGCTCAGGGAAAATCGTATTCTAGGGATCAAAATAAGAAACTTTGCCGAAGGAACCATACCTCTAAAACGAATTCTACTACCCCCAACTGTTGACTTTTGTCCCGTAGGGTCAAGTTTTGAAAAATCACACTTTGACCCATTTAGAGTGCCCCAATCGAGTCCAAATGTATGACCGACCCCCACTAACTTTGGAAGGCCGATCCACCCATGCCAGTGGCACACCCCCTGGAACTCCCCTGGGGGGTTCCCCATACAAACATTTTAAAAAATCACCATTTTTGGCACTTTATTTTATTATTTTTTATTTATTTTATTTATTTTTATTATTTTATTTATTTTTTCTCCTTAGAAATTTATTTAGTCAGAACATATGTAAATGAAAAAATTAATTTAACTTAGTAATAGAAAAGAAAAAATAAAAAGTTACTGTTTGAAGTCTTTTTTGCTTTCAAGTCTGGGCAATTTCGCACGGCTCTCTAATGTCGTCGCCATAACAGCCTCTACATTTTCCGGTATAACTCGTTTGGAAACGCTAGCTAGCAATTGAACGTGTCGTTCTGTTGCGATTATTAAATCGAATATCATTTGTGATATTCTTGTCCATTCATCTAAGAATATAGTAAATCTCCTATTGTTAGAAATATTTCTCGATATTTCTTTTATCATGATATCTTTTACATGATTGTAATAATTTAATATAATGTTCTTTACATCGGTTTCATTTTTTTAGTCTTTTCTTTTCATATTTATTAATGAAAACGTTTCTTATAAAATTATTGACCCTTAATATAAAGGAGTATTTTAAATTTAAAGTCGACTTTATTTTTAATCAAACGGTTTTGTTCATTTTGTGTATGAAAACCTTACAAAAATATTTACATTTTCAAATATTTTAATTGGTTAAAAATAAATTAACCAATCAGAATGCTCCAAAAATAAACCAAGTCAAGGTATACTGCCACCCAATATTTTAACTAAAGTCGACTTTACCTAAATTATACATTTGAAAAATTTAGATAATAAGGGCGATTATTTGTAAAGGTGCTTTCACAATGATAGAGTGACTCTACTCTGCAGCACAGATTAAAATGTTAACTGTTCGAAATGCAGAGTAGAGTTACTTCAAAACTTATTTGACATTTTAGTACTTACTTCATATTTTCGCCACTTTTTTGCCGGAATTATTACGGTTTTTAATTTAAATATTTTTTTTATTTTAAATCATACCGAAAGCACCACAAATTTTATATTTATTTAATATATTTTGTTATTATTTTTTTTAATTTGTTGACACTTAGATATGTGAACAAATTAGAGATGTGTTTTTTTGGGTATGTTTGTCATGTTAAACAGTTAACAGACCAATGTTAACTCCAGAGTGTAGCAAATCTGTACTCCAGTGTCAAACCAGTTTTACTCTGGAGTGGAATAACAAGAGATAGCACAATACAAAAATGTGTTAGTATGAAAGAGAAAAAAACAAAATTTTCTACAGATTGGAGTACTCCGTCATTGTAACGCACCTATTTTTCATATTTCTTTTAAACATTTTACCAAGTTTTTAGGTTTTACTACTTAAATTTTGAATAAGTAATGCGAAAAATCTTTATTAGTTGAAATGCTCCTAATTACTTGGCAATGATTTTATTTCTGTGTCAAATAAATGTATTCCCTTTTAAAAGATTTTAACAATGACATTTTTGTTTTGGTATTTAAAATGTTTTTTATGACTAAAATTAAAAAATCCTATTCGAAACAAAAACAATTTAAAAAATTTAATATTTTTAAAATTTCCAGTTTTCCCGGGAAAAATATATTATTTTCCCGGGAATTCCTGGCAAACTTTTCCCGGGAATTCCCGCCGGGGAATTCCCGAACCCCAAACCGTAGTGACAACGCATAAAAAAAAACATACATATTTATTTATTTGGTCTATGGATAGATCCTTACAGACTAGCAACTAGAACAATAGTAAATAACTTAAAATAACTTATTTAATAAAACTTTAAATTGAGAATGAGGAACAGTTATATCTAATTGATTACAATAATCATTAAATAATCTCAATGCTTTAGTTAGAGGTTCATTCTGTGCATAATTAGTTTTATGAATATCAATAAAGAAGAACTTATCTATAATCCTTAGGGATCTAGGAATAACATAGATTTTAATTGAGTTTAATAATTCAGAGGAATCAACTGCGCCACAAATAATACCATGTAAAAGTTAACGCAAAAATGTTTCTACGAGTTTCCAGAGTTTTCAAGAAGATAAAATCACATTTATCTTCATAGGAAGGAACACAATATGTAGAAACAGGAGCAGAAAGAGTGGAATTTAAAACATTGAAGAAAGGAAGAGCAAATTTAACAAACTTAATTTGGATTTTCTCAATACGGCTTTTATGAATAACCGCATTAGGACTCCAAATAAATGACGCGTATTCCAGTTTAGATCTAACAAAAGAAACATATAAAACTTTTTTTGTAAAATAGTCAAAAAGATTAGTACAATTGCGACGTATAAAAGCTAATAGTGAGTAAGCTTTAGGAATTATAAAATTTAAATGGCTGCCAAATGTCAGTTTGGCGTCAAAGACTACACCCAAATCCAATATTTCATCCACAGATGACAGAGTATGACCATTCATTTTATATTTCATTCATGGTACGGGGACATTTTTTCGATCAAGTGTTTAGTATGGAGACATTTGGTTAGTTTGGGGACTGTCCTCATACTCTTCCTAGGCCCTGCGCATAGTATCAAGACATTTCTGACTCATATACAGCATAGTTTGGGCACATTTTTGGCCATGTCTCCGAACTATGCGCACCACATACAAATATATATAGCCAAAAATGTTCCCAAACTGTGCTGTATATGAGTCAAAAATGTCTTCATACTATGCACTAGACCTAAGAAGAGTTTGAGGACAGTCCCCAAACTAACCAAATGTCTCCATACTAAACACTTGATCGAAAAACTGTCCCCGTAGCATGCGCTGTGCATACATTAGACTGTCCCTTAAAATAGCGATTTGTCGATTTTCGTTCATTACACCCCCCAGTTTTATTGGAAATGGTCCCAAATGGAAGAAATCGATTTTTTTTTTTTTGGAAAACGTTAACCCGTGCCGAAAGTTGGACGAAAATGGAAAAAAGTGTATTACTATTAAAAATTCCCAAATTCGAAATTTCGAAAAAATTATTTTTTATTTCATTTATTCATTTAATATGTATAGTCAAAATGATTCATACATTGAATTTTGACGTCATCGGATATCATTAACCCACTTTAGCCTGGAATCCAAAATGACCCACGAATTTGATAAAAATGCAAAAACGTTTTTTTTTTTGTAATTAATTTTAAAGATTTTTTTAAATGCCTAATTTGGAGATGTCGATTGCTATTTGTACCACATAATAGTTGATATTAAAGAAAAAAAATAAATTGGAAAAATGATAATTCGAGTTTGTGTTTGGAGCAACTGCTTTTCAGGACATTTTACAAAAATTGCTCATTTTGTCAAAAATTCTAAAAATTTCAATGTTTTCATTAAAGTTTACACGGTTTTCTGAAAAACAGCACTCAAAATTTGGTTAGATTATAATCATCTTTTCATTTCTTTAAAAAAAATTTAAAACTTAGTGGCCTGGGGTCAGAAAAGACCCATTGCACTTAATATTAATTATGACTACGAGATTGTAAAGCCATTAAATTGATAAAACAAAAATCTCAACTGGATAAAAATAATTATTTTATGTAACGTGATCCATATGGGGTTAATTTTAATACTTTTGGCCAAAAACGCCCCACTAGGAAATTTACAGAATAACACCTTTCGCATATCCCAATTTAATAAAAATCTGATAAATGTTATTCTGTAAATTTCCTAGTGGGTCTTTTTTGAGAAAAGTGAGAACATTAACCCTATATGGATCAAGTTACTCAAAATAATTATTTTTATCAAGTGGAAAATATTTTTTTATTCATTCAAAGTGATATTTTTCCGAAAATTATGAAAGGTGTTATTCTGTAAATTTCCTAGTGGGGCGTTTTTGGCCAAAAGTATAAATTATAGATTATCCCCATATGGATCAAGTTACACAAAATAATTATTTTTATCCAGTTGAGATTTTTTTTTGTAAATTTAATGGCTTTACAATCTCGTAATTATAATTAATATTAAGTCCAATGGGTATTTTCTGACCCCAGGCCACTAAGGGTTAAATTATTTTTAAAGAAATGAAAAGATAATTATAATCTAACCAAATTGGAATGCTGTTTTTCCGAAAACCGTGTAAAATTTGAAGAAAACATTGAAATTTTTGACAAAATGAGCAATTTTTGTAGAATGTCCTGAAAAGCAGTCGCTCCAAACACAAACTCGAATTATCATTTTTCCAATTTATTTATTTTCTTTAATATCAACTATTATGTGGTACAAATAGCAATCGACATCTCCAAATTGGGCATTTTAAAAAATCTTTAAAACTAATTTAAAAAAAAACACGTTTTTGCATTTTTATCAAATTCGTGGGTCATTTTGGATTCCAGGCTAAAGTGGGTTAATGGTATCCGATGAAGTCAAAATTCCATGTATGAATCATCTTGGCTATATTAAATGAATAAATGAAATAAAAAATAATTTTTTTCTAAATTTTGAATTTTGGGAATTTTTAATAGTAATACACTTTTTTTCCAAAAGGGGCCATTTTCGTCCAACTTTCGGCACGGGTTAACGTTTTCCAAAAAAAAAATCGATTTCTTCCATTTGGGACCATTTCCAATAAAACTGGGGGGTGTAATGACAAATCTATTTTTAAGGCACACTCTAATATACATATGCATTTCCATCAAGTCGAACGGGACCGTCGAACACCTTTAAAGTGAAAAAAGTCAAAATAAAACGGATTTTTATTTTGACAATAGGCTTTACTTATATCTTTTTATTAGCCCTGCAATTGGTGCTGAGGTTGATTTTTAGCAATTTTTCGTTTTCAAGATAATTGTAAAAAACAAGGCATTCGCACGGGACAAATACAGAAGTGGTTTTCGCGGCTAACAATTAAAATGCCGATTTCAGCGAAACCTGAAGCAATATTTCAATGTGACTAATTTTACACTGTTGTGCATTGGTGTCTTTTAAAAATGGTTGTAATTTTACTCAAAAACGATTCATATTATTTTTTTAATTTTATTTACTGTCGCACGTGACATGTCACACGGGACATTTTTTTCCATCATGAGATTTATGTTGTTTCTGTTGCTCTTTTTACGAAATTATATATAAACAAGCTTAGTAAAAATGTTTTTAAAACGACAGAAGTATTCAAGGTATTTATTTTAATATAATAACCAAAAACAAACTTAAAAGAAATATGTAGTATTAACCCAGCAAAATTGTCGGATGGAAAGAACCCATTGTAGAACAACTTGTACGTGCATGCAACCTGTTCTAATTTATTTTCTATCATCGGTGATTTTTGTTTGAGTTTGTCCCAAAAGCAACAGGTTCTTTTCCTCCAAACTAGAACAGGTTACTTTGGAACCGGTTATAGAACCAGTTATAGAACTGGTTCCGCGACAGTGAAATTTTCCATTTTGACTGCCAGGAATCAGTTCTAGAACCTGTTCCACGTAACCAGTGGTAAAAATACCTGTTCTAGAACAGATTCAGAGGCCACCAATTCAAAAAACTTTTACTGGGAAGTATTTATTTATATGAAAATATAAAACACAGTTTTTTTTAGAATAGGCAGTCCTAGCTGCTTTTACTTCTTGACCATGGTGCATGCCAATTTAAAAAAAATTAAAAGTATGTATTTACATAAATAAATCATTTACAAAAGAAAAAAAAATTTCAAATTTTTAAATTTCACACATACGTTGTCGCACGTGTATTAGTACCAAGATCACAATTCTTCTTATTTTTCAGGTAGGTTTTTTTAATTTAATTGTATAAAAAATCTCTGTTCGTAATCAATATTTGATGAGCTTTCTGCGTGTACTTTCGACGCACTGATAACAAATGTTGTTTTTCAATGTCGCACGGGACACCGAAATATGCGACAATGCAAATCAAAAACTTACAGTTATTTTCAATCGCATTGTTTCTTATGCATTCTTTTATGACTCTTTGTACCTTTAGAAATATTTTAGAAAGCAAAAGTCAATGCATAACGTCTCTGTTTAAAAAATTTTATCAAAACAAAATGTGCAATAGAAATATGCAAATAAGAAAAGATGCGCTTGTGAGACTTTGCATTCCAATACCTCGAAAAGGGTTATGAATAAATGCGAAATCTTTTTACGTTATTTAAATTTGATGTTTCCCTATGAAAATATGATAAAAAAAAAGTGTTTTCAAGAACTTTTAATATTTTAGTCTCGGTGGACCTTTCGGTGGAAATGCCCATATATATGTATTATGTCCTCTGGTTCCTATTGGGAACCTTTAAATAGATCTTTGAAATACCTTTAATTTTATACCTATTTTGCCTATATTTACTTTTTGTTTCTATGCATAAAAATATATTTTGTAAAAATAGGGCAGAAAAAAGCCAACATTTTTTCAGAAAAGAAAACGGCATAAGATTAGGAGTTTGAGAATGGGTAAATAAAGAGCGGAATATAACTTTGCCCACCCTAGAAAAATCGTCTAGGTACGCCTATGATTATTCACTGATTTAAATATAAAGTTTTTAAAATTTTATGAAAAAAAATAAATAATAATTATATTGTACATGTTTCTGCAACAATAATAGGGATTATGTCGTTTTAAAAAAAGGTAATAATCCAAAAATCAGAAATGATGTTAAAACCCAGAAGCATATATAACTAGGAGATGCAATCGCTATCGGATCGGACATCGGACAGAAAATTATGACCTTGTCAGAATTGCCAGAGAACATTTTGGAGTTGTCTCACAAGGTCATAATTTCCGTCCGATGTCCGGTCCGATAGCGATTATATCTCCTAGTTATACAGTAGTGGAAAATATAATAGAAACGATTCAAGTTTTTTCTAATTTTATTCTCGTTGCCTATATTTTTAAAGATCAAAATAGTGGCTAAATTTGGCCCTAAAGGCGAGGAGATGGTTCAGAAAATTGTACAGAATTTTAACGTAATGTTTGTATTTTTACTTTGTCACTTATTTTAAGTGGGCGTGGCTTTTAACGAAAAATTAGCTATACCGACCTTTTATCAAATTACATAGTAAAATTTATAGAGTACTGATCGGTTCTGTACAATCTGTATATTTTAGGAAATCCTATAAAATTTCCTTAAGTCTTGCATTATTTTTATCTACAAATAGTCGCCAGACTTAAAATGGCAGAACCTTAAACGTGACCAAATTTTTATTTGTTTTTAGCGATTTATAGTTTGGAATACTTTCCTTTTGAGAGGGTTTCTTCAAAAAAATGGGTGTACTCCTCAGAGTTTTCTATAAAACCTTTATTGAATTATAGGTTTTTTTTTTAATTTTGTATGAAAAAATTATTAGTAAGTATAATGTCGAAAGTGTTTTTTATGATTAATAGTTTGAGAATGGGTAAGTAAACAGCCGAAGTCAAATGGGTCCCTTGTCCACCCCAGAAAAATGGCCTAGGTACGCCTATGCCTATTGGAAAACCCTTTACAAGAATTCAACTAACTAACTTTTGTTAACCTGAGCCTTAAATATTTTAAACTGACAGACGTTTTTTCATTGGTGGACTTAGGCCGGTCTGGGGTGGGCTAAGCCCACTCCAGAATTTTTAAAAAATCTACCTACGATTCTTTCATCTATGATTTTGATGGCGAAAGTATCACAATATTACTTTTTTTTAATATCAATTAATCCTGTGTTTTTCGTTTGGGAAAATGTCTACTGCCTAGGAAGATAATTTGTTGAAATCTAAGGGTCAGTTCTATAGTCAGAACTAAGATCGATTTTTGTTTTAAATATTTCTTAAATAAGAAATGTTTGAAAAACTCTTACCTAAGAAATATTTAAGAAACAAATCTATCTTAGTTCTGATTATAAAATTGACTACAAGAGTTTTTCTTTAAGAAAAATTATTAGAACCGCAACGTTGTTTAATAATAGAAAAATAACGCAGAATCTTTTTTGATGAGTTAAATATCTTAGATTTCATAGGTTTCTAAACGAATAATTAGTTTATATCTAACAAGGAAGTTACTTCAAACTAAACACAACTATTTTATTTTAATAAAATTTCAATATTTTGTAGAAACAAAAATTGTAAGATGAACATGTCACTATTTTTGTCCACCTCGGTAATTTAAGTGGTCAGAATATGGGGTTAGATAGGGTTCGTCCGAGGTTGACGAATTAGACAGGTTGATCTTAGATTTCTTTTCTCTATTAAATATCTAAATTTCATAATAATCTGAGAATATAGCTTGGAATACATTCCTTGTACGAGGTTTTTTCAGAAAAATAAATGCACTATTCAGAGTTTTGTATAAAAACATGGCGATTTTGATAGGATAAGCTACCAAGATTATTTAATTTTGAAAATTATGAAAATTTTATTAGAAGGCAAGGAATCATTTTTAATTTTTTTTTTTTTTGTGAAAAAATTGTAAGCATAGTGCCGAAAGTGTTTTTTAGGATTAAGAGTGTGAGAATGGGCAAATAAACAGCAGAAAATTAATGGGACGCTTGCCCACCCCAGAAAAATGGTCTAGGTACGCCTATGCGTTTTTAATAAAACATTTAAACTGACAGACGTTTTTTATAAAACATTGTCGTTAAATTTTCTTTTTCTTTACTACAATAATAAATTTATACACTAAAAAAAAAACGTTAGTATAAAAATTAGTAAAAGGATTTCCAATTTTATTATACTAGTATTATACTAATTTTTAGTATAAAATAGTTTTTTAGTAAAATAATTGGTATTCTCATTTTACAAATTACAGGATTTTTATTAATTTGAGTTGCCAATTCTACAAATTTAATTTTTCTAAATTTTGAAACCCGATTAGCTAAAATTAACAAAAAAAAATTACTAATCTTATTTTAAAGGTTAAAATTTGTTTGTTTTATTTTTTGCAACAATATGATTTGATGGTTAGATTTCCCCTCTAAAATTCTTTTTTTACTCATAAAAATTGTTTTGTTCTCTAATTTTTTTTAATAATAATTTTTTTGCTTGTTGTGCGGGGTTATACATTTTTTTTGGTTTATGTTTTTTTTCTTTGACATACAGAATTAATATAAACGGAAAATTATAAAGAATGTAAGTAATATCTTCTACACTCAGATAAAAAAGTTAGTAAAAAATTTGTAAACAGTTTCCAATCGCACTTTACTATTTTTATACTGATTTTTAGTACAATTTCTTTTCTTAGTAATCATTTTTGCTATTCTCTTATTACAAATTACGGATTTTTTTTACTAATTCTCGCTGCTGATTTCAGCAAAACATTTTACTAATTTTTCAAAACCGATTGCTAAATTTAACAGAAAAATACACTAATTTAAACAATTTTTTATTTGATTTTTTACAATTCTTGTTTAGTTTATATTTGTTACTATGTATTGATATTTTCTTAGTTTGGAAATAACACTCAGAAAATTTTATTGCATCTCCAATGCATAAAAAGCTAATAACTGGAGAAGCGTTTGCAATTTTGACTCCAAATTTCAAGTACGATGAAGTAATTATACGCTTCGTACAATCGAAAGAAAAAAAATTATTATTTTTTTTAAGATTTTACAGTTTTTTTTATTTTTTAGTACACTTTTTTGCTAATTTCAGCATATTGATTTTAAATTACAGTTTACAACAATTTACTGAAATTTAGTAGCTACAACTAATTATTTATACTAATTTCATTGTTGATAACCACAGATTTTTGAATTTCAACGAACCGTTAAATTTAAATGTATTTTATTTAATATATTTGGTTAGAATATTCTTCTACCTCAAGTCCAAATTCTAATATGATATTGTCATATTAGATTTTATTTGTTGTTTCATAAAAGGTTGATCATTTTCCTGATAGACAATACAATTGTTTCGTAGCCATCACGCTAACTCTTCAGTTGTCCGCAATAAGAAAATTTTTTTATTGCGGACAACATGATGGCTTTGTAGCGAAAGCCGAAAATTCGTATTCTGTCTTGATGGTCTTATCGAATTCTTTCAAAAATTTTTATTCTTTGTAATTTACTTGTAAAAATTGTATCATCTTTCTTTGATTTGAAAATAATTTAAACAGAAAGTGATATTAATTTATGATCTAGAGTTAAACTAAAAAGAACATTCGTTTCTAAGTCAATATTGTCTTTACTGGATTAAAAACAATTATTACAAATTTTAACCAGTAAATTGGTAAATTTTTTGTTAAAATTGAAATTGATCTCTGGGGGGATAATTTGAAGTGGGAGTGATTTAATATTTTTCAGGGTTGGCAGGCAATACCGCTAAAATACCGTTATCGATTCAAAACCCTTTCAACTGACCGTTATCCTTAAAATACCGTTACCGAAATAACTGAAATACCATTATCCTTAAAATACCGATACCGAAATAAATGAAATATCGATACCCTTAAAATACCGTTACCGAAATAAATGAAATACCGTTACCCTTAAAATACCGTTACCGTTATTTTTAATTTTCTGCTTTTGGTAATCGCACGTGTAATCGTTTGTTTTTTGTAAAAAAAAATTGCGGGATGAATTGAAATAAACATACGAAGTTTACACCATTTACGACTAGAATACGAGTTTATATGAAAACCCCTACCCAGCCAACAATATTCTGAGTGTTCATAAATTATGACTCTTATTGGAGTCCAAAATATGAGCGATTTCTGAACGCTTATAATTTTGAGTCATAAACGACTCATATGTGATTCCTTTTTATAAGCCCTTCAAAAGCTTGCCTCTGAAAATACACTTATTTCTGAATAATAAATGTAGAAAAAATGTAAATAAAAAAAAATGTAAAAACAAATATTTTGAACACTCCAAAAAGCTTCATATTTATGAGCATAATATGAGCCTACATTACAATTTTCAAATTAATTTTTGTCAAATGTTTTTTACAATTTTTTTCAACTAAAAATAATTTTATGTCTTCCTAAACATTGTGCTAATTTTGTTAATTTCCCAATTGTGAATTGCAAAAAATATAACAATTTTAATCCACGGTGTGTTAAAAATTGTGTGCCGCAACCAGAATTTGTTAAGTAATAAAATAATGTCTTCTTAACAAGAACAAAGGCGTGAAGCGGAAAAATTTTACAATTATACAAGCATCCACGCATGAGCGCGGTACAACCATTAACAGAGTCAACGTTATCACTTTTGAAAGACACAGATGAATCTTTAAAAGGTGTAGAACAATCTTCTGCTGGCGCTGACGATGAATCTATTTGTGTTGTAGAACAATACTTTCCTGATGTTGGTTCTGCTCGCTCGTCCGAATACGAAAATGGCAGAGTGGGCAACCCAATATGGTATTTCGCTTCAAGCAATAAATTCTTTATTATCAATTTTGAAGCTGGATATTAACTATTTACCAACCGGAAGAACGCTTAAAGGTACACCAAAAATAAACAATGTTATAAATATCGGTGGTGGTGAATATATCCACTAGGGATGCCAATCGGGATTGATATTTGAAAATTCCGGGATTCGGGATTTTGTATGAAATCCCGGGATTCCGGGATTATCGGGATTACGGGATTTTTCGGGATCCCGGGATTTTACGGGATTTCGGGATTTTTCGGGATTTAAATTTTTCTTTATTTGTAAAAATGTTTATGTTATGTAACAAATTTTTTTATAGAATAAAGCGTTTTATAATTATTTAATAGTTGTTAATAATGTGGTACATTTTATGAATATTGAAACATCTCAGTCAGAAATTGACAGTGGTACAAAAAATCAACTACCTGCATACTAAAGGGCTGAACGATTGATCTTAAATGAGATTTCAAGACACATGATAGCCTACAAGCCATAACGAGTCGTGTCGTTTTACTTTTTATAACGATTGAATCAGTACAAACAACAAAAACAAACACCATGGCAAAAAGGCATATGGATAGTGAGACGAATCACATCATGAATCGTTTAGCGCGGATGACAACAGTACATTACCACATCATATTATTGTGAACTTAAGCAATCAACACAATATCAACACCATCGTTTTAGTGTTACTGGAAACATATGTATAACAGTGTTGCCAGTTTGGGGGATTTATCCCCAATTTTGGAATTGTATCATCAATGGGGATAAAAACTTCCGTTTGTAGAACTGGGGATTTATTGGGGATGATACGAAATTTTAGGGGATCATTTGGGGATAAAATATATTATTGCTTCTTCATATTTTTATGAATTTAAGAATTTAATCCTGATAATTTTTTTAAAGTTGTTTAAATTTAATAAGAGTTATAAGAAGCTCTTCTCAAATTAAATATATACTTTACAAGTTACTCAATTGTCAAAAGTTTAATCCATCTGCTGAAATGCTAAAACTTTTTAATGCAGTACCATGCACAACAAAATGTCTGAAGCTGATGAATCAGACAATTTTTATTCTTAAATATTTAAAATGAAAAATTTTGGTTCAAATTTTCTTTGCTGTTATTTAAATTTATTTGTTCTTTTTTATAATTTGTTGCAAGCACAAATTTATTGAGTCTGAGTGTACAACTTACCGCCAAAAATAAACGAATATGGTATTTTCCACTAATTTTTCGAAAAAATAAACGAATTTTTCCAGAAAATAAAAGTTGGGGATTTTTTGGGATGGCAAATTGAAAATTGGGGATAAGGTATGAAAAAACTGGCAACACTAATGTATGTAACCGAAATACGTACCTACTTTGTTGAAAGCTATCATGCTAATGACGGAATATTTTTATTTGTTATTCTCTTAGTTGAGAGGTTTGTTGTCTGTCATTCGTGTTATGTACGTATGAAAAGCTGATTATGATCGGCCACTGGTGGCTATGGGTGACGACCACTGATATATATAATGAAAAAATTAAAATAGACAAATGTCTACCCCCAAAAAATTCTTTAGTTGATCGTAATGAATATTTCAACTATTTAATATGTGAAATACTCTAATGATACCAAAAAAAAGCTCTAAAGCGGCGAATACATTAAGGAACATTGAGTAGGGTTTTTAGCAAACTCTACTACGTATTGGTTTTATTATATTATTTATTTTTAATTTTATTTTTCAATATTGTTTAATTATACCACCGATTTTTTTTGGAATGAATTTGGTAAATTTTATTTTATAGAATTTCGTTAGGTTATTTTAAGGTTATCGGTATTTGAAGTTATATCGTTAAATTATTTTAGGGTTAACGGTATTTTAATTTATTTCGTTAGGATATTTTAAGGTTAACGGTATTTTAAGTTATTTCGTTAGTGGTATTTTAGGGTTAAAAATAGTTCGTTGAAAGGGTTTCGAATCGTTAACGGTATTTTGCGATTAGTGTTTGCCAACCAAGTTAAAAATTTTAAAAATTGCCAAAATTAAAAAAAATCGTTTAAATTTAAAAATTGTCAAAATTTGAAAAAATTATAAAAAACCGCCAAAATTTTGAAAATAGCAAAATTTAGAAAAAAAAAACAAAATTCGGCAAAATTAAAGAAATCGTCGAAAATTAGCAAAAAATCATCAAAATTAAAAAAATCATCGACATTACAAAAATCGCCAAAAAGCTTTATGAAGAACAATTCGAAAGTCGAAAAATAAAATCCTGTCAACAGAGTAGATCTATGTCGCTTTGTTTGACAAAATAAGTACACAGATAATATTTTGCAACACCAATGAAATTAAAATATATATATGTATAAAACTTAAAAATCTCTGCATTATAATTGTTTATATTAAAAATAATTACAACGCAGAGATTTTTAACTTTCTTGTATTTAATAAGAATTAATATAAATCATTTTTTTTTTTTGTTTTTATAATTTATTATGCATTAACATTATTAATTTATTTTTTTACTAACTTTTTTATATAATAATATAAAAATTGTAAAACAAACATTGAATTGAAAATAAAGAACAACTAACTACTAACTTTTTTATCTGAGTGTACATTTATACTTTTTCGTTTTATAAAACCTACACCCTTAAAAATACGTAGTTACTGATCACTATATTTTCAACTATTTCATAGGTGAAATAACCCCCACTATGCCATAGTTGATATGAAGTAGTGGAAGGCAACTATGTTTAATTAAATTCTAGAAATTGACTATGGAAAAAGTTAATGCCAATGATTTCGTAGTGGAATTTAAATTAAATCTAAACATGGTAGCCAACGACTACTTTTAATTTAAAAATGGTCAATAGAAACCACGGATCTTTATATTTTAACTTATTTTTTGCAATAAATAAAATATTAATCAAATCAATTGTTCACAATATTTTTATTTAAATTAAAACATGATATTTTAAATTATTTGCATATACCATTATATAAGATAATGTTCAGTATTCTGCAGATAGGATTTTTCTTTTGGATCTTATTTGTAAATTCTGAAAACAAATAGAATAAATTATTTTAAATTGAATTCATATATTTTGCAATTATTTACCTTAAGTTCTGGACTTGATTTCAAATTTTATCTCCAATAAAAAATAAATGCATTAATTGCAATTCGAGCAAAATAAGTGGGAAATTGTATGGGAACATCTCTTATTTGAAATTTATGTATTTGTTAAGATTTTTTTGTAATTTTTATATTTGACTGTATATGTAACTGTTTTATTTATTTTTATATTTGACAATTTGTATTTCACAATTATGTAGTAATTACAAAATCGACTATGTGTAACAGGGTTGCTAATGCCTACACCAATAGTTGTTATTGATTATTATAGTTGATTCATAAAAAATCTAAATTGACTATGGATTTTGTTGACTATGCGACCACGTACTTTTTAGGGTGTACATATTATAACACAACACACCATCGCACCATAGCATTCATTGCGATACTTAAACACTAGTTCAAAGTACGAATTGCTATGTTATGGTAGCGAACGATCGAGTGTCACAACAATGACTTATTGTTTTTTTCGTTGACATGTCTAATGCTTAAGCTCGCTACGTTTTGATTTGTTGTCTAGTCGTAACGGGGTGGTTTGAATCGTAATGCATACACACTAGCACCATGTGATTTAATGACTACAACAAACCGATTGCACTCATGCAGCCCTTTACTGCATACCACTGGGTAACCGCGATGTTAAAAATAAATGACTGGCAGAACACTCATTTGGGACGCTTTGCCAGCGTTTGCAAAAATCGGTTTGCCAGTATTTGTTTTACAAAACATCACGGCAGGCCCAAAAAAAAGATACATATGAACTTTTTTTAAATTTTATTTTGGAAAATATAATTCCAAACCACGTATTTATTGGTTTTGGCAGCGTTTTGGCAAAGTTAAAAATTTTGTTTCTCCAATACTTTTCCGGCGCTTTTTGCCGGTCCTTTTGTCTATTGACGTTATCATATTGGAAATGGGAAAGCAATTTTTGTCAGTACTTGTACCACCTGTTAAAATACCTTGCCATCGCTTTCCCGTTTGTATTTTTCTGGCTGGGATAATTTATGAAGGCCTGTCCTTAAGTACACTTGCGCCCAGTATTTTGTAAGCAGTTTTTAAAACCGATTCGTTGCGATAACCTTGCCCACTAAATCGTGTAATTACAGCAACAAAGTTTTTTGGTTATCGTTATCAAATGTTTTCATGGAAGAATTCAAACTTATAGTCCCAGCCAAAATTAGGTTTCAGAAATCGAATTTCGCTTGGAAGAATAAATCGGTAAAATAACAAACAAATTTGATTTTTCGCATGTATTACTCAAAAACTTAATATTGTTTACCGAAATTTCAAATTTTTCTGCAAAGTCTTTGCATAGTTTACTCGAATAATCGACTTAATTTATAATTTTACCAATATCTTGGCATCAATTTCTTGTCAATATGAGAATATTCAAGAAAAACGTAGGAAATTTAAAATTGCTCACTTTGATTATTTGCGTTTATATTAATATTAAAAAATAAGAAAATCACGGGATTTTTGAGAAATAATCCCGGGATTCGGGATTTTGCCAATCCCGAAAATCCCGGGATTTCCCATTTGGCATCCGTAATATCCACTATAGCATCGAAAAAGGTTTGCAGGAGTTTATGAAAAAGTCCGAATTTCCGATTTCTTCCCTAGCCATTGATATAAATATTGATGGTTTACCATTGTCTAAAAGCTCTAAGCTACAAACTTGGCCCATACTAATAAGTATTAATGATAGTCAATCAGTGTTTTGTGCCGGTATTTTCATTAGTAATAGTAAACCCACCAATGTTAATGAATATTTAACCGAATTCATTTCAGAGCTGGTGAAATTATTAAGCGATGGTTTTTCTTATTCTGGTGTTCAGTATAATGTTAGGGTCAAATCATTTATATGCGACGCACCTGCACGAGCTTATGTCTTAGGTATAAAATATCATAATGGTTATAACTAGGGAATGCAAAATCCCGCACTTTTTGATTTCCCGGAAAAGCGGGAAATTTATCTTGAATTCCCGGGATCCCGCAAGGGACATAAATTAAAAAATATTTTATAGTAATTTAAAATTTTTTTAATAAAATGTCTTAAAGACCTCAAATTTTCATGATCCTAAAAAAGCTCAGGTGGTTTTTCTTGGAATATTCGTAGTGGGAAGGAATTAATTTTATATTAGAAATTATATAAGTCTAATTATATATGTATTTTTAAAAATTGAATAAACTAAACTTAATTTTTAAAATAAAACACTTGTCCGTAAAAAAAATAAATAAAAAAATTAATATAGAAAATAATTTTAGAAAATAGGAAAAATTTTTAAAAAATTATGGGAAAAAATTTTTAAAAATTGACAATTTTTAAAAATCAATGGACAAATTTGTCTTTAATTCTGTACAGAATAAGTGCGATTCAAAATTTTTTTATACAAGCACTATTTAGTTGTTTTCTTAAAAAATATACTTTTTAAGTTCCTTTTAGTGCCTGTTAAAAAAAGGAACTTAAAATGTTCGATCAAGTACACAAATTAATCAGTGTGTTCGTTACTCGAAAATCTTACTACTTTTACTACAATTTTGTAAGCAAATGAGCAAGCCTAATGTACACTAATAGCAAAAGGCCGTAAAAAATTTATTGAAACTACTAAAAATTAGTTAAAAATTATGCTGCAGAAAAAAACTGCTAAATTCGCAGATTACAGGAACAGCAAAAATAAAACTGTAATATACAGAATTTTAATTATATTTGAGACAAAAATTTTTGTAAATGGAGAATAGCAAATTAACCTGCTAAAATCAGCAAAAAATTTTGCTAAATAATTAGTAGCCTAAAAATCACCAAAAATTTTTAAATTTTCGATTTTTTTTTTAAATGCAAATAAAAATCGAGCCTTTTGAAAACAGCAGTTTACAATGTTTTTGCAAATATTTCTGCTGATTTTAGCAGAATAAACTGCTATTTGCATTCAACTAAATTTAGCTTAAAAATAGCAAAAATTTTGTAGATTTAACAGTTTATTTTTGCTATTTTTGGTCTACAACTATTTAGCAAAATTTTCTGCAGATTTTACAGTACAATTAACTAAAAGTTAGCCTAAATATAACTAAAATTCTGTAAATTTAACATTTTTAATTTTGCTGTTCTCATTTTACTAGTATTTAGTAAAAAAATCTGCTAATTTTAGCATTTTTTTTCTGCAGCATCATTTTTAACTAATTTTTAGTAACTTTTTCTGGTATTTTTACATATTTATTTCTATGAGTGTAAGATTTTTACTAAATAATTAACTTTATTATTTTAAAATGCATTTTTTGAAATCCCGGGATTCCCGGTCCGAACTCTCGGGAATGCGGGAACTAAAAAATGCCTAATTTCCCGGGAATCCCGGGACGGGAAATCCCGGGATGCATTCCCTAGTTATAACGCATGCTACAAGTGCATCCAACCCGGCGAAAGCCAAGGCAGGCGTAGGATATACCCCCTACAGCATCACGAAAGCAGGACTAATTTAGAATTTAGGCAGAGAATGAATCCAGACCATCACAATATTATAGAGCCAATGGTAGTTGAACTATTACCTATAGATATAGTCAAACAGTTTGCTCTCGACTACATGCACGTGGTGTGTTTAGGCGTGGTAAAAATGCTTATAAAGGCCTGGGTTGACTCTAAAAAAACGGAATATTCTTTAACGAAAATTCAAATAACAAATTTAGATATCGAGCTTTTAAAATTAAAAAGTGCTATAACAAGTGATTTTGGAAGAAAACCGAGATCAGACAGGGCCCGTTTGTCTAAAAGGTATACTAAATGAAGAAAAATATTATCATTTCATGCAGCTGGGCCTTGCACTTCGAATCCTTTTAGATAAAAAAAATTGTATAGCTAAAAACTTTTGTGCAAAATTGCTTATTAACGATTTTGTTAGTGGAATACAAAATTTATATAACCAATCTCTGCTTAAATTTAATGTTCATTGCTTAACGCATTTAGCGGATGAAGTAATGCATTTCAGTGCCCCTTTAGACGCATTCAGCGCTTTCAAATTTGAAAACTACCTTTCTCAAATAAAAAGAATGGTAAAAAGTGGTACAAATGTAGCCGCTCAAATATGTAATAGGTTATCAGAGAGAAGTTTACATTTAAGTAATCTGTACAAAACTACAGTTATTAAAAGGTTTGAAAACAATAGTTTGGTGTCTATACAATTTAACAAGAAGTTATATTCAATTAAATATCCCGACAACCGATTCAAGGACTTTTCAAATAATTGGTTTTACAACAAGAAACAGCCAAATTTACGTACATTCCCAGGAACTTTTAGGTTTATCAAATTTTTTAGAAATTCCAATAGAATCTAGGCTTCTTGAAATTAAATGCTGTGATCAATTAATTAAAGATGAAAACGTCAGTGTACATAAGATTGATCAAATTTCAAATAAGGTTATATTATTTAAAAAAAATGCATTTAATCATATTATATTCCCTATAATCCATACAGAGGAGAAGATAACATTATAAAGATCATGAACAATTTTACGGAATATTTTCTTCAAAATTCATCTGAGGAACACGCCGCCGTGATGCAATTGCAACCACCTAGGATGATAATGGTAAATATCAATAATAACGCTATACAAAAGTATTTTTCATGAATGAATAAAATTATATACGACTATTTTTAGAGTTGCTGACATCCATTTTTAGTTTATTGAAAACGGCGTTGGAACAAAGTAAAGGTATGAGTAATTGTTTAAAAATTATTTTAATAGTCCTAATTACTGAAATGTAATTCTTATTTTTGTTTTCGCTAGAATTAAAACAAGAAATTCAAATTTTAAAAGAAGAAAATCAAAAAATTAATATTAGGATATTGACAGAAATAACAGCAATGAGGAAACAGACACCAAATAATTCAAATGTTGGCGTACTTCCTAAAAATCCACTAAATTCGATGATGGAATTTAAAACCTTTGAAGAAAACTTAGAAAAATCAATGGAATTGTATGAAATTTTGGTGAGTAAATAAAAGTAGTTAATCACATTTTAGTTTTCATACTGGAACGCGGTAATCCATTTCCATAGATTTTCAAGAGATGATGTCCAACACTTGCAACTTGTTGCAAATTTAATACAAAATTTTCTTATTTCTTATTTGTCTTATTCTCTGTAAATTCGTTACTGAGTAATTCTTACTGGACTTGAGTAAGAAAAGTACGCGAACGGAACTATTTATGGAAAGAACTACATTCGTAAATTTTTATCAACATAAAAATGTGTATACATTTTTTCTAATCATAACGTGTTTAATTGTTAGCATTTTGCGTTCTTTTAAAAAAAAATTTACTCAATTTATGACAGTAATTTTAAATGCAATTCTAGAGTTTGCCTATTTACTATCTGCCAATATTAGTGATGTGAATTATACAGTTTGTTCGTTTACTCGAAATTCTTACTACATTTACTACAATTGGAAAGTTTTGTTTAGTTTTTATATTGAATTTTTCCAGCTGTGGTAAAAGTAGTAACTTGTAGTAAGTAAACTAACACGCCTATAAATAGTTAACATACTTATACTCAGAGAATTATGTCGGTAAAATTATCTGCGACTGCAGTTAAAAAAGTGTACATTGCGATTGCATTTAAATTTACTACAATTGTAGTTCTTTTAAACCTCTATTTTAGCTAAAATAAATGCAGTTAAGAGTTAATTTTAAATGCTTTTTTCACTGCAATTGCAGTTCATTTTACTGATATAATTCTCTTAGTGATTTTTAGATACTAGATTCAGATCAGGGCCGATTCCTTAAGAAAAACGAGACCAAAATTGCCATCGTTTTGACGATGATACTAACAAAAATGCGAAATTATACAATGGAAAATTTTATTTTTTTAACCAAAACTGTTAACATTATTCAAAATTTGTATGTAACATGGTAGTAATTTAAATTTGAAAAGTGTACGATAATCGCTGAATGTCCTATAGAATGCATAGCCAGTTATAAGCAACTATCGGAAATAAATAATCGCGTTCCAATTGCGACAAAACTGAAATATACTACATTAATATAACTTACTTTTTTATGACCCAATTTTTGAATAATTTGTATCATAATTTTGATTTTACTTTTACAGGAAAAAGATAACAAATATTAAGATTTCAGACCATAAAAAATTTGTTAGAACAGTATGGAGCAAAATTATTTGCGATGAAGTAGCAATCGATTGTTCGTGGAGCGGCGCAAATAAGAAATTCCCAGTGCATTTATTGCATATAGCATCAATTATAAGGTGTAAGTAAAATGTATGTTAATAGCTAAACCGTAATATTCAATAAAATTTTATTAATTTAGCTGCTTTTGCATCAAAATTCAACATTGGCGAAGAAGAATTTAAAAATACGATAATTAAATGGTTTCAAACATCCAAAGACAGAGTAAAATATTTTAAATCAAAACAAAGTACGGTTGAATCACCAGTAAACTCCTCATAAACATATTAAAATTCTTAAAAAATTATCATGTACTGTTTTTTAATATCTATTATTTTGTTAATTCTATTACACTTAATTTGTTATTGTATGTTACTGTTTTTATTGCTAATTTTGCCAATTCTTATTTTGTTTAAGTTTGTTGTTAAAACTATAATTTTTAAATAAAATTAAAAAAAGAAATATTTTATTCTATTTTAATTCGCAAAAAGGGACAATATAGAAATTTTTGGACCATCCAGAAAGAGCTCAAAATCCTGCGCAAAAGGGTCAGTAAGAATTCAAAAGAGACTTATATATGAGGCTAAAAAACCTCAGAAATATACAAGTCTTTTTCACTGCAAAATAGTACCTTTTAAACTACGCTCTCTAAATATTCAGAAAAGGCTCATAAAAAAGAGGGAAATTTCCCCTCACAAGACTCATAATTAGGTGTCTTTTATCTCTATATATAAAAGAATAACGTGACTGACTGACTGACTCAACATCGCCCAGCCCAAACCGCTGAAGCTAGGAAGTTGAAATTTGGTATGTAGGTTCCTCTTTCGGCGTAGACGTCCGCTAAGACGGGATTTTTGGAAACTCCTACCGGAACGGGCAAAAAGGGGAAAAGTCTCCCCCTTGGCGGCCTGCCAAAACCCCTTTGGCTAGAAAGCTGAAATTTAAGATATGTGTTCCTTGGAGTATGGGCTAACTTTTCTGGAAAGTACTTTCTGGAATTTTGGACAGGGACGTTGTAAAACTGGGGGTTAAAAAGGGGAAAAAGGCCCCCCTTGACGGCCTGCCCAAACCGCTAGAGTTAGGAAGTTGAAATTTGGTATGTAGGTTCCTCTTTCGGCGTAGACGTCCGCTAAGACGGGATTTTTGGAAATTCCTACCGGAACGGGCAAAAAGGGGAAAAGTCTCCCCCTTGGCGGCCTGCCAAAACCCCTTTGGCTAGAAAGCTGAAATTTAAGATATGTGTTCCTTGGAGTATGGGCTAACTTTTCTGGAAAGTACTTTCTGGAATTTTGGACAGGGACGTTGTAAAAATGGGGGTTAAAAAGGGGAAAAAGGCCCCCCTTGACGGCCTGCCCAAACCGCTGGAGTTAGGAAGTTAAAATTTGGTATAAAGGTTCCTCCACTATCGTAGACATCCACCAAGACGGGAGTTTTGGAAATTTTTACAGGGACGGGCAAAAAGGGGAAAAAGTCTCCCCCTTGACGGCCTGCTCAAACTGCTGGAGCTATGAAGTTGAAATTTGGTATGTAGGTTCCTCGACCGGTGTAGACATCCGTTGAGACGGCATTTCTGGAAATTCTTATCAGGAGGGGCAAAAAGGGGACAAAAAAAGTACCTTTTCCCAAAAAAAGTACTTTTTCCCAAAAAAAGTACCTTTTCCCAAAAAAAGTACCTTTTTCCAAAAAAAGTACCTTTTTCCAAAAAAGTACCTTTTTCCGAAAAAAGTACCTTTTTCCAAAAAAAAAGTACCTTTTTCCAAAAAAAGTACTTTTTTCCAAAAAAAGTACCTTTTTCCAAAAAAAGTACCTTTTCCAAAAAAAAGTACCTTTTTCCAAAAAATGTACCTTTTTCTAAAAAAAATGTACCTTTTCCAAAAAAAAAGTACCTTTTCCAAAAAAAGTACCTTTTTCCAAAAAAAGTACCTTTTTCCAAAAAAAGTACCTTTTTCCAAAAAAGTACCTTTTTCCAAAAAAAGTACCTTTTTCCAAAAAAAGTACCTTTTTCAAAAAAAAGTACCTTTTCCCAAAAAAAGTACCTTTTTCTAAAAAAATTTTCCTTTTCCCAAAAAACATACATTTTTTCAAAAAAATACCTTTTTCAAAAAAAGTACCTTTTCCAAAAAAAAGTACCTTTTCCCAAAAAAAAGTACCTTTTTCTAAAAAAATGTTCCTTTTCCAAAAGAAGCACCTTTTCCAAAAAAAATACCTTTTTCCAAAAAACATAAATTTTTCCAAAAAAAAACACCTTATTAAAAAAATACCTTTTCCAAAAAAAGTACCTTTTTCCAAAAAAGTACCTTTTCCCGAAAAAAGTACCTTTTTCCAAAAAAAATCCCTTTTTCCAAAAAAGTACCTTTTTCCAAAAAAAGTACATTTTTCCAAAAAAAAGTACCTTTTTTAAAAAAAGTACCTTTTTCCACAAAAATGTACCTTTTTCTAAAAAAATTAACCTTTTCCATAAAAAAAAGTACCTTTTCCAAAAAAAGTACCTTTTCCCAAAAAACATACCTTTTTCTAAAAAAATTTTCCTTTTCCCAAAAAACATACATTTAAAAAAAAAAAATACCTTTTTCAAAAAAAGTACCTTTTCCAAAAAAAAGTACCTTTTCCCAAAAAAAAGTACCTTTTTCTAAAATAATGTTCCTTTTCCAAAAGAAGTACCTTTTCCAAAAAAAGTACCTTTTTCCAAAAAATATACATTTTTCCAAAAAAAAAACACCTTATTAAAAAAAAATACCTTTTCCAAAAAAAGTACAAATAAAGTACTTTGTAAAAACAAAGTATCTTTTTCCAAAAAATTTCGTTTTTCCAAAAAGTACCATTTAAAATAATATATAATTTCAAAAAAACTACTTTTTTCCCTCCCCCACGGATATCTCCACTAAAACAAGGTTTCTTGATATTCGGCATAGACGTGCGCTGAGACGGGATTTTTGGAAAACCCTACCGGAACGGGCAAAAAGGGGAAAAGTCTCCACATAAACAGTCTCAAAAATTGGAAAAGTGCCTGCCCAAACCACTGGAGATAAGAAGTTGAAATTTGGTATAAAGGTTCCTCCACTGTAGTAGACATCGACTAAGTTTGTATTTTTGGAATTTTTGGAATTTTTGGAATTCCCAAAAGGAAACTCGATATGTGAGTTCCTCCTTCTGTGTAGGCGTCCGCTTAGCCGGAATTTTTGAAATTCCTATCGGGAGGGGAAATAAGGTAAAAGTCTGCTACTGACGGCTTGCCCAATCCCTTTTGGCCAACCTAAAATTTTAATTTTTTTCCTTGGAGTAGGACTAACTCACCGGCAACGTAATTTTTCTATTTTGGAACAGCAATATAGTAAAACTGGTGGTTGAAAGGGAAAAATGTCCCCAATAACGGCCTGCCCAAACCGCTTAGGCAATGCAGTTGAAATTTGGTATGAATGTTCCTCATCCATCGCAGATAGCCGCGAAGATGGAATTTTTGTAAATTCCTAAAGGGAGGGGCAAAAAGAAGAAAAGCCTCACCTTGCTGGCCTGTAAAAACCCCTTCGGCTAGAAACCTGAAGCTTAAAATGTGGGTCCCTGGAGTAAGGGCTAACTTATTAGAAAGATACTTTTTTGAATTTTGGACAGGGTCGTTATAAAATGGGGGCTCAAAAAGGGAAAGTTGCCCCTTAACGACCTGTCCAAACTGCTGCAACTAGGAAGCTGAAATTCGGTACTTAGGTTCCTCTTCCAGCCTAATTCCAACCGGGAGGGACAAAAACAGAAAAAGTGTCCCCCTTGACAATCTGCTCAAACTGCGGGAACTAGGAAGCTGAAATTCCCTGTCGATGGATTTTCGGAAATTCCTATCGAGAGGGGCAGAAATAGTAAAAGTTGGCTAGAAACCTGAAATGAAAACATATGTTACTTGGAGTATGGGCTTTTTGGACCGGGAAGGTGCTTTTTGGACAGGGACATTGCAAAAATGGGAATTAATGAAGCGAAAAGTGCCGCTTAAAGGCCTGCCCAAACCGCTGGAGGTAGGAAGTCGAAATTTGGTATTAAAGTACCATCCCTAAGATGGTATTTTTGGAAATTCATACCGGGAGGTGTAAAAAGGGAAAAAACTTCCCCCTTGACGGCCTGGCCAAACTGCTGGATATAGAGACCTAAAATTATGTATGTAGTAGGTTCCTCCTCCAACGCAGACGTCCTCTAAGACGGAATTTTTGGAAATTCCTACCGGGAGGGGTAAAAACGGAATAATTCTCCCCCTTGATGGCCTAACCGAACCCTTCGGCTAGAAACCTGTAATATATAATATGTTTTCCTTGGAGTATGGGCTAACTTATCGACAAGGCATTTCTAGGAATTTGGACAGGAACGTGGTAAAAATGGTGGTTCAAAAGGGGAAAATTGCCCACCCCCCCTTAACGTCTGCGTCTTTAGCTAGAAACCTAAAACTTAAAGAACAAGTGTATATGAAACACTAAAATTAAGAAACTAAATAGGAAACGAGTGGAATGAAACACTACACAAGTGGAATGAAATGGATATAAACGTTGAACGAGTAGAATTGAAATTATAGAGAATGCAAATGGATTGAAAGAGGGAATTACCTGTTCAAACACTATCCACGGAATATGAAACTTATGTAGCATTGAAACTTACTCTCCAAAAAGTTAAACAAATTTTCTAAAAGAGAAAAAACCTTAGAAAAGGAATGGAACTTATATATTCCGATATTTAAACTTCATGTAACGAAGCACCGGTGGAAGAAACCGACGCAGTAAATTTTCCACACGCTAACAACGTAGCGGGCTTTGCCCGCTATTTTTAATATTATAAAATGCTTTCCAACCCTGCTTTACGTTATTTATTTTCATTCAAAACACAAATGAACAAAACTACTTACGGGTCTATCTACCTAAGTTCGCACTTTACCAAATTATCTTAACATACACACGTATATTGCAATTTATTATGGATTCATTACTAACAATCCACTTTCATGAGAAAAAGTGATCAAATATTTATTTATTTTAAACCCATTGTTGTGCAGAATTATTTATTTGTGGTGGCTGGGTGAAGGCTTTAAATAAAAAAACGAATTTAATAAAAATTGTGGGGGGCGCCGCCCCCCTTAACCTTTAAGGAACGCTAACAACGTAGCGGGCTGCGCCCGCTAGTGTGTCATAAAAGAACGCTCAGAAAGAGGCTTCATCTGTAAAGGAAAACACCCTCATATAGCTATGATTTCAGAAGGTCTGAGGACTCTTATGAGTCTTTTCGGACTCTAATTGTACACTGGGTATTGTATTTATTTTCTTTCAGTTATTTTACATTTTCATTCCTTTCTACCTGGAGAAAAAAAGGAAGCCAAACAATATTTCATCCCCCACAGACGGACATCTAGAACAATATCTTAAGTGATATTAAGTGTAAATTTTGATTTCTTAATTTTAAATTTATTCGAGAATAAAACTAAGAGTATTTACATAAATTTGTTTTTATTAAATTAATTATTTTTAAAAAAATTGTGTTTATGTTATTCTAAATTAATTTGCAGTTGTTTGTAGAGTTTTACAATAATTTGCATGTATGTTGTTTTAATTGCATTTTTAGTTGTTTTTACTACATTTGTCAGTTGATTTTTAACAGTTAAAAATAACTTCACATTGTAGTTGATTTAAATGCAAATGTAGTCTACACCTTTTTAACTGCAAATGAAGTCATTTTAACTGTCATTTGCAGTTGATTTTACCTACATAATTCCCTGAGTGTAGGGCTATAAATGAGCAGTGATTTTTTTTGTGATAGAGATTTTGTGATTATGTGATAAATGAATAGGTGAGCATCCGTTACAGATTTTGCTTTCCTAAAACCTAGTTGGTGAGTACAAATTAGGTTGTTAGTAGTACGAACCACCAAAGACGATTCGCTATTATCTTGTATAAAAGTTTGGAAGTACATAGATTCAATGAGATGGGTCTGTAAGATTTTATTTGGGTCTTGTCTGAGTTAGGTTTAGGAATAGGCGAAATTGTGCTAGTTTTAAAAAAATGAGGGATGTAATTGAGTAATATTAAATTATAAAGACGAATAAGTCCATGTTTAGTTTGCACACTTAGGTTTTTTATCATAGGGTATGAAATTCTGTCAATTCAGGGAGTTTTGCCACTCATTTTACTAAGGGCAAAATCTAGCTCGGTAATGGATATATTTTCCTCAATGGTATTAGCACCTTCGGTGGGATTAATGACTAGATTGTCATAAGTTAAGGCATATTTATTCGTTCTGAATTCATTCGAGAAGTTGTGGTCATGCGGTTTCTGGGTTAATTTCAGCTGTAAAGTTAGAAGTTGACCTATTTTTAGCGATCTTTAGCTCTCTTTTAAATTTAGCCGCAGCTCTTTTATAGTTTACAATGTTATTAGTGTTAATGTTTCATTTAAGTGTGGTCCACAATTTGTTTTTCACTTTTTTTAGTCCATTAAGTTGATTATTCCACCAAGGAACTGTTTTCCTAATAGATGGATTAACTTGTGGGATTGCGATGTTGGCGCTTTGCAGAATGATTTTTTGGATATTAGAGGCTTCCTGATTGATATTATCGCTGGTTGGTCGATAATTATCAAATTTTAATGAAAGATCATGAAATTTGAAATCTTTCAAACATATTTTTCAATATTATTGAGTTAAAAGCTTTGGAAGGAGAAATGTATGAATTAATTATTGTAAATTTTTCTTTGGCTTGAATAGTAGCCCCGACGGCGTCTATGTCATCGTGGAGATTAATATGGGAACATTGAAGAGAATTGTGTATTAAAAGTGCGACTCTACCGTAGGAGTTGGTCGCAGAGTTTTTAAAGAGAATTTTATAGTTAAGTGGGATAGGTAGACCAGAAAGAGAATGGAAGTGAAGTTCTTGAAGAGATATTACTTTTCGATTATATTTTTTTATAAGTAATTGCAGTTCATTATAGTTGTTCATATATCCTCTAATGTTCCACTGCACTATGTTTAAGCTCATTATGAGTAGAGGTAAATAAAAATTGAAATTATAGGGGAAAAGATGAGATAAAAAATAAGGGATATAAGAGGTTGCTTATAAGGGAAATTGCTTGCAATGATCTCACCCCGTCAAACCCTCCGAACATACCGAATCTTCCTAGAGACTGAAAGATCTCTAAAAGAATACTCCACGGCAGACTCGGGGGCCGATCGGGGCGAATCAGCACAGAACAATTACTTCCGCATCATGTCATCTTCATCACTTAAATCAATTTTATCGTTATCTGCGTTATTCTTAAAATTAGGTTTACTAGAATTTTAGAATTTGGTTTTTAATTGGGCTTTTAGCCGGTTAGAAGTATTTCTAGGAAGTATTTTGGTTGACCCGCTAGATCTCAAAGAGTATGAGGATGACGGGTATTGGCTGATGTGGTCAATAATAATGGATTTAGGTTGATCGTTTGTAGTATAAGCCATTTGTTGACTATTGTTGTTGTTAATTTTAGTGACAGCTGGTTTAGCTTTTGTGGAATCTTTTGCCGGCTTAAGAATTGGATCATCATAAGAAACGAGTTTAACACGAGTAGATGTTGTGTTATTGTTGTTGGTAACAGTAGCAAAAGAAGTGTTGTTGTTTAGTTGCCTTTTGTTCAGTGACGGTCCGTGAAGTTGTCAAGGGTGTGCTGCCATTTTTTAAAATGTAAAAACTAAGTATATAATGAATATTTTTCAAGGGTCTGCCACTTCCCACCATATCTAGAGTTTAGATTATTATTGATTTCATACTTTTTTAATTGACATGCAACTCAAATTCTATGTAGTAAGCATTTTATTTGCGCACCCCTTACACGGTCAACAAAAAAGTCAACAAGTAGAAAAGTGTGCGTAAAATAGATTTTAAATGGCATATAAATTAAAAATATACATAACTGATTAAATCTGATCTATGCCTATCATAAAAACATGGTACGTACTGAAAACACTCAAACTATAGACATAATTTTGATTACTTAGAAAATCGCAGCAAACTTTGACAACTTCACGGACCGTCACTGCTTTTGTTGTATATACGTTCAGCATTTCCAAGACTGGTTTTTTCTATTACTCTAATTGTCTGAATTTCTTTATGTTTTAGAAAAACTGGACATTTTTTATCCTTAGTAGTATGTTTGTAATCGTCAATTTTACTTTCTTTGCAATTTTTGCAGCAGATTTCTTTTAAACATTGTTCATCGGTTTCGGGGTTAATGTGGTTTATATTACCACAGTTGTAGCATATTTTTTGATGTTCGCATGTTTTTGCACGTGCCCGTAATGAAGACAGTTGTTACATCTAATTGGTGGTGGAATATACGGACGGATATAAATTTTTTGGTAACCCAGGTAAATATATTCAGGTAGATCAATAGCCGAGAAAGTTAGCACTAAAAGACCCGTTTCTTTTAGATTTTCATTTTCTTTCCTTAGAATTTTTTTGACCTCAGTTACTTTCTGGTATGATAAGTTAGATTGGATTTCATCCTCAGGAACATCAAATAGGTCGACAGAGTAAATTACATCCTTTGAATAGTTTAAGTGTTTGTGCTCAGCAACTTCAACCTTGATATCTGTATTAAAACCAGAAAGTTTGATAAGTTTGTTCGCCTGAATAGAGTTTTTGGTTTTGATCAGCAATGTGCCATTACGTAATTTTTTGCATTCTGATACTTCACCATCACAAACAGAATCGATTACGAATTTGATTAGGAATGGGGAGATATTAGAAAGGGGTTTTTCACTTTCTATACGCTTAATTGAAAGGTAAATTGGGCCTTTAAATTTGATGGAATTCTTTTAGAAAAATCAAAACTTAAACCATGGCCAGTTTGATATTTTTTTTATAACATCAGGTGGTTTATTCATGTTGACTTGCATATGTCATACACATGCAAATGTTTTTTCACTGAATGTTTTTTATCTGTTTTGCTATTAGTTTATTCCGTTAGTTTTATTAAGAAAGATAATATTGATTTTGTGTTTTTTTTTTTTGATATAGAAAAAAAAACTAGTTTATGCGATCACTTTTGAAAGATGTTGATTGTTCAAAGTAACAAGTGCAACTGACACTTAAAATAATACGTCAGTAAAACAATCTGTCAAACGGGTTTCAAGTCGATTTGAATAATTTTTAACAAATTTATTATTGAAACACTGACTTAAACAAAGATTTCAGTTATCTTCATTTAACACAATACTAAAAATCGTCAGTACTTCAACTTATTTTAAGTGTTAATTTTCAAAATTATTTATAACTAATTTTTAAGAACCCATTCGTTAATTGTCCACAATTTATTATTAAAAAATATAATATTTTATTTTTTTTGTTATTTCCCGGTAGATGGCGCCTCCAATGTATACGGAGTTTTAAAGATGGCGGTATTTCCTTCCCTCCCGATTTTTTAAAATGGCCCATATCTCGAAAAGCAAAATTGACGAAAATTTCGACCACCTTGAAAATTTTTAATAAAAATTTGCCAATTAATAAAATGGCCCAAAAGAAAAACCATATAATAATAATAATAATAATAATAATTTTTCTTTTTTTTTCATTTATTCATTCATTTAAAATTTGCCATATACAATTCAGTCATTACCTCGCGAAGCCTTTGTGGCTTTTCCGCAGGTAGGAAGTAAACTAAAAAGTTATTATTTCAAATCTTTAAAATAATTCTTAAAACAATTAATATGAAAAAATTATTTGAAATGTAATTTATAAATGAAAAAAAGAAATAATTTGGCTTTAAGTTTTAATAATATGAGCTGATTTTTCCAATGAAGAGTATTCATTGCTGATTAATGAAGTAATTTTTTAACACTCTGTTTCTTATTCTTTGGTTGTTGCATTTTTCAAGAACTTCAACCGGTATGCTGTTTAGAATTGTTGGCAGCATAACAGGTAGAGTGCTTCTTGCATATGCGTTTTTGTATTTTTGTATGTAATATCTTCCTTCGACATTTCTCCTAGTTTGGTTGTGGTCTATTTTCCTTAGAAATCTGGTATCGTTGAAAAATTCAATCGCTAGTGTTGTGTTGTATATGTTGTTTACATTTAAAATATGTAGCTCTTTTATAATGCTGTTGTTTGCGTTGTTAAGTTGTTGTATACGTTGTGGTTTACGTTGTGGTTTACGTTGTTTACATTATTGTTTGTGTTATTATTTATATTATTGTTTGCGTTGTTATTTACGTTGTTGTATACGTTGTGGTTTACGTTGTTTACATTGTTGTTTATGTTATTATTTATATTATTGTTTACGTTGTTGTTTACATTATTGTAGATGTTGTTGTTTAAGTTGTTGTTTACGTTGTTTACATTGTTGTTTACGTTGTTTATATTGTTGTTGATGTTATTTATGTTAATATTTGCGTTGCTGTTCAGGTTGTTTATGTTGTTTGCATTATTATTTACGTTGTTGTTTATGTTGCTGTTTGTGTTGTTGTTTATGTTGTTGTTTACATTATTGTAGACGTTGTTGTTTATATTGCTGTTTACATTGTTGTTTATGTTGCTGTTAATGTTGTTGTTTATGTTGTTGTTTACATTGTTGTAGACGTTGTTGTTTACATTGTTGTTTATGTTGTTGTTTATGTTGCTGTTTACATTGTTGTTCATCTTGTTGTAGACGTTGTTGTTTACGTTGATTATGGGGTTTATTTGTAGGCGGTTTTCATTCATTAACACAGAACGCCGTTCAGAAATACTAGTACGTGATTTCAGAATTTTCAGTATCTGATTTTGCGTTTTTTGAAGTTTGTTGCAAAATGTTGAGTTTCCCCAAGCCGTAATTCCGTGGCGAATGTGTGATTCGGCTAGCGAAAAATACACTTGCCTCATAACCATATTATTTGAGCAGTAGCTTAGATGGTGTAAAGTGTAAGCTGCTTTTCTTAATTTTTTCCGAACTTCTTCTATGTGTGCGTTCCATTTGAAATTTTGGTCAACAATTACGCCAAGGTATTTATATGTATTCACGATTTCAATTTTCGTGGTACATTGGTCGTAATCGTGGTTAAAATCCATGAGTTTGTGACTGTGTATGCAATCTGTATTATGAAATCTAAGATCAATGTTCACATAACGCAAATGCGGTGGTTTGATATGCATAAGCTTTGTTTTTGATGCATTAATTATCAGCCCATGATCATGACACCATTTAATTGCGTTATCGAGTTCTTGTTGCATTATTCTCGTGGCATCTTCTAGATTTCTGTGGGCAACAACAATGGCAGTATCATCTGCATAAGTGAATGTTTTGCTCTGCGTAAGCATATTAATTAGTTCATTCGAATAAATGATATACAGAATGGGACCTAATTTCGAACCTTGAGGTACGCCATAATCTAAATCAGTTTCATTGCTTAAGTTATTGGATACTTTTACATAGTATTTCCGTAGTGTTAGATAGTTCTTAAACCAATCCAGAGTGTGCCCTCGAATTCCAATGTTTTCCAGCATTATCAGTGATTTTTCATGTGATAGCGTATCAAATGCTTTACTAAAATCTATGAAAAATGGTGTTTTTTACTTAACTGTTCATTTACGAAGTTAGCAAAGTTTCCAAGGAGTTGGTTTATGTTTTTTCCTTTTTGGAATCCAAATTGATTATTGTTTATTATTTGATATTTACTCGTGTAGTCTTTTAATCTTCAAAACAAACTATTTCCTCCATGATCTTTTCTACAACCGATAGTATTGCGATTGGACGATAATTATTACAATCCGATTTTATGCCGTTTTTGTATATTGGTCGCACGTAAGAAATTTTTAGAGCTTCAGGTATAATTGCAGTGTCGATAATCAGGTTTATTAATTTAGTTATCACCGGTGTCATTATTTCAGCATTAGATTTTAGGTCTATTGGTCTGATTCCATCAGATCCAGCACTTTTTTTAATGTTTAGTGTATTTAATATATTAAAAACTTCTTCATTAAATGTATTTCGTAAGAAAAATCAGTTTTGTATTGTTCTAGAAGAGTGATTAATTGTTTTTATTTCACAGTTGTGTAAAATATTTTTAACATTTTGATTAAAATTAAATGCAAAACTATTACATATTTGACTTAGATTGTTGTCTTTAAAATTCTTCAATATTATTTCATCAACGTTATTCGATTTTTTACCAATTAATTCATTTATTATTTGCCACGTTACACGTGTATTATTTCTATTTTCAAAAAATTTATTTTTATAATAATAATTTTTTGCATAATTAAATTTTTTATTTAAGGCATTTCTATATTTTTTATATTCATTTTCAATTGTTTTGTTGTTTCTATTTAAACGCCATTTTTTGTGAAGTTTATCCCTAATTTCGCAATTTTTTATTAAATTTTCATTAATCCAAGGATTTGGTTTTCGATTATTCTTTTTTCGCGTATCAATTTTTGCATTTTCATAAATATAACTAAACTTTTCATTTATAGCATGAAACATTTGATTTGGGTCAGCATAGTTTGCCATTGCGTTCCAGTTGGTTGTACGTATCTGTTGGTTGACTTTGTACTTAGATATATTTGTTTGCTGGGTATCATTATTACGTATTTTTTACATCGGTTCATTTGCAGAGATACAACAGAAGAGAGTATAATGGTCTGATATGTTAGTTTTTATTATAGATGTATATACGTGTGTATTTATATGTTTTTTCCTTACAAAGAGATGGTCTTATGCATGTGCGTGAGTTTTTGTTTATGTCTTCTCTTGTATATTTGTTGATCATACAGTGCATGCCATTGGATGATAACATATCGAGGTAAAGAGTTGTTACCAAATTCTCTTTTAGTAGATCAATATTAATATCTCCTACCAGTATAACATTCTGTTGTTTTCTTACTTTGTTTAGCAAGTCATCTAGTTCTGCAATAAACGTACTTACACTAAGGGAAGGAGGGCGATATATTGCAAATAGTGATATACACTCAGTTGTTTGTATATTTATATGCAGTACTTCAAAAGAGTTTGTGCTTATCGATATATTTGTATGTACTATGCTTTCCTTAATGTATACAGCAATACCTCCACCCCTTCTACTTGCTCTGTTTACAAACGTTGCATTAAACCCGTGTATACTATAAAAGGGAATTTCTTCGTCACTTATATTTGTTTCCACTAGCACTATGATTTTTATATGGTTTATTATGCTATTTATTGTAGCCAAAATGAGTTAAAGTTTGTTCGTAAGGAACGAATATTTAAAAATACTACTGAAATGGGATAACTTAATGGTTATTTAGCGATTAGATTAAAACTATCAAGTGTTTCATACAGTATGTTATTCATTTTCATTTATTTATTTTTATATTTATATTCAAAAGTACGTTTTATTTTCTTTAATTTTCAAATTTATTATTAAAGTAAGCGGATTTATTTATTTTTCTTTTTTATGCAATAAGTTCTATATCACAAGCGTTTTTGATTAAAATAGCTGCAGAATTCTCGTTTTTCTTAGCAAACAGATGTCCATTGCGAAACCACACATATTTCCATGAAGATTCTTTAGCCTTTGTTTTTGCTAACCAAAGGAGTCGACGGTTGTATGCAGTTAGATGGTCGTTTACGAACACATTGTTGTTGTTATTAGTGCCGTTGCTGTTTGCTCCAGGGTTAATTTCATTGGTAATCTCTGACGTAACTTTGCCGAATATATCTGCTTTTACCCTATGGCTACTAATTTTTATCATTAGCTCTTTTTTCTTATTTAAAGAACAGAACTCCACTATAATCTTATCATTCTTTTTCATTCTGTATGCATTGCTAATATCAGATTCCTGAATGTTAACATTAACAGAGGCGGCGATCGTTGTTATTACTTGTGTAGCAGTTAGGTTGTTGTCTTGTACATTTTTTATTTCTACGTTCCTGTTTATTATTTGTTGCTCTAGTTGATTAACTTTGTCTTCCATATTTTGTATACGTATGTCTCTCTCCACATTTTGCTTTGTGAGTTCATTGACCTGAATAGCTAAGTTTGTCATTGTTTCAGTTAGTTTAACAAATGCATTAGTTATCTCTTCCTTTAATGCGTTATGAGCTGATGTTACGCTACAATTTAGTTCTTTAATAATGGTATCTATGTTCATCAAACTGTTTGATACCGTAGTTTTAAATGATGTTAGATCAGTTTTCATCTCCGATAAATTTGCGTTGACGGTGTTTAGAGACAGTGCATCCTTAAACTTTTTATTGGTTCCATCATCTCGTTTATCATCATCATTATCGGCATCTCTCTGTTGCTTGTTAGATTGTTGCTTCTGTTGTTGTTGTTGTTGTTGAGGACTTTGTTGGTCTTCATGAATTATTTCGTGGTAACGACTATTTGCCCAGCAAAACTTTCTATTACCTGGTAATAAGGTTTGTAAGAAGAAATTAAGGTATGTAACCTCTTACTTTGCTATTCCAACAGCTATTATTTTAACAAGGGCATGTCATTGGAGGTATGTACTTTCCAAAAGAGGGCTAGGTAACAACATAAGAACATGTTACTTTAATGTTACATGTTAGGAGTCACGTAACCACTTACATAACCGATACTGAGTACAATACTACTTAGCTTAAAGTAAGGCCAAAAAAATGTGTTACAAACAGGTCTGAAATAACACATTAAAATTATGCGCTTACTTACTGTATAAAAATATATACTTACTTCTTACAAAAAAAATTAAAATAAGATGTTATCGTGTTGGTTTTTTATAAATGCTAAAACGAAGCATATTCATATTTAATTAATATTTACTCAGATTAATATAAAGTTAACAAAAAACATAAAAAATATTTCAGTCAATATGTTTAAAACATATAAATTATTTGTATTGAATATTTTAAATAGAAAATAACACTCATGTATCGCATTACAAATAACTCCTTATTTTGAGGTTTTTGAATACACCATCGGTAATAAGTGGCTATTTCTATTAAGTGATCACGTATCACATTATTTTACGGTTTTAAAATATCACATCTGTAATAAGTCGCTGCTATTATTTAGAACGGCCCTATGCTCCTTGCAGGAGTAAAAGGAACAAATATATATATATATTATTTAGAACTCATGTTGTGTATTACAAGTAACTCTTTTCTTTGAGGTGTTTAAATATATCATTGGCAATAAGTTGCTATTACTACCCAGTAGTTATGCAGCACATTATACGTAGGACTTTACATTTTAGTTATGAAATAATGCAATGGTAAGGGGTATGGTATTACCAGGTAATGTGTTCTGTAATACCAACATATTACCAAGGTTTCGCTGGGTGGTGACTTACTTTTATTACCTCTACATTTGTGACAAGTCCATATTGCCTTCTTTTCTGCAGTCATAACTGAGTATGTCGACTCAGAAAGTGTACCGCACGGGGAGTAGTGGTAACCAGTGTTACACTTAAAACATTTAATGTGATCTCCTGTTAATGGCAAAGCATTATTACATGTACCACAGAGCGCACTTGTTTCTGAGAGATATTTGTTGTTAGGCATTTTAAGAGCTTATTAAAAATGTTTAAGAGATTTTACGAGATTATTTACTGCTTATTGCAAATGTTGAATTTTTTTTTATATATATATATTTTCCTCCTTTTTTAATATATTTTATTTAAATAAACACTTTGCTGTATTAATAATATTTCACTTTGATTTAATTATTAATATTTTTCACTGAGGTTCATCTAATCTTTTATCTTGGGATTTTATAGGGTTTAATTAGCACAATTTCACTTGTAAAGTATGCGGTTGAAGAAAAACACGTCCGGTCGCAACGAATACTCAAAAATAATAATAATAATAATAATAATTTTTTTTTTTTACTTCTTTTATAACAGAATCATTTATTTTTTTTTTTTTTTTTTAATTCATTTATTTATTTTGTATTTTCTCTAAAAATATTCATTACATTTTCATTTTTTCCCTAAACAACTTGCAAAGCCTTGTAGGCTTGTCTACAGGTAATTAAAGATTATTAAAAAATGTTATTAATATTCATATATGATTTCACAAAGTAGTTACTTTACAGAATTTTTTCTTCCTTTCAAACTAAAATATTTAAACAAAGTAAGTATGTCATTCAATAAAGGAAAAAAAAAATTAAATTAGCTGAGTACTCATTGCGTACTTATATAATAATTTTTTAAAATTTTTCTTCTTTTCATATTGGTTTCACCATTTCTTATAATATTATAAGGCATATTGTTAAATATTTTTGGGATTACAACGGACAGTGCTCTCCTTCCATATTCATTTCTGTAGCTTTGGATCTTGAATCTTCCTTCTTCATTTCTTCGTGTTCCGTAGTTGTGGTTGATTGTTTGTAAAAATCTGGTATCGTTATAAAAATCTATTGCCAGTGTAATGTTGTGTATATTATTTACATTAAGTATATGTTGATCTTTAGCAATACTTGTTAGTTGATTGTTTGAATTTCTATTTATTGGATTTTCTAGCTGTTCGCTGATAGTGTTGTGTGATTTTAAAATTTTAAGTAATTGATTTTGTGTTTGTTGGAGCTTTTTGCAGCTTGTTGAACTTCCCCAGGCTGTTATACCATGACGAATGTGAGATTCGGCCAACGAATAGTATACTTGTCTCATTACCATTTTATTGGAACAAAAATTTAAGTGATATAGTATATACGCTGCCTTTCTTAATTTTTTCCGGACTTCTTCCACGTGCACGTGCCACTTAAAGTTTTGGTCTACATAATATACATAATCATAATAAATTGCCAAACCTTAACAAAACCTTATAATAAAAATAAATACAATAGCAATATAAGCTTTGCTTTGGAAACAATTTGTAATAAACACAGTTGCTCAAACCATAATATCGTGTTAAAGAGAACTGAAAAGTTAAAATAAAAACCCGAAGCACAATTAAAAACTGAGATTAAATAAAACTCAAAACAAGATGAGTGGAAACAACACGCGCGAAAACAAAAACTCCAATGTAGAAAACCTTATTGAAGTAGCTGAAAGTACTAACAACAATGATGTTACAAAAAATCTAACCTGTGCACCAAAACGAAATAGAGAACCTACAAAAAACTCTTTATATGATAACGTATCGAAAACACCAAAGTTGTCAACAAATGATTCTCCCTTTAAATTAACAAATCTTGATCAGAGATTTACTGAAATACTTGATCTCATTAGGACAATGTTCGTAGAAAGTGAAAAACGAATGGTTGAGATGTTTGATAAGAGATTTGATGATCTTAAGAGAGATATTTTAAATATAAATCAACGCGTAACTAAATTGGAAACAGTCGTGGAGGATATTATAGGTCTTAAGAGTGAGGTTCAAGTACTAAAAACACAGTTGCAGCGGCAGGAAAACTCTGTCGTTGCGTCAGATCTCCGCATAAACGGTATCCCTTTTAAAAAGAATGAAAACTTGAATACTACTTTTAAGTCTATATGCGATGTTTTAGAAATTAACACCCCTCCGGTGAAATCAATCTATCGCTTGCAGAATCACAACAATAAGGATAAAGCTTTTTCTCCAGATGCTGTTATAATGATAAAGTTATTATCTCCATACGATAAAAACTTTCTTTTAAAAACCCTTGCAAATTTCCGTAAGGTAAACAAAACCACTTTAACACTAAATGATATTGGTATGGGTTCCAACCGACCTTTTTACGTAAATGAGAATTTGACTTTAACTAATCACAAAATTTTGACGTCTGCGATTGGCCTTAAAAAAGTAAATAAACTACATTCAGCGTTCTCTATGCGAGGATTAGTTTATGTGAAATTTGGAAAAGATGATAAACCGATTCGTGTTGACTGTTTGGCTGATCTGGATAATTTATTTCGTAATGAAAATCAATATGTTAATAATTACTAACCTATATTTGCTGATACTTTATTTTTTCTGCTATATTTACTTAACCCTTTATTACACTGAAATAATTTTCACTATGTTTAATCATGTATTGTTAAATTTTATTAAAATATGTTTGCTCAATTGTTTATTTATAAAATCTTTTTATAGCCCTTTTTATTATGCATGCGTTGCTTATATAAAATATTTGTATTATGACACATCATTCGGGTAGTAGAACTTCTAGTGCCAAAGACAATACCTTTGATATGCTTCGTATTTTATGCAAGCAGAGACCTGGACTTAATATATGCCACATAAACGCCCAGAGTCTAAATAATAAAATGGACGAGTTCCGCTTTATTTTTGAAAATTCTGGTGTTGACATCATTTGTGTATCAGAAACGTGGTTCGAAAAATGTGTTCCTAACACTATTTTTAACTTAGATTCCTTTAACATATACCGATGTGATAGAGAATCTTATGCTGGTGGAGTGGCTATATATGTCAGAAAGGGAATTATATGCAAATTATGCTGCAACTCAGTAAAGGAAGACAAAGTCGAACATGTTTTTGTAGAAATCTCATGCCACGGTAACAAAATTCTTATTGGCTGCGTGTATCGACCGAATAAGAGAACAAAAACTGAAGACTTTATGAAGACTCTCGAAAATCTTACACTAAAATACGAGGATATTGTCGTGTGTGGTGATTTTAATTCTAATGTCTTAATTGAAAGTCATTTAGTAAACGATATGGAATCTTTTGGCCTTTATCCTACGAACACAACAGTCCCCACTCATTACCCTTCCACAAGAAATTCATTATTGGACCTTATTTTTGTTAGTAATAAAGATAAAGTACTTCTTTACGACCAACTTACAGCCTCTTGTTTTTCAAAACATGATTTATTATTTCTCACGTTTGATTTTAGACTCAAAATGTCGGCTAATGTTATTACATATTATGATTTTAAGCATATGGATCATAACATTATATCATTTGAGCTTTCAAATATTGATTGGGATTCGATTTATTACATGCCTTCTGTGGATAGCCAACTCAACTTTTTGGAACAAAATCTTGAACAAGTCTTTATTAAATCTGTACCTGTAAAAACAATAACGAAAAGCTACAAAAGGAAACCTTGGTTCAGTACTGATATAAAGGCTGCAATTGATCAGAGAGATTTGGTTTTCAGTCGTTGGAAACGTTTTAAAACTGACGAGTTACATGAAGAATATTGTAATGCAAGAAGAGAAGTAAACAGAAAGATAAAAAAAGCTAAATCTACATACTATTCCAGTGTTTTTAAATCAGCTGTTGGATCGAAAAAAACTTGGAAAACCATACGGGAAATTGGTATTGGAAAACCAAAGGCAGAAGTTTTGCCTGGAATAGATGTAGAAAGTCTTAATGAAACGTTTACAAATTTGCCGAATATACCCTTAAATGTAGATTTCTATAACCGAACTAATGTTATACATGGAAATGTGTTCAATTTTGAATGTGTAAATCGCTGGGATGTGCTATCAAACTGTATTGCTGTTAAATCGAATGCTGTAGGTTTTGACAATGTTCACCCAAGATTTTTGAAAGCAGTTCTCCCTATAATTGTACCATATATTACTTTTATTTTTAATACAATTTTAACAAAGAGTATATTTCCTAAAAACTGGAAATATGCGAAGATAATACCTACACCTAAGGCAAATAATGAATATCGTCCTATTGCTATACTACCATACTTGTCAAAAGTTTTTGAGAAGATATTACATCACCAAATATATAGTTATGTCAATGATAATATGCTCCTCACAAATAGGCAGTCAGGTTTTCGTCCAAAGCATAGCTGCATAACCGCTCTTATTGATGTATCTGAGGAAATACGAGAAAATCTTGATAAGGGAAACATTTCCTTTCTTGTTCTTTTAGACCACTCTAAGGCATTTGACACGGTTAACCATAATGTTCTTACAATGAAATTGAGAGAAATGTTTAATTTTTCATCGTCGTCCACTCGTCTAATATCTTCATATTTATCAGATCGTCATCAGTCAGTATTTGTTAACAATACGAAATCACGCCCATTATATGTTTCAAAAGGTGTACCTCAGGGCTCTATTCTTGGCCCTCTTCTTTTCACCATTTATGTGAATGATTTACCTAAACAACTATCTTACTGCAATGTGCATATTTATGCTGATGATGTTCAAGTCTATATAAGTAGTGATGTGAAAAGCATTGATGAGTGTGTGTATAAACTTAATGAAGATCTTAAACGAATACACATATGGGCAACTGCAAATGGACTTTGCCTCAACCCTTCTAAGTCAAAATGCTTATTTATAACTCGAAAGTCCTTGAAAATGCTTTCAAACCCGGAAGTAGTTCTCAACAATCAGAAAATTGAAATTGTAAAAACAGCAAAGAATCTTGGCATAATATTTAATGACACTCTAACCTGGTCAGACCACATTAATGTTGCTGCTGGAAAAACTTACTGTATGTTGCGAATGCTATGGAAAACACAATATTTAACACCACTTAAAATACGATTACTACTGGCAAAAACGTATTTAATACCAACTTTATTATACGGATGTGAGACTTTTTCAAAAACAGATACTGTAAGTTATCGTAAGCTAAATATTGCCTACAATGCGGTTGTAAAATATGTTTATGGTATGGGGAAATATGACCGTGTGTCAACGGTTGCAAAGAACATATATGGTGTTATGTTTGCTGATATGTTACATATACGAACTTTGACTCTGTTGCACAAGATTATATACACTCATGAACCCTCGTATCTCTATAATAGAATAATGTTCTCTCAATCACACAGGAATAATGATTTGACCCCAATAATGCACCGAACTACAAAATCCGAATGGCATTTTTATATCCATGCAATAAGTCTTTGGAACTCTCTACCTCCGAACATTCAATTTATAGGCAACGCCATGCATTTTAAAAGGGCCCTTTTTAATTTTTATAGCTAGGCCATATAATGAGAATATAAAACCTTAAAATATGCTAATTTAAAATTATTATCGTACATTCAATTATTGATTTATTTTTTATTTTTTATTTATTTATTATTGCATTTTATCAGGTAGTTTTTAATTTATAATTGTTATTTTTGTTTTTTTATATCTATGATTTTATATTTTATAACTATTTTTGTGTTATTCTTATTCAATTTCAGTAAACCAATTTTATATATTTATATTATTAATTATACTATTTATTGTTAAACATTGTTGCTTCTTACTACTACTCCTCCTATACTTTAATCATAAGATTATATGTCTTGTTGTATAGGAAATCAAAATAAATATAAATGAAAATGAAATACACACCAAGATATTTATACGTATTAACGATTTCTATAAAAGTTTGACAATGATCGTTACTATAATCAAAGTTCATTAACTTATTGTTGTGCAGACATTCAGTGTTATGAAATTTAAGTTTAATATCTGCGTATCGAAAATGCGGAGTTTTTATATGCATTAGCTTTGTCTTGGATGCGTTGATGATTAATCCATTATCGTGACACCATCTTATTGCCGTATCGAGTTGATGTTGCATCAAATTGGTTGCTACTTGCAAATCTTTGTGGGCTACGACTATGGCAGTATCGTCTGCATAAGCGAATATTTTGCTTAGTTTTAATGAGTTGATTA
Organism: Leucophora obtusa; assembly: GCA_949987735.1. NCBI lineage: Eukaryota > Metazoa > Arthropoda > Insecta > Diptera > Anthomyiidae > Leucophora > Leucophora obtusa. Next base: position 78,401,785 of record OX465296.1, read on the forward strand.
GTTCATTAGAATAGATGATATAAAGAATTGGTCCCAGTTTGGATCCTTGAGGTACTCCATATTCTATGGCGGTTTCATCGCTTAGGTTGTTTGATACTTTAACATAGTATTTTCTAAAGGATAGATAGTTTTTGAACCATTCTAGACAATGCCCTCTTATTCCAATTTTTTCTAGCATTAGAATCAATTTTTCATGTGACAATGTGTCAAAAGCTTTACTAAAGTCAATAAACAATGTTAAGCAGTGATGATTTTTACTTAGTTGTTCATTGATGTAGTTTGCGAAATTGCCCAGTAACTTATTAATGCTTTTACCTTTTTGAAATCCAAATTGGTTGACGTTTATGATTTTATATTTATCCAGAAAATCTGTTAATCTTCTACTTACTATCTCTTCCATTATTTTTTCAAAAACAGACAAAATTGCAATTGGTCGATAATTGTTAACGTCAGATTTTTTTCCACTTTTAAAAATTGGTCGAACACAAGATATTTTAAAAATTTCTGGTATTGTTGAGCTATCTAGTATAAGATTAATAAGTTTTGTTGTAATTGGTGTTAAAACCGAAGCGTTATTTTTTAAATCAATAGGTCTGATTTCATCAAAGCCGGCGCCTTTTTTAGCGTTTAAGGTGTTCAATATATTAAAAATTTCTAATTCATCCGTGCTACGCAAATGAAACGAGTTTTGAAGGACAAGAGGTGGGTTGTTAAATGTTTGTATTTTACAAATGTGTATAATTTTTTCAACATTTTTTTTAAAGTTCACAGCAAAGTTATTGCATATTTCTTGTATATTTAAGTTTTTGAAGTTTTTTACAATAGTTTCATCTAAGTTATTAGATTTTTTACCGATTAATTCATTTACTATTTGCCACGGTTTTCATAGAATTTATTTTTATAGTATGAGTTTTTAGCATCAATTAATTTTTTATTTAAAATATTTCTGTATTTTTTGTATTCAATTTCATTTTGTTTATTTTTATTTAAACACCATTTTTTATAAAGTTTATCCCTAATTTCACAGCTTTTAATAAGATTTTCTGTCATCCATGGACTTGGGATTCTATTTTTCCTTTTACGTGTTATTGTTTTTGAGTGTTCATATATATAAATTTTTCATTTATAGCACTATACATTTCTACTGGATTTGTCGTATTTGCAATCGCGTGCCAGTTAGTTGTACGTATATGTCGATTTACTCTAGAGTTACATATTTTTGTTTGTTGGGTGTTACTGTTTTCTTTATTAGTGGTATTATTTACAACTGCATTGAGGGGATAAGAGAAAAATATAGTGTAATGGTCTGAGATGTTGGTTTTTATTATTGATGCATATAGTTGTGTGTATATATCTTTGGTACGAACAAAGAGATGGTCAATACATGTGCGGGTGTTTTTACTAATATCTTCTCTTGTGTAAACGTTAATTATGGATTGCATACCATTGGACGTGAGAATGTCTAGATAATGAGTTGTTATTATGTTCTCTTTTAAAATATCGATATTAATATCTCCCACCACAATAGCATTACGTTTTTTCTTGATTGTTTTTAATAAATCACCTAGTTCCCTTAAAAATATATTTACATTAAGAGCTGAGGGACGGTAGATTGCAAAAATTGAAACCTCTTCTTTTACTGCAGTGGTTATGTTTAATAATTCAAACGACGTTGTTTTTGTAGAAATGATGTTTTGTGTTATATTCTCCTTAATATATACAGCTACACCTCCTCCTCCTCTGTCGGCTCTATTAATAAATGTGGAGTGGAAACCTGGTATGCCGTAGAAATTATTTTCATTATCGTTGATGTTTGTTTCAACGAGAATAATTATTTTAATATGACTAATTATGTTGTATATTGATGCCATAAAAGAGTTGAAATTTGCACGTAAAGAACGAATGTTCATAAAAAGTAATGAAAAGGGATAACTTAAGAGATCAGTGTTTATGCTGTTAAAGCTTTCAAGTGTTTCGGATACTATATTGTTCATAGTTATTGATTTATATTTGTATAAGAAATAAAGTAAAAAAAAAATAATAGTTTATAAAGATTTATTAAATATTTTGTTTACGATATAAGTTCAATATCACACGAATTAACTATTAAAATAGATGTTGAATGTTCATTTTTTTTAGCATAAATATGACCATTGCTGAACCACACAAATTTCCATCCGATTTCCTTTGCTTTATTTTTTGCAAGCCAGAGAAGATGACGATTATGTTTAGTAAGATGGTCATTTACATAGACAATGTTTTGATTATTTTGGCCGTTGTTGTTGTCAGGGGTGTCAGTATTTTCATTAATAGGGTTAAACTTGTTAAATATATTACCACCCTACGGGAAATTTTAACAAGCTGTCACCGAACTGGCCCCTTTATATGAAATAGACTGGTCACTTTTACATGGCGTTGTCATAGGAGGTGGAAATTGACCCCTTGTGACATGTCACAAGACAAATCCCAGGACAGGTCCCTGAAATTGAGAGTTCAGTAACCTGTCCTAGGATTTGTCTTGTGACATGTCACAAGGGGTCAATTTCCACCTCCTATGACAACGCCATGTAAAAGTGACCAGTCTATTTCATATAAAGGGGCCAGTTCGGTGACAGTTTGTTAAAATTTCCCGTAGGGCATCTACTCGATGACCACGTATTTTCGACATCACTTCCTTTTTTTTGTTTAATGAACAAAATTCTACCACAATCTTGTCCGTATTTTTTATCCTATAGGCATTATCTATATCGGAATCTTGCATATTAACTTCAACAGAGGCAGCAATTTGTTTAATTATTTCACTGGGGGATAGATTTTGGTTTTGAACATTTTTTATTTCGACGCTCTTTTTTATTAATTGTTGCTCTAGATTATTTACTTTGCGCTCCATATGTTGTATTTGTATGTCCTTCTCTAAGTTCTGTTGTTTAAGTTCACTGACCTGAGTAGCTAAGTTGCCCATGGTTTCAGTGAGTTTAATAAATGCAATAGACATCTCTTCTCTTAGTGCGTTATGTGATGAGGTTATGCTACAGTTTAGCTGGTTAATGCTGGTGTTTATGTCAGTCAAACTGTTTGATACAGTTGTTTTAAAAGATGTTAAATCAATTTTAATTTCTGACACATTTGAGTTGACAGTGTTTAAAGAAAGTGCGTCTTTAAATTTTTTATTAACTCCATTGCTTATCATCATCATTATCGACCTCTCGTTGTTGTTTGTTTGATTGTTGTTGTTGAGGATTTTGTTCCTGTTGATCTTCATGGATGATTTCATGGTACCGACTATTTGGGGATTTGCTTTTATTCCCTCTACATTTGTGACATGTCCACAGTGCTTTCTTTTCAGCTGTCATAACTGAGTATGTCGACTCAGAAAGTGTACCGCACGGAGAGTAGTGGTAACTATTGTTACATTTGAAACATTTAATAAAATCTCCTGTTAAGGGTAAAGGTTTATTACATGTACCACATAAAGCACTTGTTGCTGAGAGATAATCCTTTTTTGGCATATTAAGAGATTTTTTTTTTTTATTAAATTATTAAATACGATCTGTTTTTTTTTTTTTGTTGATTTATGTAAGGTATAACTTTTTTGATAAATCTGTTTTTTAATGATAAAAACACTTTAATTTGTTATTTTAATATTTCACTTTTTTGATGAAATCACAATAGGAGTTTATAATGTATTTTGTTTTGCGTTTTTGTGGGTTTAATTAGCACTATTTCAATTATGAATATGAACGTGTTGAAAAAATGCGTCTGATCGCAACGAATACTCAAATATATATAATAATAATAATAATAATAATAATAATAATAATAATAATAATAATAATAATAATAATAATAATAATAATAATAATAATAATAATAATAACAATAATACCCTCGTGAAAATGTTATCTCTATCCAAAAATGCACCTTAGTGGGGCTTGGGCCCTCGGAAATTTTTACTAAAAATTTTCCACTTAATAAAATGGCCCATATATTGAAAACTAAGCGAGATAGAGCAAAACGGACAAATTAAAAACATAATATTCGGTGGTAAAAATCTTAAAAATTCTTCGCTATTTAAAATCCTTTAAAATTACAAAAAGTGGCTTTTTAAGTTTCCGCATTTGACTAATATTGAGATTACACGATCAAGATTTTGCTTTCAAGTTGATAACACATACTGCTTGTCAAATTCAGTTGAACTTGAAGCTGTGACGTAGGCTGCATGCAACTTGATAGTCAATTTTGCTTTCAAGATGCCTTCGTCAAGGTTTAGGTTGAATGGGAGCCCGCCAGAACGGCGAGTTCACTCGAAGGCCATAAGGCCCATTGCGATTCCCTTAAACTCCCCCCATCCACATGGAGAGAAATACCACGACCCGAAGAAATCGAAAACCATCCCGATCCCCTCAAAAAATTCGCAAGACCAGACAGGGAAACATCGCGTAGACTGTCCAGGTCGTCGAAGAACCTGCATCCCAGATATCTGAGTCGCCGCTCCTTCAGTCCCGGACATTCGCAAAGCAGATGATGCACTGTCTCCTCCTCCTCCTCGTCCCCACAGCCCCTGCAGTAGTCCGCCTGGTCGTAACCCCAACGCACAGCCATTCGGCCTATTGCGCAGTGTCCCGTTAGGACTCCTACCAGCATTCCGATCGTCCGCTTGCCAAAACCAAGAAGCATCTTTGTCCTCCCCGGATCAGCAGTGGCCATAGGGTCCGAGATATCCTACAATTGGTCAAGGTTGTCCACCTTGCCCTCGTCTCCCTATCCGATATATCCCCTATCACACCGAATAGGTCCACCAGAGGAACCAGGACCTCCGTTTGTACAGGGTCCTCGACCGACTCGGAGCCATTCCTCTCACATTCGTCAGCCAGCTCGTTCCCCGCAACCCCAGCGTGTCCAGGGACCCACGCCAGCCTTACCGAGTGCCGACGAATACGGTCGAGGGATTCAATACAGTGCCGAACACACCCCGATCTGACAGTATCGGATTCCAGGGCTTTCAAAGCAGCAAGACTGTCCGCAAAGATGCTAATGGATGATGGATCCAAATCCCGTTCCATTATCATCCGTGCGGCCACGTCAATTGCATACACTTCCACCTGGAACACGCTACAATCGCCCGAGAGTCGTTTGGAGATTCGAAGGTCCAGTTTGCCGGAGTAAACTCCCGACCCTGTCCCCATGTCCGTCTTCGAACCGTCTGAGGTATCACCACTCCGAATAACGGAGTCGGCTGCCCAGTCTTCCCTGGTCGGTACAATCACCTCAAAAGTCCTCTGGAAATCCGTGACCGGTAGAATACAGTCCGTTTTACGATCCAGTAGTGCACCACCAATCCCATGCAGAATGGTATTGTGCCCCCAAGTGCGTTGCCTCAGCTCTTGCATCTCCCTGAGTCTGAGAGCTGCCTTTGCCGCCGTGCCCCTGATATGAATATCCAGTGGTGGGATGCCAAACATCACCTCTAAACTTGCCTGGGGTGTAGAACGAGCCGCCCCCGTAATACCCAGACAAGCCAGTCGTTGCACCTTTGCGAGAGTGGAGAGATATGAACCAGTGTCCACCGCCCTCCACCACACCAGTGCCCCATAGGTCAAGATTTGTCTGATAATCGCCGCATACATCCAGTGAATGATATACGGCTGTAGACCCCATCTCTTACCAAAGGTCCTTCTGCAGGTGTAAAAAGCACATAAGGCTTTTCTCATTCTCTCCTCGGTATTCCTCTTCCAGGAAAGTTAAGAGTCAAGAATGACACCCAGATACTTCGCCTCCCCCGAGAGTTGAAGAGTAACTCCGTCAAATCTAGGGAGATTGAACCCGGTTTGTACTTCCTTGTGAACAAAACAAGTTCGGTTTTAGATGGATTGAATCTCAGACCGTTCTCCCTTGCCCACCTGGATAGCATCGTAAGCGCCGACTCCATGAGATCACTGACAACCTTCGTCTTCGTTCTCTCCAATGAGTCGAGGTTTCCATTGATCACAAGATTCCACAGAAGAGGAGAAATGACCCCCCCTTGTGGAGTACCCCTTGTGACCACCTTCCGCGCCCCATCACCGCCTATGTCCGAGTTTATAGCCCTGCTCCTGAGCATATTGCCCGTCTACAGGGTTATCTTCGGGTCAGTGCCAATACCCTCCAAGGCATTAATGATCGATGATATACTCACGTTGTTGAAAGCTCCTTCCACATCCAGGAAGGACGCTAACACATACTCACGGTCGTGAAGAGCGTCCTCAATTGTGCCGACAACCTGACTCAGAGCCGTTTCCACCGACCTCCCCTTGAGGTATGCGTGTTGGGCTCTGCTGAAATTGTCTGCAGAGAGGATGCTCCTCACATGAACATCTACCAGTCTCTCCAGCGTTTTCAATAAAAACGACGAGAGACTAATAGGCCTGTAGTCCCTGGCGGTTTATCCTCCCCCCTTTCGGGATGAAGACCACCCTGACCTCTCTCCACCCAGAGGGTATATACCCCGATGCCAGACTACCAGTAAAAATACGCAGCAGCCATGGCATGATAATGTCCAGGGACTCCCGCAAAAGTGCCGGAAAATACCAACCGGCCCTGCTGATTTGTAGGGCTTAAAAGACCGTATCGCCTAATCAATTTTGCGTTCGTCTACCATTGACCAGATGTGCTCACCTATCTGAATTGCAGTCGATGAGAGTGCGTCCAACGGGACGTTGTGCATCACCTCATCACTGCAACCCGGAATCAACGACGGCAATCACTGCACTGTAGGCTGATCGAAAAGACTTTATTTTTTTCTTCACATCTTCCAGACATTTTCATGTGAGCAGAAATTGATTTTTTATTTATTTTTATTTTTAAATCATTTCGTCGATATACCGAAATATTCACATTCCGTGTTTTATTGCGGCACAATATTTGTAAAAAGAAAAACAAATTTACAAGAAATTGATCAGCTGTTTAAAACTTGACCGTCAAGTTTTCTCAAAACTTGAAAGGAAAAATTGATATGAAGTTGCTGTTCAATTTTTAAAATATGTGTTAGTAAAAAAATGTGAGTGTATTGAAACTTGAAAGGCAAAAATTGATCGTGTAACCCCTATGTAAGAGATGATTCCCTACTTTTAGGTAATTCTTAACACCATAATTTTCATATAAACAGCCGCTGCTCAAAAATTGTCTGTTAAATGACTGTTGGAATGTATGTTGTAGTGCTGGTAAATTTGGTTACTTTTCAATACTCGACACTACTCGATATTTTTGATTTGGATACTCGATACTACTCAATACTTTTAACGGTTTTTAAATTTGAAATTTTTTTTAATATTTTAGTAAAATTACTTGAAAATGTTTACGTTAATTTAATATTTAAATTTATAAACATATTTTTAAACTTTTTTACCAACTATTCCTTGCGTTTTTCATAGTTTTTTAACATATACTTTTAAATATTTTACTTCTACACTGTCGATGAAGTCGTCTACGTAGTGATTATGTTGAATTGATTCTACCGCTCGTGGAAAATTTTCTTTGAATTGTTCAGCATTGAAATCACGCACATAATGTGCTATGCATGGAGCACATGAGATACCGAACGTCAAAGCACGCATTACATAAACACTTGGCTTATAAATGTCATCATTTGTATCCCACCATAGAAATTTTTGAGAATGCATATCGCTGTGTCGAACATTTATCTGGTGGAACATCTCGGCGATATCACCGCAAACTGCAACTTTTCCCACACGAAAACTAAGCAATACATCAGATAACGATTTTAATAGGTCGGGTCCACTGCTTATAAAGTCGTTGAGACATAATCCATTAGATTTGGCAGCGGCATCCCACACCATTCTTACCTTGCCGGGTTTGTTGGGATTTTTGATGATAAATATCGGTAGATACCAAACACGTTCCGAAGTTTTATTTATTCCGCCTTCACTTAACTTTACGGCATAGCCTTTTTGCAGCAAATTATCAATTTGATTTTGCAGCGTTGCTTTTAAGTTTGGCTCTTTACGCATTTTTTTATTTAGGCACATGAGGCGCTTGTAAGCGTTATTATAACTTTCAGGTAACACGCGAACATCGTTTTTCCACAATAGGCCTACCTCATAATGTCCATCAACTTTTTAACATGTAGTCTTTAAAATCTCCATCGCTTTCTTATCTTCCAAAGAAATTAATGACCTTTGAGGAGATTCTTCTATGTTAAATTTATCTTTAACCATTTTATGTAATTCATTGTAATGCTTTTCGCAATCACAGTGATGAATGTTTAGCCATTCACCTTGGCTAGTGCGTCCGCTATAGCCCTGGATTGTCCAGCCTAAACGCGTTTTTGTGGCAATCGGTTGATTCCACGGTCCTTCACGAATCTTTAGCGGCACGGCGACACTCCAATTGTTAAGACCAATCAAAATAGTAGGTTTTACGTTTTTAAAAGACTGTATGGGCAGTCCACCCAAGAGGGGATATTTCTCCACCATTTAATTCATGTTCAATGTCTGCTGGGGTAGATCCAAATTTTCAACCGTATGCACAGACTGAAGTTTAAATTTCTTACCATTATTTATATTTGCAATATTTAGCGATGTTTTTACAGATGAATTTTCTAGACGAGTAGTATTACCAGTCCACCTTAAGCATAACGATTGCTCCACACCATCGAGATGAAGTAGATCAAAAATTTCCGTCTCAATTAACGACACAGAAGAACCCTCATCAAGAAAGGCATATGTATCGATAAAACCATTTTTTTTATAAAGACGAATTGGCAAAATTCTAAAAATTTGTTTTTGATTTTGCTCAGTTGTGGAGTCTGAGTTAATTGTTTCACTTGTAGTGTTATTTGGTTGTGTAGTGTTGTTTTGTCGCGAAGACGATGTTGGTTCATTGGAATATTTATGCAGCAATCTGTGGTGTTTTATATTGCAGCTATCAATACCACATTCTCTTCTGGCGAAACATTTACCTTTGTGTTTATTTAAACAACTACGACACAAATTATTCTTCTTCACTATGTCCCATTTTTTTTCTAATGAGAACTTTTTAAATTCTTCATAAACTGACACTTTATGATCACTATTACACACAAAGCACTTTAATTTAAATGGTTGTCTTTCTTCTGTATGTGTATTTATACTCGCGTTTTTAGCTGTTGGTGCAACGGAAACAACTGTGCTTGCAGCATCGGCGATTTGAAAAATCCAATCACTAAACGTTTTCATTATTGGAACCTTACTATCTTTTGGGTACGTCGCCCAGTTTAATTTGTACTGGCTAGACAGCTTATCAACTAGTTCCTTCACAAGCATCGGGTTATTCATATAATCATACATTTCGCAGGCCTCTATGGTGGAATATATATTTTTCACACACAACGCAAAATCAATCTTAGACTCCAACTTATCTTTTGGTGGAGATATTTTTCGCGCTTTTTCAATTACCCGCTCTAAAATATGCTCCGGTCGCCCGAAACACATTTTTAAAGTTTGAATTATCTCTGGAACCATTTTAGGTAACATGAGCCTACTCTTTACCATATCCCTTGCCTTTCCTTTAAGACAGGCTTGTAGCCGTATCAAATTTTCTGCATCTGAATAACCTGCAACCGATGTACTATTTTTAAAGGTGCTTATGAACAACGGCCAATTCTCAGGATCCCCATTGAAATGCGGCAAATCGCTGGGAATTGCTTGGCGTACAGCCAGTTGTGATGGCGTAGGACCAGAAGCAAAGTTCCAATTACTAGTTGAACTAAAAGGATTTTGTTGAATCTCACCTGTTTCACCAAATTGTGATAATATTTGATATTTTCTTTCAAGAAATTCTTGTTGCAAACGCTGCTGCTCCTCCAACAATTTTAGCTGTAAATCCATTTGTGTTGTTGAAGCCGCATTCTGCTGGTTTGTTTTTGCCTTTTGTTGGTTTTGTTGAAATGGAAATGGTAAACTAGTAGCAGCAGTAGCTGTAAATGGTTTTGCATAAAACGGTCCTCCTGTAGAGTAAATTACTTTCGTGTTGTTGTTTTTCGCTTGTATGTGATATGTAGCTTGAGGCTGAAGTGGTGCACTTATTTGTGTGCTCGGTACCGACGTTGTTGGAGCTGCATTGCCCAATGGTAAAATCCTATTACCGATTTCTGCTGCGATCGTACTCGGCAGTTGCTGCGCCTCTCCTAAAGTTGTTGGTGACGACGCTGCTTGCGGCTGCCTTGGTAGACCGATAGAATTGACTGTAGCTGGATTATTACCAACATGACCTGTGGTATCACCCCCTGTTGCTTCACCGTTGTTGGAATTACAACCTTCACAACTGCAACTTACATCAGCAACTCCGCTGTTTACTGCGGCACAATCATAATGATACCACCGATCACATTTGTCGTATTGTACCATGCGATCACTATCCACTGCACTACATTTATTACAGTGATATTTACTTGTTTTGTTTTCAGACATTTTATTATTTTTTTTTTTTTATTTTTGTCCTTTCACTGATCACTTAAATTTTTTATTTTATAAATGCAGCGCGACGCTAGACAACGAAAATTTTATTAAGTTTTTTTTATTTACAAATGTATTTTAATTTAAAAGAAATGTTGGCGTGCGGCGTAAAATAAAACACTTTTTAACAGCCTTTCTTTTTCATTTACCGATTTTAAATTTATTTAAAACATTAAATTTAATTTTAGTTTTTACAATAAATAAAGAGGCTTTAAAATTAAAATGTTAACAACCGCGTTTTACAATGTTAGAAAACCAACTAACTTTAATGTTCTTTTATCTGTTTAGGCAGACAACTTTTATATACATATGTAAAAAAGTATTTGGTTGTTCACGTGATCATATAAAACGGACAGTTAGATTTATAAATACATGAGAAACTGCAAATAAGGAATAATGCATTTAACAAGAGAAAAGAGAGTATTGGAATAAAAGTATATAATACAAAAGAAATGTTATAATTTTACATACATACATATGTGTGTGTTTGTAAAGCATTAAACACATAGACGACTGCAGCTACACGACTACACGACTACAAATGCTGCTGGCTGCAATTGTAGTCGTGTAGTCAGCTACTTAATTTTTTTGAAAACGACAGCAACATGTAAATAGATAATCCTAAATATTTGACATTTTGATAAATGTTAATCTTTTTTGGTTTGTGCTTCTAAAATAATGGCTGAGGAATATTTTGTTAATTTTTTAAGATCCATTTTTTTTTACAAAACATCACAATAAAGTTATTTCCAAATATAAATTAATGAAACCTTCAAACAATTGTAAAATATAAACAGCTGTTTCTTCAGTGTTCCCAAAACGGTGATTTTCTAGTCAGAACTAGCGATTTTATTTCGCCTCTAGCGGGAAAAATTGTCCTGTTTTACATATTTTGTTATATTGTCAACACTATTTTTGTTTTGTAGCCAACAAAAATAGAAATTATCCTAAGTTGACTACAGCGGCAAAAGTAGTCGTGTAGCCGTGTAGCTGTGTTGGTGTCAAAATAATCGTTTTCATATAAACGTGTGTATTTTATTTTTGACAGGCTGTAGTCGTGTAGCTGCAGTCGTCTATGTGTTTAATGCTTTAGTTTGCAAATTTAAGAATTTAGTGGGAAGTATCTCAATATTAATAAATGAATTTAACATTTAAGTGATTATACCCTACACCACTATGTGGTCAGGGTATTATAAGTTTGTGCTGATGTTTGTAACACCAAAAAATATTGGTCGTAGACCCACCTTATAGTATACCGATCGGTTCAGAATTTTTTTTTATTTCGATGTCCGTCTGTCCGTTTGTCCGTCCGTCCGTCCGTCTGTCTGTCTGTCCATGCAATCTTGTGCGCACTCTACAGGTCGCAACTATTAAGATATTTTGATGAAATTTGGTACGCAGACCTATGTTGGCCCAAGGACGAACAAGTTTGATTTTTTTGAACATCGGTCCATGTTTAGACCTAGTGCCCATATAAGGGTCCTACCAAAATTATACTGTTTATATGCTGCAGGTCGTAAATATTAAGATATTTTGATGAAATTTGGTACACAGACCTATATTGGCCCAATAGTGCAGCCTATTGATTTTGGTGAACATCGGTCCATGTTTAGACCTAGTGCCCATATAAGGGTCCTACCAAAATTATTCTGTTTATACGCTGCAGGTCGTAAATACTAAGATATTTGGACGAAATTTGGTACACAGACCTATGTTGGCCCAATAACGCAGCCTATTGATTTTGGTGAACATCGGTCCATGTTTAGACCTAGTGCCCATATAAGGGCCCTACCAAAATTATACTGTTTATATGCTGCAGGTCGTAAATATTAAGATATTTTGATGAAATTTGGTACACAGACCTATATTGGCCCAATAATGCAGCCTATTGATTTTGGTGAACATCGGTCCATGTTTAGACCTAGTGCCCATATAAGGGTCCTATCAAAATTATACTGTTTATACGCTGCAGGTCGTAAATATTAAGATATTTTGATGAAATTTGGTACACAGACCTACATTGGGCCAATAACGCAGCCTATTGATTATGGTGTACATCGGTCCATGTTTAGACCTAGTGCCCATATAAGGGTCCTACCAAAATTATAATGTTTATACGCTGCAGGTCGCAAATATTAAGATATTTTGATGAAATTTGATACACAGACCTATATTGGCCCAATAACGCAGCCTATTGATTTTGGTGAACATCGGTCTATGTTTAGACCTAGTGCCCATATAAGGGTCCTACCAAAATTATACTTTTTATACGCTGCAGGTCGCAAATATTATGATATTTTGATGAAATTTGGTACATAGACCTATGTTGGCCCAAGGACGAAGCCTATTGATTTTGGTGAACATCGGTCCATGTTTAGAACTAGTGCCCATATAAGGGTCCCCCCAAAATTATATTGTTTATACGCTGCAGGTCGCAAATATTAAGCTATTTTGATGAAATTTGGTACATAGACCTATGTTGGCCCAAGGACGAAGCCTATTGATTTTGGTGAACATCGGTCCATGTTTAGAACTAGTGCCCATATAAGGGTCCCCCCAAAATTATATTGTTTATACGCTGCAGGTCGCAAATATTAAGCTATTTTGATGAAACTTGGTACATAGACCTATGTTGGCCCAAGGACGAAGCCTATTGATTTTGGTGAACATCGGTCCATGTTTAGAACTAGTGCCCATATAAGGGTCCCCCCAAAATTGGCTTGGTTACAAACTGCAGGTCGCAAATATTAAGATATTTTAATGAAATTTGGTGCGCTGACTCACATTATAGAACATTTTGACATAACCCCCATTTTAACCCATTCGAATTTCGGATCCAAACAATACACCAGACTGGTGTAGGGTATTGTATAGTCGGCATGCCCGACTTTAACCTTTTTACTCGTTTTTTAAATAAATTTATTTAAAGTAAATAATAAATGTTAAAATAATAAAATGATTGAAAATAAAAATTATTATATGATTTCGGCAGCAACACACACTTTTAGTTAGCTTTTATGACCTAGCTATAAGCTAACTACAATGCAATGCAGAACTTCCCCAAAATCGAAGCTTGGATATAAGAGTGCAGTGACATTTGTGTACGTTTGCACTTGTTTTGACATTTTACTATCTCTTTCTTTTAGATTTGTTTTACAAATTTTTCATTTTCTTTTGTTCATTGTCAAAATCAGTGCTCGTGCGTGTAGTTAGTGTGAAAATAAATAAATAGAAGAGGTGAAATATTTAATAATTTTATTAATTTAATAATTTCAAGAAGAAGGAACAAAAAGCTTTAACAAAAATCAAATATTTTGTTTATAATTTTGTTATATTATTATATTTATCTTTCTTTTGGGTTTTTAGTTCTGACCAAAGCAAAGAGTATTATAAGTTAACTAATAGTAAGCTAGCTAATAGCTAACTAACAGTTGAATTTTATAAAGTCAATTTATAGCTAACTAAAATAAAATTTGTTTATAGCTAACTTCTATGCAACTAACTTTAAGTTAGTTGAAAAATCATGCAGAGCCGGACAATTGACTACCGCCTAGGACATCGCAATGTTAAAATAGTCAGTTGGCTCCATTAAAAATAATCCAATAATCAACCACCACTAGTTGCGAAATAGTTAGATTTAAGTGCATTAAAAGTTAGCTGAGTTGCCGGTAGGGAGGCTTTAAAGAAGAGGTCGGCACACCTATGCCCATGGGCGCTCTCCCACACCTACATAAGCTCACACATAGAGCAAAAAAATAATCAGTCGCATACAAGATTTCAATGAAGTAGGTTGTCACATCGCTTGTTTGCCAGATTTTTTACAGTCTACATCAGGGATGATAAAGTTAGTACTATAGTACTTTTTGTGGTACTATTGGAACCTCAAAAGTACTATGGTACTCCTCTGACTCATTTAGTACTATTTACACATTTTCCCGATTTTTTCTGCTTTTTTAATTTTTATACATATTATTGTTTTTATAGCGAACACATCAAATATCGGAATTTTAAATAAAAAATACTTATGTTGAAAATATTTAAAATAATAGATGTTAATATTGAAAACTCAAACACATAAAAAATGTTCTTTCGCATTTTTAATAAAATACGTATGTATATAAAAATTTCTTTTGCAATCAGAGCTCTTAAAGAATTCACTCATTCGATTTTTATTTCTGAATGATTAAATACCTCAACCCTCTTTCGAAGAATCGAATGAATTCTGAATCCACCTAATTCATTTGATTCGACTGTCAATCCATTTGTTCATTCGAAAATATTCTTATGACATTCACAAGGTGGAATAGACCTGTAAGTACCTTTAAAATAATATTCGCTTTAAAACGAAGTTGAATACGGTTTTCAAGGACTCGAAATTCTGAACCCTACACTCACAGAAATATGCCTGTAAAAATAGCAGAAAAATCTAGTTAACATGGCCTTACAAAAGAAACTGCTAAGATTAGCAGCTTTTTTTCCTAAATACCGAAAGATCAGCCAAAATAAAACCGCTAAATTTACAAAATTTTAGTTAAATTTAAGTTAACTTTTAGTTCATTGAAAATAACAAATTATACTGTAAAATCTACAGAAAATATTAATATTAGTAGACTAAAAATAGCAAAAATTGTTATATCTACAAAATGTTTAAGTTAAATTCAGTTGAATGAAATAAGCAGTCTATCCAGCTAAAATCAACGGAAATGTATGCTAAAAATAGTAAACTGGTGATTTCAGAAGACTAGATTTTTATTCGTTTAAAAAAAATTGAAAAAAAGATTTCAAGATTTAAAATTTTTTTGTGATTTTTTAGTCTACTAATTATTATTTGTTGCTGATTTTAGCTGGTTAAGTTGTTATTTTCTGTTTATTAAAATTTATTCAAATATAACTAAATTTTTTTTAAATTTCTTGTGTTTTTCTTCTCATTCGTGTGTGAAGTTTTTTAGGAAACTACGCACTCTTAAAACACCTTAATGGATACCCCCTGATTTTACAAAATAATCTGATAGCATTTTTTATGCAAGGTAATTTTTAACTAATTTTTAGTAGTTTTAACAAAAATTTTTTTGCTTTGCTGTATGAGTTAGATATAACAGAACAGAACTCTTTATTTTTTATGAGTTTTAATTTGTTAAATTATAATAGCTGTGTTTGTGCGGCATTCCTATCAATGATATCTCGAAAAATTTTGACAGTAGAAAGCCGGAATACGTTGAAAAACTGTCAAAATCGTTCTTGATAACACTGATAGAGAGTCACACAAACACAGCTAATGATAAAAAAATTAAATGAAAAAAAAATAATTTTAGTACTATAGAGGTCGAAAAAGTACTATTTTTTAAGCTGGTTGGTACTATTTTAAAAATTCCATTTATCATCCCTGCTCTGCATAATGTTTATTGATACATTTTTTTGGTAATTTATTTTTAAGTTTTTTTGTTTTTATTTTTTTTTTGTGTTGTTGTTTTTTGATATTTGTTTTCGTAGTTGTTGTTTGCTTTTAAATTTTTATTTTATATTCCCATTATAAACATTTAAAATTTTCGAATTATTATACAAACGTTCTTTGTCAGTGCATTGAGAGTGAGAGGCTGCAACTCACTCATACAAGCACAAAATAAGGTTGTTATATTTGCCGATCCCTGCTTTAAAGTGATAAATATTAAATAAATCGAAGCTTTTGTTTAATACTAAAATCTTTTTCAAATTTAATACACTATGTGTTCCTTTTTGTAAATAAAAATGCTTGAAGACATTTTTATTAAAATTTTTTGTTTAAAAAGGGGTTGAACTAGAAAAGCTATCTAGATTTTTACAACCAATGGAACAATAAGTAGAAAGAGCGCTCACCAAAACGAACTATAATCAACAAGTCTATTGGTTGGTTTTTGGTAGTGTTTCCAATTCGGTTAATCGATTAACCGATTCCTCGATTAATCGCCTCTATTTCGGTTAATGTTGAAACAAATAATTTAAAACTCAAATAATTATTCGATCTGAATAATCGGTTAAAATAGGTCGATTAACGGGTTACATTTTTAATATGGAATTTTCGTTTATTTTTTCCAAAAACAAGAAAAGCTTAGAACAAACAAATACTAAATAAAATGCCATCAAATTCTTTAAAAATCGACTGAAAGAGTAACTCGAATCAAGTCGACACTACACCAGCGAGACACGTCATGTTTTAAGAGACTTTTAATTTGTAATAATTTTGTTTCCAAATATTTTAACAAAATATTAAAGTTTCTATTTATAAATAAAAGGCTTTAAAAAACATCACGAAAGGTCAAAATAAATGTGCTTTTTAAAACTTCTTAAAGTAACAACGTGTCTGGCTGGAGCAGGCTTTAGGAAATGCAATTAACAATTTTTCATTTGTTTTAATTCTTTTAAAAATTAAAGCCAATACTTCCATGTCCTTCAAGATAAGGTTGCATTTGTTTTAAAACTGTTTAACACAACTGTCAATTGACATGTTAATTCTGTAAGAACTCTACCTTTTCTTACATCTCCCAAGAAAGTTCGGATAATTGATTCAAAACCCCATCAATTCTACAACATGTTCCACTAGAATACCATGAAACCCAAACCGATTTCACTGAATTTCAATTTCTATTCGAATAAAAAAAAATTATCTAAAGCTAGGAGAAAATGAAAGTTAAAAAACTAAAATTTATATGGATTTTTACATCTGTAACTAAACGCTGAGAGAATTTACATTGATCCAATGAAGTTTCGCTGGAATTCAAAACTTCATTGATTAATAATATAGAAATTTATGAAAAATTCTTATTATTTATTAAACATTTCATATACCCAATGAAAAATTTTATTAAAAAGAGTTTTATAAAAATTATGAAGCTTTTTTTATAAAACTTAAGAAATTTATTATTCACTTTGTGAAGAAAACTTCATTAGTTTATTAAAAATTTTCATTAAAACTCGTCCGATAAAATTCTCTCTACGTAAGTTTCCTCAAACTTTGGTTTATTTTTTAAAGCTGATTCACAGGAAGAAGATAACATTTTTATTGAAAAATTACGACACAAGGGAATCACCATACTGCAGCAGTTTTGTCTCACCAAAAGTTTACGATATGTGTCCATTGATCAAAGTAATTTTAATTGTTAATTTGCCATGACCGTGGAGCGTACCGGCAGCCCTTTAGGCAGGCTATGACTCGTAGCATCACCTTTTAACCGGATACAACACGGGCAGCACATCGATGAGTGTGGCTAATTGGGGTTATTTTGTTTTAGCCACATTCACAATGATAGAGTACACCACTCTTTCCTACGAAAAGTCTGTGACTCGAAGTTGTGACTTTATTCGCCTTGCGTTTGTTGTTGCAAAGTCACAATAAAATAAATTTATTATCGACAAAATCGTAACATTGACAAATAAAATTAAAATTTTTTGAATTTCATTGTTGTTTTGAATGGAAAATTATGACTTTTAGTCCTAAAAATAGGCACCTTATGGCACTTAAAAAAACCAAAAAAGAGACTTCGAAAATCAGAACAATTTTTTGTTCATTTTTGCAGAAAAAAATCGTATCTTCAGTTGAGTGTGAAAAGGCTCTAACTCGTTTTATTTATTTCTTCAGAGGAGAAGGAAGAATCTTAATAAAATCTCAAAAACTTTCAATATAAAATTTTTTTTAAATGCAATGTTATATTTAATTGTTGTCAGTAGATTAGAAATTGCATCCAAAGAAATTTTATATTTAAGATTTCGAAAATTTGAAAGAAATAAAAAATATATATTAAATTAATATGTAACAGTTTTAGGCTCGCTCTTCTCAACTTCTGGTAGTTTCAGCAGTTTTTTCTGCCATTTTTAACTGATTTTTAGTAGCCTTAGCAACATTTTTACTGAGCTTTTCTATTAGTATAAGAAATCTTTCAATTTAGAAAACCTCAGATTGCGAAACTTTTCAACCTTAGAATATGAAAACCTTCTTAAACACATCGAGTTCATATCCCACGTAAATATTTAACAAAAGGAGGCAGCTCTGTATTTTCCTTGATAAAAAATTAGACGATTAATCGATTAATCTCCAATTTTCTCGATTATCCCACCCGAATAACCGGTTAATAAATTTAAGTGATTTTTCGAATAATGCATTAACCGGTTAACCGCCGCGCGTTCGTTTACTTTTGTACATTTTTGTTACTTCGTGAGATTATTTCTTTCTTACTTTCATTTTACCGAACTTGACCCAAAAAGTAAAGAAAATCACCTATTATAAACATTAGCTGTTTAGCATTTTTTTATACTTTAATCGGTTAAACGTATATTTGCTTTAAACACAAAACGTTTATAGTTATGAAGCTAAAATACAGCTAATTTTATAAAACATTGAAGGAAATTGAATAGGCTTTCCAATGATATACCTTTTGTCCAAATCAGATGATTACTTTTTAAGTTAATTATAAAAAATCTTTGCAACTTTAAAGTCCCGCCCACTGTTAAGGCGGCGTGACCGAAAAAAATAACTGCACCATTCAAGATCTTGCTAACATCGGCACTTGTATATTGAATGACATCAAAATCACTCGGACGCAAAGTTAACAGATTAGAACGTGGCACAATGCTCGATGGACCAAGTTCTATCAGTTTCTGAGCCATTTCGGTAAACTTTATTTAAGCCATAATTTTTTTCAAATCATGTCAGAAAGCAGTTTTTGGAGAGCAAACAAAAAAATATGGCTGTGCCCGTAAAGTCGCCTTGTTCCAAAAAAAATTAAAAAGTAGAATTTCTTTAAATTATTTTTTTTAACAATATATGCAAGATCTTAATGTTTTTTATTCCGTTTAGTAAATCCTGTCTAGATATTTTAAAACAATAACATACTAACCTGGCTATTGGTAAAAACCCTAAATATGTGAAGTTCAACATCGGGTGCTAAGCCCAAACACTCCTTTGATGAAGCTATTATCCCAGAAACAAATGTTCCATGACTAACGCCATCATCGAGAGATTTTTCATTTGTCCAATTGGTTCGTTCTTTAACATTTCGAAAATGAGGATGTTCTTTGGGTAGACCCGTATCGAATACTGCTACCCTTATTCCTTTTCCTGTAATGCCGCGACCCCATAAAATATTAGCGTTTAGTATGTCCGTTATCTCTCCCGGCAGAATCCCAAGCAAATGGCGAGTTTTTAAGCCTCTTACAACATTTGGGCGTATATTTGTAGAATTGCCAATTGTAACATATTTTAGGTTTCTCTGAATTTCACCATTAAATGTAACTCTTCTGATAGCTGGGTGACACTCTAAGATCTTGCTAACATCGGCACTTGTATATTGAATGACATCAAAATCACTCGGACGCAAAGTCAACAGATTAGAACGTGGCACAATGCTCCAACCTGTTATCTAGATTGCAACTTAATATTAATAAAGCTTAGTTAATTTTAAGTTTAAAAGCATTTATTACATTATGTTTTGAAAATGCAGCTTGTATGTACTTTTCCCTTGTGTGTTTCCAGTAGAAGTTCTTAAATAGGACGATGTACTCATTTCGAACACTATTTATTCTAAAGTCTATATCAATATATGTTTCCATTTCAGTGTCATTCTGATGAGCTCCCCCAATTGTAAAATATAAAATAGAATATAATAGAAAACAGAGCAACATCACAACAGAAAACTTGTATTATCACAAATAGACGATATTTGTCTTCTTTGAATAGTTATTCAATTATTAGAGTAGTAGATCAACTGATTTATTTTTGTTTACAGTGAGGTTACACGATCAAGATTTTGCTTTCAAGTTGATAACACATACTGCTTGTCAAATTCAGTTGAACTGAAGCTGTGACGTAGGCTGCATGCAACTTGATAGTCAATTTTGCTTTCAAGATGCTGTCGTCAAGGAAAGAACTAAAAATGCTCGCCTCTGTGGGCTGTTTCCGCACTGTAGGCTGTTCGAAAAGACTTTCTTTTTTTCTTCACATATTCCACAGACATTTTCATGCCAGCAGAAATTGATTTATTATTTATTTTGATTTTTAAATCATTTCGTCGATTTACCGAAATATTCATGTTCCGTATTTTATCAATCGTGTTTTATTGCGGCACAATATTTGTAAAAAGAAAAATAAATTTACAAGAAATTGATCAGCTGTTTAAAACTTCACCGTCAAGTTTTCTCAAAACTTGAAAGCAAAAATTGATATCAAGTTGCTGTTCAATTTTTAAAATGTGAGTGTGTTAGTAAAAAAATGTGTGTTTTGAAACTTGAAAGGCAAAAATTGATCGTGTAACGCCTATATTACTTCTGATTACAGTTGTGTCGTTCATGAACGAACTAGTTCATTTGAACGATTCAGGTAATTGAAAGTTATGACAAGTGTTGCCGTTTTCCTTATTTTTAACCAAAATTGGTTATTTTTTTTCCAATGTGGAGATGTGAATTTTTTTTTCATTTTGGTAACTTTTTTCGCCATCAAAAATATAAATTTTTTTTCTGTTTTTTGATTTATGTATTATTGTAAATGTTTTATTGAAAGTTAAAAATATACAAAATGTCAGTATTGAAAAACTAAATACAAAAACAAAACTTGATTCCATACAGAGTTCCCAATACAGAGTTTTAACACAGTACATAATTGTAACCAGTGGTAACTTATCTTAACATATTAACATAAAATAATCATTAACATCAATACTTTCCCTTGTTAAGAAATTTAGTTAACACTTGAAAGTCCTATTTGGTTTATAAGATACTTCAATCTTAAGGGTTGTAACGGCTTCGTCATTATATCAGCTAGTTGATCTTGTGTTGATATACGTTGAACATCTAGTTCTTTTTCAGAGACTTTCTCTCGAACAAAAAAGTGTTTTAAAGCTATATGCTTTGTTCTTCGATGAAACTCTGGATTCTGAGCTAATCTTATTGCTGCATTGTTGTCTACTTGTAACATCGGCATTTCTTTATAACAAATCAATTCAGAATAGAGCATTTTTAACCACATTATTTCTTTTGTAGCTTCGGTAGCAGCAACTATTTCTGCTTCTGTTGTAGATGTTGCTACTATGGGTTGCCTTTGACTCATCCACGAAATAACAGCACCACCATATTTTATTATGATTCCAGATGTTGATCTACCAGTCTTTATACAACCTCCGAAATCAGCATCACTATAGCATTCGAAATTTAAATTATTGCCAGCTTTGTATGTTATCCCATAGTCTTTCGTACCAGCTATGTATCGAAAAACTCTCTTGACTCTGACAATATCTTCTTTGGTAGGATTTTCTAAAGTTGTAGACAAGTAACCAATACTGAATGCAAGGTCTGGTCTAGTACCGAGCATTAAGTACATTATTGCCCCCACTGCTTGTCGATAGGGAAATTTGGAAACATCCTCTACTTTCCCTGCTTCAGAGCTTTCCACCACCTTGGTCATTGGAGTAGACACAGGTCTGCAATCTTGAAAGTTGAACCTCTCCAAAATCTTTCTAACATACGCACCTTGAGAAATTTTGATTGCACCTTTTTCCTTTTTTATCTCCAGCCCCAAAAAATAATTTGCATCTTTTGCAACTATTTTAAACTCAGATCTTAATTCATTTAACAGTACCTTAAGATCATTTGCATTTGTTCCTGCTATAAGTCCATCATCTACATATAAGACCAAAATTAATTTCTTTTCATCTTTGATTCTTATAAAAAGACACGGATCAGCTTTACTGACTTTAAAACCAATTTTTAATAGATAATTTACTAAACGTTTATTCCAACAACGAGGCGCTTGCTTTAAGCCATACAAACTTCTTTTCAATTTGCAAACTCGTCTTGTACCATCACTATAGCCTTCTGGTTGTTTCATAAATATTTCTTCTTCTAATTCACCATACAAGAAAGCTGTTGAAATATCAAATTGGGATAAGTGCATGTTATTACTAGCTGCTATACTTAATACTGCACGAATCGTTCCCAATTTCGCAACTGGACTAAAAGTTTCTTTGTAGTCAATGCCTTCTCGTTGCTTAAATCCTTTAATGACTAACCTGGCTTTAAACTTATCAACGGTTTCATCAGGATTCATCTTTACACGAAATACCCACTTTGACGGTAGAGCTTTGCCACCTTTAGGAAGTTCTGCCATCTCCCATGTTCCATTCTCATTCAAAGAATTTATTTCGGAATTCATGGCCACCTTCCACTGCTTAGACTCTTTACTATTAATTGCTTCCACATACGTCATAGGAGTTTCAATTTTATTTAGGAAATCTTGAACTTCCATTACAAAGTCATCATACTTGGAATTTGATAACAAAGTACGATCTCTTAATCGTTTAACCAATGGCATATCGCAGTCATCACCATTATCATCTTCATCTCTAGCACGCTTGTTTGATTCAAATCCAAGAAAATCATTTGAAGATCCATTTTGAATAGACTCTTCATACAATTCATCTTCTAAGGCATCTTGATTTTGTTCTTCTGAACTTGGCTGATTATTATTATCTACGGCATCTTGATTTCTTGAATGTTGTTCATCATCACGTATACTACAGTCATCTTCTGTAATACGTCGCTTAAAATCTTCAAACTTTAGCGTAACTTCTTCTTCTAAGTTGTTGTCTTCATCACTCATGTTTCTGTTTTCATCTTCACAACTAGTACTATTAGTCACGCACGATTTTGTTTTCTCAACAAATTTAACATCACGTGAAAGAATAACGTTACGTTTTTCTTTAATGTAAACTCGGTAACGTTCATCATTATCATACCCAATGAGATAGCCTTTTGTAGCTTTGGCATCCATTTTCTTTCTCTTTTGTCTAGGAATATGGACATAACATTCACTGGCTATTATTCTCAAATGATGTATCCTAGGTTTCTTTCCAATCCATAATTCATAGGGAGTTTTACCTTCAACTGATGATTTTCCAGTCCTGTTTAGTACGTATATAGCTGTTCTTACTAATTCAGCCCATATCGCATCTGGAAACTTTGCTTCATCATTGGAGTACTTGAATGTACGAGCCATCTCAACAACTGTGCGATTTTCTCTTTCACTGGCACCATTTTGTTGTGGGGTGTATGGTGCTGTTAACCTCTGTACAACGCCATACTTCTTCAAAATTATCTTAACATTATTATTTTCGAACTCACCACCGTTATCGCTTAACAATTCCTTAATCGGGTAACCATGGGTTTTTGCTGTCATTAATACTTCTTCTAGGCATTCCTTGACATCAGATTTTTGTTTTATAACAAACCCAAAACGGTACTTGGTGTAGGCATCTTTAAATATCAACATGTACTTCATTTTACCAAACGATTCACTAAATGGACCACACAGATCTGTAGTCATAAGTTCACCTGGACTTGTGGCTTTTACTCTATGACCAAACGGCAATCGATGAGCCTTTCCATAGATACACGGCTCACAAATGGTTTTATCATCTCTTGTAGCAATACCCATTTCTATTTTCAGCATCTTCTGAATGTGTCGTTTGTCTTGGTGACCCCATCGTTCATGATAAAGTTGCAGTAAATTAGAATCTTGAACTGCATTTATCTGTTCCTTGTTATCTTGTATTATGGGCCTAATATTTGCTTTATATAATGTTCCATATACTGACCTTGATCCACATAAAAGTACTTCACCATCAACAATAAGCTTACAATTTGTTGTAGTGGATATGAATTTACTATTACGTTGCTTATCCTGTGCAGCCAGAACTGAGAACAAATTCCTTGATATGTTAGGTACATACCAGACATCTGTTAAACTTAATATCTCGATTTTATTGTGGCATTTTGATTCTATATCTATTGTTCCTTTACCAACAGCTTGTAGAACTTCCTTACCAGCAGCTTTTATATATTTCGAGTTTGAAAATGATTCAAAATTCTTGAAAAAATTTATATTATTTGTCACATGACGTGTTGCTCCATTATCAATCCACCATCCTGCGGCATCGGCATCTTGAACCGCATTAGCTTCTTCACAAAATAATGGCAAACACTTTTGAGACACAGCTTTTGCCTCATTTACTTCTCTATTAGGCTTACCATCGGCTGCCCATTTACGGCAATCTCGTACCCAATGTCCTTTCTTCTTACAGTAGTTGCAGACATCATCCTTCTTTTTGAAAATATTTTTGGAATCTCGCACCTTAGATTTTCCTTTTACCAAAAGCGCTTCTTGTTCATCATTACTATTTCCTTTTCCAAAATTACGTTGATACATCGATAGTTGAATAGATAATTCTTCAAATGTCTTATCTTCATTTTTACTTAGCATCATCCAGCTTGATTTGAAATTTTCAAAACTTGATGGCAAAATGTGTAGAATCTTACCCACTAGCAATAAATCTGGCAACTCGTTCAAATTCTTTGCCTTAAGACCACTATTAAATTCCAGCCATAAACTTTTTAATTTGGCTATATGCATGGTAACATCTTGATTATTATTCCAATTGAATGAGAAAAAATCCGAACATATTTTGAACAATTGGTCTTTTGCTGTAGCTTCAAAAAGATTCTTGAGAGCATCCCACACATCTGCTGCAGTTTCCTTGTCCATAACTTTCTGATATATATCGTCACTTATGGAACTGCACAGCACTGATTTTGCATAACTGTTTGCCTTTCTATACAAACCGCTTTCTTCCTTAAATAGCCGTTTTTGTTCTGTTGAAGCAGATGGATCAAGAGGTAATGGCTTATGCAATTTTCTGTCAATTGCATCCAATGCACCTTCATGGTAATCCAACAGATCTCTAATTTTGCGCTTCCAAATAGGCCAGTCAATCTCACCTTGAAGAACTTTAATATTCTTTGCAAAATCCATTTTCTCTTGATTATCTTGAAATAATTGCTTGAAAATCTTGATTATTCGCTGGAATTTCTTCTTTCTTGATTTTGACTTGAAAAATTTTTCTTGACTTTATTTTCCAAGAGCTTCCTGGGCTCACAACCTATTATTGTAAATGTTTTATTGAAAGTTAAAAATATACAAAATGTCAGTATTGAAAAACTAAATACAAAAACAAAACTTGATTCCATACAGAGTTCCCAATACAGAGTTTTAACACAGTACATAATTGTAACCAGTGGTAACTTATCTTAACATATTAACATAAAATAATCATTAACATCAATATTATGTTCTGCTTATGCTTGAATACGTATTCTTGAATTTAAAGTATTTCAAGATTATTGCAGTGTAGAGCTTGTTTTTTATTCCTCTCATAAATTATTAATATAATAAATAACTTAAATAAAGAATTTAAATCGGAAAAATGCGCCTTCCACATGTTTATGGCCAATTGAAATTAAATTTTAAATTAGTTTTGAGCAATTTTACCAAAAGTAATCACGTTAAAAGTTTAATTTCATTAAAAACGCTTAATTTATTTGATGAAATATTAATTGTTGTTATTAATTAAATGTAGAAAATATTTTTTTTTGGCCGTAAAGCTGAACTATGTTTGAATGAAGGTAACTTGTCCAACTTAAAAAATTATGAATTTAAAAAAAATATACATTCTTTTTATATAGAAATTTAAAAAAATCTCAAAATGCTTTGAATTTTCGAGAAAAGATTTAAAACATCTTGTCATAATAAGACCAAATCAAGTTTTAAATAATTTAGAAATAACTTTGGAGCCTTTATTGTCATCTTTCTCAAACTTAACAAGTGGTAATGAAGAAAAAATTTTAATCCAATGGAAATCATTAAGATTTGCGAACATTACAGAATTAAACAATGACATGGATATAGTTGAATTTTTGGATGAAGAATCCAAATACAAAATTGGAATGGATAAAAAATGTTTTGAATAACTAATTTATAAATGAAATGATAGCAAGCAATTGTTAAAATTATTTCGTCTCAAGTGAAGACAATCAATTTTATTGTAATATCATGATATCGCTGACATGCAAGCGGCTCTTGAATGATGCCTGCCATCAAATGTCACTTTTCATTTTAATTTTGCAATAAAAAATAACAGAAAATTTAGTACACAAGAATGGGAATGAGTTTAGTTATTTATTTTTTGTAGATAAAGATTAATGTTTTATAAAATTTTGTGTTTTTGAAGAAATATCTATGATATTTCTTTGACATGAAATGGTCAAGTGTTCTCCACCACTTAGCAATTGATATCATTTTGACGTTTCTCTGCAATGGTTTTGACATTTCATATCATATAATTTATTGTATTTGAAGATACTGGGTCGTAGAATATGATGAATTTGACCTCAAACTAATTTGTTGATCTCTATTTGGAATGAAATTTAATTAAAGTTTTTTAGTTATTAACGGTAGGTCTCATACTGAAGGTTTTAGAGTTAACGAATAGTTAACCCAAAAATTTATTCTTGTTTCGTATACAATTTTTTGACATTTTCTTTTATTTAATATTTAAGTTAAAGTTAAACCTACAGTATGAGACCCACCGTAGTAAGAATTTAATATGTAAAAGAATTTTATTTTTGTTTTGTGTTAACTCTAGAATACAAATTTTGTTAATAATTATATTCAAATAAAAAATATTTATTTTAATATATTTAAATAAAAACTAAAAAACTTTAAATTTTGGTTATTTTTTTTCTCATTTGGTAACTTTTTTTTAACATTTTCGTTACAAAAAATTTTTGTTTGTGGCAACACTGGTTATGACCATAGTACAGTGTTGCCAGAACGACGATATTCTCGTCAGATCTAGCGATTTTATTTAGTCCCTACACGCAAAGAAAATCTATAGTATTTTCATCTAAAATAAGCCTACAAGTTGCCTTAGTTGATTGTATACTATACAACTACAAAAGTTAAGAATACAATTTATAAAATCACTTATCCAAAAACAAATATTCGTTGAAATGTCTACGTTCGTTGTAAAAAATTACATATTTTTTCCAGGTTAAATAAACTATTTGTTTTTATATATGAAATTACTTTGTTTTATTGGAAATTATATTTTTATTAATATTTTAATATCTATTTTATTTCAATATTACATTTTATTGAACACAAGGGATACATAATTAATAACATCTTGTCTGAAAAAACAACAAATTTACAATTAGGGCTTTGAATATTTTATTTGAAGGTATTACTTACATTTTTTATGTTTTATTTTCCATTTTATTCCAATTCTATTTTATATGTTATAAAAAAAAACATTTTATTTTATAATTGGTTAAGAATCAATTACTTCAGTATAGTTACACTATAACAAATAAAGTTATAATTTATCGACACGAGGTTTTAGTAACTACTTGCTGTTACAATCAACGTTACAATGCGGTTTTTCTTTTTCTTTTTGTAGCTGCATATATAAGCAATACATATAGAATTTTATATAAGAAAGTCAATCAGAAAGACTTCATATTAATCAACATTAGGGTTGCCTTACCTTCTTAACACTCCCCTCCGGTATGTCCTTCTGTGGACCTACCTCACTATCTATAGGGAGTACGGCAATTTTAGTGGCAGGTCTCTCATATGAACCGGTTGCAGTTTTGGCGAAGCCACTTCGGACTTGTCCATCAGCTCCCTTTTTAACGCTAACAACTCTACCTTTTGGCCAGCAATTTCGAGGGTTATTAAGGTCAGGGTCAGCTATATAAACTAAATCTTCGACTTCTATCGGTTTAGCTTTATGGAACCATTTTGATCGTCGTGTAATCACTGGCAAATACTCATGTAACCAGCGTGTCCAAAAAGAATCTTCTGTTTTCTGTGTAACTTTCCATCCTTGTCGCAACGATATGCCATCGCTATTAGGAGAAGCTAGCGGTTTCATGCCGATGGAACTTTATGAATAAAATGGTTGGGCGTTAAGGACTCCTCTTCGCCGTGTTGTATGGGAATATACGTAAGAGGACGTGAGTTTACTATGTTCTCCACTTCAGCAAAGGCTCCCCGCAGTAGCTCATCTGTAATTTTGTGGCTTGGTAATATTTACTGTTTCCAATTATTCGACATAGGCGGTTAACCGGTTATTACATTATTCGAAACATCACTAAAATTGTATAACCGGTTATTCGGGTCGGTTATTCGAGAAAATTGGCGATTAATCGATTAATCGTTTAAAGCAAAATTAATGTATTTCCTTAACTTTTTATCAACAAAAACACTAACAGCTTCCTGTTTTGGTTAAATATCAACATGACATATGAAGACGATGTATTTAAAAAAAAATTCAAATTAAAAAGCACATCTACACGAGAGAGAAATGCTAGAGATAAAACAAAAATCAACTGTAATTTGAATGAGTTTAGCTATTTTTTAGTGTTTTTTGCTCCATCTCTAGCAGTTTTCTCCCGCGTGTAAATGTACCTTAAGGTTGAAAGTTTCGGAATCTGAGATTATCTTAATTGAAACATTTCTTATACTAATAGAAAAATTTATTTAAAAATATAGCTGAAGCTATCAAAAATTAGTTAAAAATGGCAAAAAAAAACTGCTGAAACTTGGAGATTTTTTTTTCTAAAAATTAGTAAGTTAAAAACAGCATAACCTAAAGGTAGATTTTCTATTTCTTTACGAAATTTTTTTTTAATCTGTAAAACTTTGGATACAAAATTTCTTTAAATGCAAATTTAATGAATACTACAATAAATATAATATTGCATTTAAAAAAATTATTGTCCAAAGTTCTTCCTCCTCCTCTGAAGAAATAAAAAAAAAGATTTACTTCCATTTGAGTAAAATATTAATTAATTCAAAATATCAATTTACTCTACAAAAATTTGCAAAAAAATGTTCTGAATAGTAGAGTTAGTAGACTAAAGAATATCATAAACAGTTGTTAAATTTCTCAGTCTTTTTCCCGTTTTTAAGGGCCATTGACAATAAACAAAATTATCCTAAGTTTGAGCTAACATACGCACAGGGTTCTTTATTATTGCAGTTTTAATGCAAATTTCCACTAAACTAATGAAGTTTTCTTAACGAAATGAATGGAAAGCTTCATAAAAATTTTCAATGTACGAACTTCAGCGAAACTTTATTGAATCAATGTAAAAATTCATAAATAGAATGTAGACATTTCTCTCAGTGTACAGTTACAAATGTCAAATTCCATTTAATTTTGATTTTTTAGCGTTATTATTCATGTCACAAATGCGAATAAAAATTTAATTTCAGTGAAACGGTTACGGGTTCCCTTGTATTCTACACCTTTTTCAATTTTATTTCAGAAAATTCCAAATATATTTCATAATTGTTTAAAAATGTTTTAAAATTCTCCAAAAATGTTTTTAAATTGTCCAAAAATGTTTTAAAATTGTCCAAATATATTCTAAAATGGTCTAAAAAGGTTTCAAAATTGTCTAAAATGTTTCAAAATTCTCCAAAATTTTTTTAAATTTGTCCAAAAATCATTCAAGTTTGTCCAAAAATGTTTTAAAATTGTTCAAAAATTTTTCAAAATTGTCCAAACACTGTTTAAAGTTGTATGAAAACGTTTCAAAATTCATTTCAAAATTGTCAAAATGAATTTTAAAATTTTCAAAATGTATTTCAAAATTATACAAACCCAATTAACATTTTTACGGACTCTCCGGCATGTACGGAATCATCAATCCGGCTTTTACGGAACATTATCGGTCCGTAAAACAGTTTCTGGATGTCACAAAAACAAGCATCCTGTCTTGGCCGCTGCCGCAGTAGAATCATTAAATAGTAAGTATTTATGAAATTTTATGTTTTTTTCACGATAGTTTGTGTACCCGAATGCAATTAAGCAAATATAATGATTTTATGGTACTCGTGTCCTAAAGCTGGGCTTACATTAACTGATATAATATAATGTAAACCCCGCTGAAACAGTTTTAATAAAAAAGTTTGCGAATTGTCATCGTATGAAAACCCTCAATTCAATCGTGAATACATTTAATTAAACCTCAATTAATAAATTGTTTCTTTTGCTTGTAGATATATATTGGATATAGTTATGGGTCAATTTTGCGAATTTTGAGGCCGATTAATGAAGTTAATTGCAGCGGTGTGAACAAAGTTTTTAATAAAATTGATAAATTATTTAATAAATCTATTAAAAAACATATAAATATACAATATGAAAGTTAGTAATGTGTCAATTTAGGTAGATATAAAAGTCCGAAAACGGCATTCTAAAATCGGAGTCACTCCGTTATTTAAATGACATAACGGTCCGGAAACGGTCCGGCATTGACGGACTTTCAGCGGACTAGTCCGTTTTTTACATGACATAACGGTCCGTCATTGACGGACTTGTCCGTTTTTAACATGACATAACGGCCCGTAAACGGTCCGTCATTGACGGATTCGAATCAGTTTCGATGTTCCTTATGTTCCGTTTTCTGGTCCGTATACGGATCCAGAAAACGGTACGTATACGGAGTTGGATTCCGTTTATGACGGACCGAAAATGGTGCGTAAACGGAACGAATTGTTAGTTGGGACTTTATCAATCACATCGAACTAGAGGCAGAATAATATCTGCCCTCACTAATTATACAAATATGTTTTATAAATATATTTTAAAATATTTTATTTGTAAGTAAATGAATGTTCTTTTTAGTTTGTTGCGGGAGGTTGCGACACCCAGGTTCACCATCGCAGATTTTTCTAAGTCCCGCTCGCAAAAAAATTTTGCGTGGCGGGTACTTAGAAAAACCCGTCTTAGGAGGGTGGCCTAACCCACCGAGTCCCGTTTCTTTTTAAAATAAGCCATTGGGGAGGGGTTTGCGGCCACTGGAGGAACCACCTCCAACCCGAGTCCCGGTTGTGGCAAGTTTTTTTTTAATATTTTAGGGGAGGAGGCTATCTTCTAGGAGCTGACCAAACTCCAGCCTCGTGTCCCGGTCAATTTCATTTCATTTGGGGTAAACCTTTTTGTGTATGTGGCGCGTCACACCACAGTTTACCCCGACTGCTTTTTTCAGTTTAAGCTGAAAAGAAAAGAAGAAAAAAGACGGAAATATTAAAATTTGGGAAAACACAAATACGTCAATACAAACCCAGAACCGTGTTGGGCGGTTCAATCTTTCCAATTTGCCATCATCTCTCATTGTCCAGATAATGCAAATTCCTGGAAAAAATGAGAATACATCATTAAAATTGAAATTTAATTGAAATTAAAATAAAATACTTACCCATTTGTCTTCTTTGCTGCAGTTGTTTTGTTGTTTGGTTAGTTCATAAATTGGCAGTTCATATGAACGATTCTCCCATATGAACTAAAGTGGCACTACTACTTTTAGTTCATTACGTATTTTTATATATTGGGAAGCAGATTTCTTTTCGGATAAGTTATATGCAATGGAATGTATTTTCATTGGCATATTAGTAGATTTTTACCCAAAGTTTGGAAAATTGCCAAATTGTATAGAAAATTGAATATTTTTGTTTCGATAAGGTTAATTTTGTATATTTTTGATGAATTACGAATTTTCTGGTACAGTTTATTCGCGATCCAGGCAGTAATCGAGGAGAATGCAAAATAGAAGAATGTGTAGTACACTCACGTAGTCAGTCACGCAGAGATTTTAATAAGTGATGCAAAAGTAATTCTTTTCATTTGTTATTTTGAAGATTTAGGAAGTGAAGAGAGATTATTAGGGCAGTGGGTGAATCAAAAACATTTTTTATTGATTCCTATGCGGAACATAAGAGTGGTGATAATTTAATCATGATTTTTAAGATCTAAAATCACAGTTCAGAATAAACGTTTGAACGAACTAGTTCACGGATTGTAAGAAAAATTGAACGAGTGATACCAATTGTATTTTGTGCGGGTCAGCTGTTTTCTTAGTAGAAGTGTAATACGTGAATGACACTAATACATTGTTGTGTTTGGGTTTACTACCTAGTAGTAAAGTTTTACAAATATTTGTAGGATAGTAACAAGGGAAAAATGTAAACAATGTAGTAAAGTCACAGCGTTGGATTTTACATTGAAAACGACGATTTGGCAAAAGTGGTTTTAAAATAATTTTTAAATTATTAATTATCAATGGGGAAAAATAACACCGCTAACTTTCCTGATTGCCTGGTACACATAAATCCAATAATATGCAATTTTATGGCTAGGAGCGCTAGGAGAAAAAGGGGGAAAGTAATTTTATACAAAAATAAGTGAAAATGGAAACTAAAAGTGGGAAAGTGTGATTTTTGAAAACCTTTCGTAGAAGAATAAAATGGATGATGTGGAGGGAATTAAAAAATGTTCTAGAACATGTAGCTAATTTTTAGAGTAAAAAAATGGAGAATTGGAGGGAAAAAAATTTATAGAAATTTTAAGAATATTTGGATAGAAAAAAAAAGATGGACGTTTAGGCGGGAGAGATTTTGGAAAACTTGTACCAAATTTGGTAAATAGTTACTACAGTTATTGGAAGAGAGAGACAAAATCTTAGGTAACTTAGGAAGAGTCTAAGGAAAATTCGAATCAATAATACGCAAGCAGTCAAAGTGTCCGGTTAAAAAAAATCATAAAGTGAAGTGCACATAAGTTTAAAATAAAAGTGTAAAGTTATTTTCAAAATATTGAATAGAATCACTTTGAAAATAATGTTTTTTTATGAAACAGAAAAGAGTAAGAACTAACAAAAAAGTATAAGACTTTGAATGGAAAAACTTACAAAGAATAAATAGACTGTAACTAAAACGCAAATAGAACCCAGTGCTTGTGTGTATTGAGGACGGATCTTCATTTGGATTTAACCAGGAAAATTGTGATAATTTGGAGCAAGTTTTGGGAAAAAAAAGAAACGTAAGTTAATGTGGTGAAACAAAAATGAGTGTCACTTTGTGATTTGTGCATATTGATAGCTGTGTAACGACGAGTTTTCCTCCGTTTGCTGGGGTAAGCTCGCGGGGGTAGGGTTCGTCACAGGAATTTATTTTGTTCAGTGACAGAGAGAAAAGGCGTTGTTTAAAACTTTATAAAAATTCAATTTATTGATTTACTTATACCTAATTACGAAACACCTAAGCTAAATTTAATAAAGTGGAAAGAGAGAGATGCGGTTTGCTCTTGTTGGATCTAATATTGCTGGGTGCACGGGGATTCTACGTCCTTCTAACGAACGGTACGCCTCCTGCTAGAAAATGTTCAAAGATACGGTGGGAAGTGACCAACGAACGGCACGCCTCCTAGCAAATGTTCAAAGATACGGTGGGAAGTGACCAACGAACGGCACGCCTCCTAGCAAATGTCCAAAGATACGGTGGGAAGTGACCAACGAACGGCACGCTTCCTTCTGGCAAGTGTTCAAAGATACGGTGGGAAGTGACCAACGAACGGCACGCTTCCTACTAGCAAATGTTCAAAGGTACGGTGGGAAGTGACCAACGAACGGCACGCTTCCTTCTAGCAAATGTTCAAAGATACGGTGGGAAGTGACCAACGAACGGCACCCTTCCTTCTAGCAAATGTTCAAAGATACGGTGGGAAGTGACCAACGAACGGCACGCTTCCTTCTAGCAAATGTTCAAAGATACGGTGGGAAGTGACCAACGAACGGCACGCCTCCTGCTAGCAAATGTTCAAAGATACGGTGGGAAGTGACCAACGAACGGCACGCCTCCTGCTAGTAAATATTCAAGGATACGGTGGGAAGTGACCAACGAACGGCACGCTTCCTGCTAGTAAATGTTCAAGGATACGGTGGGAAGTGACCAACGAACGGCACACCTCCTGCTAGTAAATGTTCAAGGATACGGTGGGAAGTGACCAACGAACGGCACGCTTCCTTCTAGCAAATGTTCAAAGATACGGTGGGAAGTGACCAACGAACGGCACGCCTCCTGCTAGTAAATATTCAAGGATACGGTGGGAAGTGACCAACGAACGGCACGCTTCCTGCTAGTAAATGTTCAAGGATACGGTGGGAAGTGACCAACGAACGGCACACCTCCTGCTAGTAAATGTTCAAGGATACGGTGGGAAGTGACCAACGAACGGCACGCTTCCTGCTAGTAAATGTTCAAGGATACGGTGGGAAGTGACGAAGGATATTCGCCGGACCTCGAAGGATATCCGCAGGACCTCGAAGGATATTCGCAGGACCTCGAAGGATATTCGCAGGACCTCGAAGGATATTCACAGGACTTCGAAGGATGTTCGCAGGACCTCGAAGGATATTTGCAGGACCTCGAAGGATATTCGCAGGACCTCGAAGGATATTCGCAGGACCTCGAAGGATATCCGCAGGACCTCGAAGGATATTCACAGGACTTCGAAGGATGTTCGCAGGACCTCGAAGGATATTTGCAGGACCTCGAAGGATATTCGCAGGACCTCGAAGGATATTCGCAGGACTTCGGAGGATATTTGCAGGACCTCGAAGGATATTCACAGGACTTCGAAGGATGTTCGCAGGACCTCGAAGGACATTTGCAGGACCTCGAAGGATATTTGCAGGACCTCGAAGGATATTCGCAGGACCTCGAAGGATATTCGCAGGACCTCGAAGGATATTCACAGGACTTCGAAGGATGTTCGCAGGACCTCGAAGGATATTCAGTGGATGTGGCACACGTCCTTGTCAGGAAAAGTATCCAAGAGCTAGAAATAGAGAATGTGATTAGTAATACCTTGTGAACCCTTTGGCGGCTGCCAGCAACTGATCTCGAGTTCTGTGATGCTGCGCTTTATATACCCTTGCGTGTATCGAGGGCCGTTTGATAATTATCCAGAAAAACTGCGAGGGGTGTTTGGGAATTGCCCGGGATAAATTGCAACGTGTGTAGACAGAAACGAGCGGAGCGACTTCTGTCGTTACACATGGTCCCTCCCTGGGGAACCAAACTGGAGTGGCCATGATCAGGGTGACGTTACCCACCCCCCTCCGGAGGGTTCAGTTGTCCGGTGCAGGGTTTTAACTCACTAAGATGGGCCGTCCTCAAACGGTCACCTTCGCGACTACGCAGCTGTGCTATCACGGGGGAGAGGAAATTCACGACCTCATAAGGACCGGAAAACTTTGGGGCCAGTTTGGCGGCAAAATTCTCCGTCGCCTTCGATAATGGATGTTCACGAACGAGGACCCAGTCGCCGATTTTGGGTTTCCAGGGTCGTCGACGTAAATTAAAATGCCGCCGCTGGTCCTGCGCGGCCTTACCGAGTTGATGTCGAACAATTCGAAAGATTTCCGCCAGCTCACTTGCCTTCTCCTTTGGGTCTCGATTGTGGGCACCCGTACCGGTGGCTATTTCGTCATACAGGGCCCCTGGTAGTCTCGGCTCCCGGCCTTGTACGAGGTACGCTGGACTGTATCCAGTCGATTCGGAACTACTGGTGTTTATGGCCAAGGTAATCTCCGGGAGGTGGTCATCAGAGAAACAAGCCAGCCGCCGTGAGCCGTTTAAGCCGCCGCCGCCGGTCATTTTTGCTTCAGCCGCCGCCGCCGATGTTTTTCGGCTCATTTCGGCTGGAAGTATCAATTTTCAAATATAAAAAATAACTATATTTTTTAAAAAGAATTTACTAATTCATTAAACTTGAACAACCAGAGCTAAAAACAATTTTTTTATATGAAAAGAAAAAAGGTAAAATCTTCTAAATATTAAATTTTTATAAATATAATTTTTTTAAGCTATAAAAGCTTATGTAAATTTATACTGTGAAAAAAATTAAAAAAAAAAAGTTCTTAATGGGTTAATATAATACTTCAGAATGCAACTCTTTGCAGATGTGTAAAAAATCAATTAATAAAAAAACATAGCTGCTTAACTTTGCATTTAAAACTCAATATATGTACTTGGTGTACGAATTTTTATCAAAAATTATGACGAAAAATCGTTACAGAGTTGAAGTCGTGTTAGCATATGTAGATATACGAAAAAGTTTGTAAAATGTATTAATTTTTGTTAAAAGCGTTACTTCTCCTCTTTATATAAATTCTAACAGTTAGTGTTTAGCTTCATTGGTTATTAAAATATAAGCTATTAAAGTTAAAAAACCTTATGAGTTACTGGTTACGGAGTTTACATTTGGTCTATAAAATTGGTTACAAATTTTATGTATTAATCAAAAATTGGTCAGATTGTTATAAATTTTGTAAAACAGGTGACAATGCGCTGATATAAGTATATCGAAATATATAACTCAAATGTAATCCATGCATTAGAAAATAGCTGGTTACATGGTTTTTATCACATTTTTTGATATCATATATATATATTAGGCTGGGTCGATTTGTGGGGAGGCAAAAAAATCGCCCATGACTCAATGAAAATCGTATTCTAGGGATCAAAATAAGAAACTTTGCCGAAGGAACCATACCTCTAAAACGAATTCTACTACCCCCAACTGTTGACTTTTGTCCCGTAGGGTCAAGTTTTGAAAAATCCCACTTTGACCCATTTAGAGTGCCCCAATCGAGTCCAAATGTATGACCGACCCCCACTAACTTTGGAGGGCCGATCCACCCATGCTAGTGGTACACCCCCTGGAACTCCCCTGGGGGGTTCCCCATACAAACATTTTAAAAAATCACCATTTTTGGCACTTTATTTTATTATTTTTTATTTATTTTATTTATTTTTATTATTTTATTTATTTTTTCTCTTTAGAAATTTATTTAGTCAGAACATATGTAAATGAAAAAATTAATTTAACTTAGTAATAGAAAAGAAAATAAAAAAAATTACTGTTTGAAGTCTTTTTTGCTTTCAAGTCTGGGCATTTTTTCTTTTCTATTACTAAGTTAAATTAATTTTTTCATTTACATATGTTCTGACTAAATAAATTTCTAAAGAGAAAAAATAAATAAAATAATAAAAATAAATAAAATAAATAAAAAATAATAAAATAAAGTTACAAAAATGGTGATTTTTTAAAATGTTTGTATGGGGAACCCCCCAGGGGAGTTCCAGGGGGTGTGCCACTGGCATGGGTGGATCGGCCCTCCAAAGTTAGTGGGGGTCGGTCATACATTTGGACTCGATTGGGGCACTCTAAATGGGTCAAAGTGGGATTTTTCAAAACTTGACCCTACGGGACAAAAGTCAACAGTTGGGGGTAGTAGAATTCGTTTTAGAGGTATGGTTCCTTCGGCAAAGTTTCTTATTTTGATCCCTAGAATACGATTTTCACTGAGGCATGGGCGATTATTAAATCGACCCGCCCTAATATATATATATATATATATATATATATATATATATATATATATATTTTCAATTCTAAAATACATTTTTAAAAATGGGTGATTGGGCATCTAATTAAAATGGGTCCCTACAAGATATGTGCATCCTGGCCAAACATTCTAACAAAGCCTCCATTCAAAAGTCTTCAAACAAGTTTAATTTCTAGTGTCCGACCGAGTATTCCTCTTCGGCTTCGGAGTTCGGCCAAAAAGTGATGTTCGGCCAAGTTCGGTGTTCGGCAAAATTTTGGCCGAATACCGAACCTTTCGAGAAATCAATATTTTACAACATTTAGCTCTTTAATTTTGTATAGTAACTTATAAATATGCACATTTTTAACTTAATTTTTACTTAAAGAGTGAAAAATACAACTTTTTTATGTTTTTGCAATTTAGAAATATTTAGAAATTGGTTTCCGCGTTTTTGAATTTGAAAAAGTTGCATAAAATTGTATTTTTATTCAAACACAAAAGTATTCGGCTTCGGCTTCGGTTTCGGCCGAACTTAGTAATTTTGGCCGAAGTTCGGCTTCGGCTTCGGTTCGGCCTTAAAAAAGTGAGTTCGGTCGGACACTATTAATTTCTTAAATCAATTTTTTAAAATTAAAAAGAATAAATAAAAAAAAAATTGATTCCCAGTATGCTTTAATTGTCTGAAAATTCTATAAGAGGCAAAAATTGTTTTGAGTTCCAAGGGGGTTACATTTTCCCAATGTTGGGATTACTGTGGAGCCCTTTACATTGGCAAAAATATGTGCTGCCAAAATTAATATTTTGCAAGTTATGTTTCAAAGAAAAGGACTTGGTACTAAAAGGGTATGTTTATAATTTATTAAATAAAACTTGTATGCTATATTAAATATTTAGGACCATTTGTTAGATATAGTCTTGACTAGCCATGGATCTGTGCGAACATGAAACAAATCACACGTGAACCAACAACAAATCTTATATAAATTGATTTTATATATATTTTTTTGCGAGTGATTTTCTGACCGTGATAAAGTGCAGACGTTAATTGTGATCTCTTTTCTATAATTCTATTTAAAATTAAAAGCAATAACATTTGTTATTGTTTTAAGAAAAAACTTTTTTTTTAATACATTGTATCAGTGTTGCCATAACGGCGATTTTCTCGTCAGATCTAGCGATTTTATTTCGCCCCTAGCGGGAAAAATTGTCCTGTAGCTATTAGCCAAAAATCTAGCGATTTTTTTTATCAGCCGTAATATAATTTTTAAAACTCGGTTTTATGTTGAAAAATATTATAAAACTGGCACATTGATATTCCTTTATTATAAAACACAACATCTTAAACGATTTTAGTAAAAAAAAACTCTAAAAATACACATTTCGATAAAATATCGGTATGCACTTTTTCATCGTACAACGCCCTCTATTGTGTATTCTCAATACTAAGATTAATTCAATGAAAATCAGGACTCATTATTTGAAGCTTAATCGTAAAATTTCTCATTATTTAAAAGTTTATAACACTTCTTATTAACATATTAAAGAAATTTTTGAGTAAAAACTGATTTAAGAACCATTTTTCAACAATCTAGCGATCGCTAAATATTTACCCCTAAATTCATAAACGCTTTGTAAAATTATAGGAGGTTTATTGAACAAATTTTATATGAAAATGACGTTTTGTAAACCTGCTATAACTTTACAAAGCATTTATGAATTGAGGGGTTACAATGGTAGCATTCGGCAGAGAAACCTTAAACTGATACCGGTGACATGTAGCGCTTTGTGATTACTTACTCTGCTGAACGATGATTTCTTTGTTTTGTTTTTGAAAACACTTTTTCTATAGTTTGCTTTCATTTTTTTTTAATTTTTATTTTCGAATTATATTTGTATGTTTTTATTTGTCATTCATACAAAACAATTTTTATTGTAAATGAACAACAACAAATGTATCACTTATTGATCAAAAGTAGCAAACATTTTTTACGCTACCAAAATATGACAGCGCTACCTGAGCGCTCAGACTGAGCGGTTAGTGATCAGGTCGTTCAGCAGATAGTTGGACAACTGTTGTAGAACAGTTGACTATTAAATTGTATCTGCCGAACGCACACAATGTTTATAATCTAGAGATTTTCTAGCGATTTTTGGGTCTGATCTAGCCATTTATTTTGAAAATTTGTTGGCAACACTATATTGAAATCAACAAC
This sequence comes from Leucophora obtusa, assembly GCA_949987735.1. NCBI lineage: Eukaryota > Metazoa > Arthropoda > Insecta > Diptera > Anthomyiidae > Leucophora > Leucophora obtusa. The sequence goes on from OX465296.1 coordinate 78,441,587, forward strand.
AAATTATTACAAAGGGATTAATATAAAGCTGCCTACACACTAGGGAACATACTTAAAAAAAGAGAGCATTTTTTGTGAATGTGTGAGTGGTTTTGTGTGTGTGTGCGTGTTGAGAGCGTACATTTCGTGTTTACAAAATTTTTTGATATTTTTTGTTCCCTCAACCATGTTCCCTAGTGTGTAGGCAGCTTAATAATAATATTCTGCTATACTAATCCTCTGCTGTTACAGCAGAATGGATAGTAGCAGCGAGTCTACTGAAGAACTTTCTGAAGAAAAACCGCCTCCAATAATTATTCCAAATGTTTCAGATATAAGAGCGATAATGAATAACTTTTCAAAAATAGTAAACCTTGAAGATTATTCGTACAAATCTTTGAGAGATGGTCAGGTAAGAGTAATGGCAAAAAACGTAAGGGCATATAGAGTGGTAGTAAAATAGCTATCTTTCGTAAAAAACTTAAACGTTTTCAAATCACATTACAAAATGTTGTTTTCAGCCGATCAAGCCGCCGCCGCCGCCGATTATTTGGTTGAGCCGCCGCCGCCGATTTTTATCCGGCTCAACCTCAATCGCCGCCGCCGCCGCCGATTTTTTGCTTGCGCCGCCGCCGCCGATTATTTTGGTCGGCTTGTTTCTCTGGTGGTCATCCCATCGGTTGTGCCGATTCCGGGCCAGTTGGGCGATCATCGTCTTGATAGTGCGGTTAGCTCTCTCCGTCGGGTTCTCCTGCGGGCAGTAGGGGGCGGTAAATTGATGATTGACCCCGATTTCCCGCAAATAATTTCCAAGTAGGCGGCTGGTAAACTGCGCACCATTATCCGTGATGAGTATCTTCGGGGTACCAAACCTGGCCAGAATTCTCTCCCTAAAGGCCTTAACAACACCCTGGGCTGTAGCCTTGCGGAGGGGTACCAACTCGACACACTTTGAAAACCGGTCAAACAGAACTAAGAGCATGTTATTCCCATGTTTGGAGCGCGGCAGTGGTCCCACGAAATCCGCACATACTGTGGCCCAGGGCTCCTCAGGGATGGTCACCAACATTTCGCCCGCTGGTGCCACTTGACTTGGCTTATATATCTGGCAAGACTCGCAGTTTCTTACAAACCGAGCCACGTCGCGGTACATCCCCGGCCAATAATAACGGTTGCTCACCCGACTTATCGTCTTCCGTACTCCAAGGTGTCCGGCCGCTGGTTGGCTGTGGTTCTCCTGGAGAACTCGTTTTCGTAACGTGATTGGAACACACAATTTCCAGGGAGTAGAGTCCTCGTCATTCGGGTGCCTCGGGATGTGCCTGAAAAGCTGTGTACCAACGATTGCATAGTCTGAGTATTTGACGGGGTCGCGACGGACCTCCTCCTTCTTCCGCTGCCACTATGTGCATACCACTGGTTCACCCTCCTCCACAGCTCGTTGCAATACCTCCATAGGCTGTCGGGACAAAGCGTCAGCGACCACGTTGTGCTTCCCCTTCCGATATTCGACCGTGTAGTTATATTGCTGCAACTCCAAAGCCCATCGAGCCAATCGACCCGTAGGATTCTCGATCGAGTTCAGCCATTTTAGCGACAGATGGTCGGTGATAACGTGAAACCGGTACCCCTCTAGATACGGCCGCATTTTCCGTATGCCCCATATTATCGCGAGGCACTCTTTTTCAGTCGCCGTGTAATTTCTTTCAGCCCCGTTGAGTCCCCTGCTTGCATAGGCGATGACTCTTTCCCCGTCATCCAAGTCCTGAGTCAACACTGCCCCTAAGCCGTAGTCGCTAGCATCCGTCTGTAGCTTGAATGCCTTCGTGAAATCAGGGCATGCCAGTACCGGTGCTTCCGTTAATTTGGTTTTCAACAGCTCGAACGCCATCTGTTGATCCACCGTCCACTTCCAGTGTTTGCCCTTCTTGAGTAGCGCAGTCAGGGGTTGTGCGATGGCGGCGAAATCGGGTACGAAACGATGGTACCAGGAAGCGACTCCCAAAAATCGTCTCACGTCTCGCAGGTTGCGGGGAGCCGTCATCTCCCGGATCGCCGCGACTTTATCTGGGTCAGTTTGGATGCCCTTTCCGCTTACAACATGGCCGAGGTACTTCGTCTCCCTCTTAAAGAACTCGCACTTATCGGGATTAATTTTCAGGTTAGCGGCACGGAGTCGTCGGAACACTTCCGCCAGTTTAGCTAAGTGCTCCTCTAATGTGCTCCCGGTGACTATAATGTCGTCTAGATACGCGAAGGCGAATGGTTCCAGATCTGGCCCGATGACGCTGTCAAGGGCCCTTTGGAAGGTGGCTGGGGCCGAATGCAGTCCGAACGGCATTACTCGCCATTGATACAATCCACGTCCGGCGACGGTAAAAGCGGTGTACTTCTTGCTATCGTCCTCCAAAGGGATCTGCCAGTATCCGTCTTTAAGATCCAGGCTGCTTACGTATCGCGCATTCCGGAGCCGGTCCAAAATGGTCGAGATTCGTGGGAGTGGATACGCGTCGGGGTCGGATTTGCGGTTCAGATGCCTGAAATCGATACATAACCGCCATGTACCGTTTTTCTTTGGGGCCAGTGTGATGGGTGAACTATAGGCACTCCTGGAGGGTTCAATATAGCCATTGGCCAGTAGCTCATTCACTTTTGCGTCGATGATAGCCTGCATGGCCGGGTTCCTGGCGCATACCTGATTTTAAAGGGCCGGTCGTCCGTCATCACGATTCTATGTCGAGCGGCGGTGGACAAACCGTGCAGTTCCCCGAACTTCTGCAGCTCCCCTTCCAAAAAATGTGTTATTCTATCTTGGTCCTCCGGACTGTGATCACTTACCGGAATATGTCCTGGTGTAACCTCGTCATCCTCCTGGTGTGGTTCTGGGCAGGATACAGAGCCTACTTCGGGACTGGTGGTCGTACCGGGTTGGACAGATGGCGTCAAATGGCGGTTGGCCTCCCCGCTTAGCGGTATATTGGTATCCTGGGTTCGCTGAAAATTGCAAGTAAGACCGGCACATATCATCCTAGTGCCACATTCTTCCAGGAACTTCAGACCGATGATCAGATCCTCGGTGGCATCGGGCATGACAAGGAGTTCGGTTCGAATGCTACGGTTTCCCAGGGTGAGCGTGTGTTCCAGTGCATGGGTGATTCGGCGGTAAGATCCATCAGCCAGGGTCACCCCGGAATCATGTGGGTGTAAAGTTGACACATCTTGCAACGTATTAACAATTGCCTGGCTCACGAAACATGTTGTAGCCCCAGTATCAACCGTAGCTGCCACCAGCCGGCCTTCTAAGCCGACTTTAGCCAGGAGTTTCGTTCTGGTATACTGTAAAGAGGTTTCTAGTTGGGCGGTAGGCTTGGTAGAGGACCCGCACCCCCTCTCTCGGTACGAGTCCGGCGGTCATTTCCCGACCGACGGCAGCACTGGATCGTTCGAATGTCCCGGCGACCACAGTCCCAACAGAATAAGATGCTCGGATTCCTGCATCGAGCCGAAAAATGTCCGCCCTGACCACAGTTTCGACACGCACTTCGGGGGTTAGGGATGGATCCACTCGTAGTAGGCCCAGTCTTCTCGGGGGCCATCAACCGGTGCTGTTCGTGCGTATGGTGGGGGCCTTTCGGAATCTGCTCTAGGTCAGCGGCCATCTCCAGGAGTTCCCCCAATGTGGCAAAATCCTTCCGTCGGATGTACCACAGGTATTCCGGCAACGCGTTGCGGAAAATTCTCTCGAGCTTCTGAGTCTCGGAGTAATCAGTGTGCCTCATCAAGTTCTGCATCGCCAGGGTATAATCGCTGAAGGACTCTCGCGGCCGTTGGTGTCTTTTCCTGACTTCGTCCTCCAATCGTTCGAAATACCGGGGTGTCAGGAAAAACTTAAGGAAATCTGTTCTAAATGACGACCACGTCTCCCATTGGCGATTATTGTTCCGGAACCAGATAAGTGCCTTGTTGGTAAGAACTTCAGGCATCATGGTTGGCAAGGTGTCTATCCTGATGGCGTACATGCGAGCCAACTCTTCCATCCTTTCGGTAAACTCCAACGGTTCACCTTCGCCATCGAACTTTACTCCCCATTTCCGAACCTGGTCCGCGCTGGACTTGAGGTCGGTGGTAGAGAGCGACGTCGAGGTTAGGCCGATCCTGGGGCCAGTACCATTTTCGGTCCCGGTTATGTCGTCCGCATCAGTTGAGTGATTTGTCCCCGGCGGCACTGTCAACAGGGGAAGTTTTCTGGGGGTTGCCAGCTTGCCCTCCGCAAGGGAGGCTGGTGGTTCATGCTTCGTTTGTAGTTGTAGTAATCTTTGTAGAACTTCAGGCGCATGTTCTCCGCCCACGAATTGGGCGAGTCGTTTGCGCAGCTCCTCGACGTTTCCAGTAGTCTCTAAGTTGAACTCGCCAAGGTAGGTGACCAGCTCTTCCCTTCTTAGGGTGTAGGCCCATGAGGTACGCAACATATTGAGCGGTGTTTAAACGAAGATACTCAAGTATCCTCCAAAACCTGGTACTCTCTCTTTACTTGGTGTTAAAGTTTTTTTTTTCTCTTTAGCCTGGTGTTCCGGTAACGATATAAAACCTTTAACTCTCTGTCCCTGCTCGGGCGCCACTGTAACGACGAGTTTTCCTCCGTTTGCTGGGGTAAGCTCGCGGGGGTAGGGTTCGTCACAGGAATTTATTTTGTTCAGTGACAGAGAGAAAAGGCGTTGTTTAAAACTTTATAAAAATTCAATTTATTGATTTACTTATACCTAATTACGAAACACCTAAGCTAAATTTAATAAAGTGGAAAGAGAGAGATGCGGTTTGCTCTTGTTGGATCTAATATTGCTGGGTGCACGGGGATTCTACGTCCTTCTAACGAACGGTACGCCTCCTGCTAGAAAATGTTCAAAGATACGGTGGGAAGTGACCAACGAACGGCACGCCTCCTAGCAAATGTTCAAAGATACGGTGGGAAGTGACCAACGAACGGCACGCCTCCTAGCAAATGTCCAAAGATACGGTGGGAAGTGACCAACGAACGGCACGCTTCCTTCTGGCAAGTGTTCAAAGATACGGTGGGAAGTGACCAACGAACGGCACGCTTCCTACTAGCAAATGTTCAAAGGTACGGTGGGAAGTGACCAACGAACGGCACGCTTCCTTCTAGCAAATGTTCAAAGATACGGTGGGAAGTGACCAACGAACGGCACCCTTCCTTCTAGCAAATGTTCAAAGATACGGTGGGAAGTGACCAACGAACGGCACGCTTCCTTCTAGCAAATGTTCAAAGATACGGTGGGAAGTGACCAACGAACGGCACGCCTCCTGCTAGCAAATGTTCAAAGATACGGTGGGAAGTGACCAACGAACGGCACGCCTCCTGCTAGTAAATATTCAAGGATACGGTGGGAAGTGACCAACGAACGGCACGCTTCCTGCTAGTAAATGTTCAAGGATACGGTGGGAAGTGACCAACGAACGGCACACCTCCTGCTAGTAAATGTTCAAGGATACGGTGGGAAGTGACCAACGAACGGCACGCTTCCTTCTAGCAAATGTTCAAAGATACGGTGGGAAGTGACCAACGAACGGCACGCCTCCTGCTAGTAAATATTCAAGGATACGGTGGGAAGTGACCAACGAACGGCACGCTTCCTGCTAGTAAATGTTCAAGGATACGGTGGGAAGTGACCAACGAACGGCACACCTCCTGCTAGTAAATGTTCAAGGATACGGTGGGAAGTGACCAACGAACGGCACGCTTCCTGCTAGTAAATGTTCAAGGATACGGTGGGAAGTGACGAAGGATATTCGCCGGACCTCGAAGGATATCCGCAGGACCTCGAAGGATATTCGCAGGACCTCGAAGGATATTCGCAGGACCTCGAAGGATATTCACAGGACTTCGAAGGATGTTCGCAGGACCTCGAAGGATATTTGCAGGACCTCGAAGGATATTCGCAGGACCTCGAAGGATATTCGCAGGACCTCGAAGGATATCCGCAGGACCTCGAAGGATATTCACAGGACTTCGAAGGATGTTCGCAGGACCTCGAAGGATATTTGCAGGACCTCGAAGGATATTCGCAGGACCTCGAAGGATATTCGCAGGACTTCGGAGGATATTTGCAGGACCTCGAAGGATATTCACAGGACTTCGAAGGATGTTCGCAGGACCTCGAAGGACATTTGCAGGACCTCGAAGGATATTTGCAGGACCTCGAAGGATATTCGCAGGACCTCGAAGGATATTCGCAGGACCTCGAAGGATATTCACAGGACTTCGAAGGATGTTCGCAGGACCTCGAAGGATATTCAGTGGATGTGGCACACGTCCTTGTCAGGAAAAGTATCCAAGAGCTAGAAATAGAGAATGTGATTAGTAATACCTTGTGAACCCTTTGGCGGCTGCCAGCAACTGATCTCGAGTTCTGTGATGCTGCGCTTTATATACCCTTGCGTGTATCGAGGGCCGTTTGATAATTATCCAGAAAAACTGCGAGGGGTGTTTGGGAATTGCCCGGGATAAATTGCAACGTGTGTAGACAGAAACGAGCGGAGCGACTTCTGTCGTTACACATGGTCCCTCCCTGGGGAACCAAACTGGAGTGGCCATGATCAGGGTGACGTTACCCACCCCCCTCCGGAGGGTTCAGTTGTCCGGTGCAGGGTTTTAACTCACTAAGATGGGCCGTCCTCAAACGGTCACCTTCGCGACTACGCAGCTGTGCTATCACGGGGGAGAGGAAATTCACGACCTCATAAGGACCGGAAAACTTTGGGGCCAGTTTGGCGGCAAAATTCTCCGTCGCCTTCGATAATGGATGTTCACGAACGAGGACCCAGTCGCCGATTTTGGGTTTCCAGGGTCGTCGACGTAAATTAAAATGCCGCCGCTGGTCCTGCGCGGCCTTACCGAGTTGATGTCGAACAATTCGAAAGATTTCCGCCAGCTCACTTGCCTTCTCCTTTGGGTCTCGATTGTGGGCACCCGTACCGGTGGCTATTTCGTCATACAGGGCCCCTGGTAGTCTCGGCTCCCGGCCTTGTACGAGGTACGCTGGACTGTATCCAGTCGATTCGGAACTACTGGTGTTTATGGCCAAGGTAATCTCCGGGAGGTGGTCATCCCATCGGTTGTGCCGATTCCGGGCCAGTTGGGCGATCATCGTCTTGATAGTGCGGTTAGCTCTCTCCGTCGGGTTCTCCTGCGGGCAGTAGGGGGCGGTAAATTGATGATTGACCCCGATTTCCCGCAAATAATTTCCAAGTAGGCGGCTGGTAAACTGCGCACCATTATCCGTGATGAGTATCTTCGGGGTACCAAACCTGGCCAGAATTCTCTCCCTAAAGGCCTTAACAACACCCTGGGCTGTAGCCTTGCGGAGGGGTACCAACTCGACCCACTTTGAAAACCGGTCAAACAGAACTAAGAGCATGTTATTCCCATGTTTGGAGCGCGGCAGTGGTCCCACGAAATCCGCACATACTGTGGCCCAGGGCTCCTCAGGGATGGTCACCAACATTTCGCCCGCTGGTGCCACTTGACTTGGCTTATATATCTGGCAAGACTCGCAGTTTCTTACAAACCGAGCCACGTCGCGGTACATCCCCGGCCAATAATAACGGTTGCTCACCCGACTTATCGTCTTCCGTACTCCAAGGTGTCCGGCCGCTGGTTGGCTGTGGTTCTCCTGGAGAACTCGTTTTCGTAACGTGATTGGAACACACAATTTCCAGGGAGTAGAGTCCTCGTCATTCGGGTGCCTCGGGATGTGCCTGAAAAGCTGTGTACCAACGATTGCATAGTCTGAGTATTTGACGGGGTCGCGACGGACCTCCTCCTTCTTCCGCTGCCACCATGTGCATACCACTGGTTCACCCTCCTCCACAGCTCGTTGCAATACCTCCATAGGCTGTCGGGACAAAGCGTCAGCGACCACGTTGTGCTTCCCCTTCCGATATTCGACCGTGTAGTTATATTGCTGCAACTCCAAAGCCCATCGAGCCAATCGACCCGTAGGATTCTCGATCGAGTTCAGCCATTTTAGCGACAGATGGTCGGTGATAACGTGAAACCGGTACCCCTCTAGATACGGCCGCATTTTCCGTATGCCCCATATTATCGCGAGGCACTCTTTTTCAGTCGCCGTGTAATTTCTTTCAGCCCCGTTGAGTCCCCTGCTTGCATAGGCGATGACTCTTTCCCCGTCATCCAAGTCCTGAGTCAACACTGCCCCTAAGCCGTAGTCGCTAGCATCCGTCTGTAGCTTGAATGCCTTCGTGAAATCAGGGCATGCCAGTACCGGTGCTTCCGTTAATTTGGTTTTCAACAGCTCGAACGCCATCTGTTGATCCACCGTCCACTTCCAGTGTTTGCCCTTCTTGAGTAGCGCAGTCAGGGGTTGTGCGATGGCGGCGAAATCGGGTACGAAACGACGGTACCAGGAAGCGACTCCCAAAAATCGTCTCACGTCTCGCAGGTTGCGGGGAGCCGTCATCTCCCGGATCGCCGCGACTTTATCTGGGTCAGTTTGGATGCCCTTTCCGCTTACAACATGGCCGAGGTACTTCGTCTCCCTCTTAAAGAACTCGCACTTATCGGGATTAATTTTCAGGTTAGCGGCACGGAGTCGTCGGAACACTTCCGCCAGTTTAGCTAAGTGCTCCTCTAATGTGCTCCCGGTGACTATAATGTCGTCTAGATACGCGAAGGCGAATGGTTCCAGATCTGGCCCGATGACGCTGTCAAGGGCCCTTTGGAAGGTGGCTGGGGCCGAATGCAGTCCGAACGGCATTACTCGCCATTGATACAATCCACGTCCGGCGACGGTAAAAGCGGTGTACTTCTTGCTATCGTCCTCCAAAGGGATCTGCCAGTATCCGTCTTTAAGATCCAGGCTGCTTACGTATCGCGCATTCCGGAGCCGGTCCAAAATGGTCGAGATTCGTGGGAGTGGATACGCGTCGGGGTCGGATTTGCGGTTCAGATGCCTGAAATCGATACATAACCGCCATGTACCGTTTTTCTTTGGGGCCAGTGTGATGGGTGAACTATAGGCACTCCTGGAGGGTTCAATATAGCCATTGGCCAGTAGCTCATTCACTTTTGCGTCGATGATAGCCTGCATGGCCGGGTTCCTGGGCGCATACCTGATTTTAAAGGGCCGGTCGTCCGTCATCACGATTCTATGTCGAGCGGCGGTGGACAAACCGTGCAGTTCCCCGAACTTCTGCAGCTCCCCTTCCAAAAAATGTGTTATTCTATCTTGGTCCTCCGGACTGTTATCACTTACCGGAATATGTCCTGGTGTAACCTCGTCATCCTCCTGGTGTGGTTCTGGGCAGGATACAGAGCCTACTTCGGGACTGGTGGTCGTACCGGGTTGGACAGATGGCGTCAAATGGCGGTTGGCCTCCCCGCTTAGCGGTATATTGGTATCCTGGGTTCGCTGAAAATTGCAAGTAAGACCGGCACATATCATCCTAGTGCCACATTCTTCCAGGAACTTCAGACCGATGATCAGATCCTCGGTGGCATCGGGCATGACAAGGAGTTCGGTTCGAATGCTACGGTTTCCCAGGGTGAGCGTGTGTTCCAGTGCATGGGTGATTCGGCGGTAAGATCCATCAGCCAGGGTCACCCCGGAATCATGTGGGTGTAAAGTTGACACATCTTGCAACGTATTAACAATAGCCTGGCTCACGAAACATGTTGTAGCCCCAGTATCAACCGTAGCTGCCACCAGCCGGCCTTCTAAGCCGACTTTAGCCAGGAGTTTCGTTCTGGTATACTGTAAAGAGGTTTCTAGTTGGGCGGTAGGCTTGGTAGAGGACCCGCACCCCCTCTCTCGGTACGAGTCCGGCGGTCGTTTCCCGACCGACGGCAGCACTAGATCGTTCGAATGTCCCGGCGACCACAGTCCCAACAGAATAAGATGCTCGGATTCCTGCATCGAGCCGAAAAATGTCCGCCCTGACCACAGTTTCGACACGCACTTCGGGGGTTAGGGATGGATCCACTCGTAGTAGGCCCAGTCTTCTCGGGGGCCATCAACCGGTGCTGTTCGTGCGTATGGTGGGGGCCTTTCGGAATCTGCTCTAGGTCAGCGGCCATCTCCAGGAGTTCCCCCAATGTGGCAAAATCCTTCCGTCGGATGTACCACAGGTATTCCGGCAACGCGTTGCGGAAAATTCTCTCGAGCTTCTGAGTCTCGGAGTAATCAGTGTGCCTCATCAAGTTCTGCATCGCCAGGGTATAATCGCTGAAGGACTCTCGCGGCCGTTGGTGTCTTTTCCTGACTTCGTCCTCCAATCGTTCGAAATACCGGGGTGTCAGGAAAAACTTAAGGAAATCTGTTCTAAATGACGACCACGTCTCCCATTGGCGATTATTGTTCCGGAACCAGATAAGTGCCTTGTTGGTAAGAACTTCAGGCATCATGGTTGGCAAGGTGTCTATCCTGATGGCGTACATGCGAGCCAACTCTTCCATCCTTTCGGTAAACTCCAACGGTTCACCTTCGCCATCGAACTTGACTCCCCATTTCCGAACCTGGTCCGCGCTGGACTTGAGGTCGGTGGTAGAGAGCGACGTCGAGGTTAGGCCGATCCTGGGGCCAGTACCATTTTCGGTCCCGGTTATGTCGTCCGCATCAGTTGAGTGATTTGTCCCCGGCGGCACTGTCAACAGGGGAAGTTTTCTGGGGGTTGCCAGCTTGCCCTCCGCAAGGGAGGCTGGTGGTTCATGCTTCGTTTGTAGTTGTAGTAATCTTTGTAGAACTTCAGGCGCATGTTCTCCGCCCACGAATTGGGCGAGTCGTTTGCGCAGCTCCTCGACGTTTCCAGTAGTCTCTAAGTTGAACTCGCCAAGGTAGGTGACCAGCTCTTCCCTTCTTAGGGTGTAGGCCCATGAGGTACGCAACATATTGAGCGGTGTTTAAACGAAGATACTCAAGTATCCTCCAAAACCTGGTACTCTCTCTTTACTTGGTGTTAAATTTTTTTTTTTCTCTTTAGCCTGGTGTTCCGGTAACGATATAAAACCTTTAACTCTCTGTCCCTGCTCGGGCGCCACTGTAACGACGAGTTTTCCTCCGTTTGCTGGGGTAAGCTCGCGGGGGTAGGGTTCGTCACAGGAATTTATTTTGTTCAGTGACAGAGAGAAAAGGCGTTGTTTAAAACTTTATAAAAATTCAATTTATTGATTTACTTATACCTAATTACGAAACACCTAAGCTAAATTTAATAAAGTGGAAAGAGAGAGATGCGGTTTGCTCTTGTTGGATCTAATATTGCTGGGTGCACGGGGATTCTACGTCCTTCTAACGAACGGTACGCCTCCTGCTAGAAAATGTTCAAAGATACGGTGGGAAGTGACCAACGAACGGCACGCCTCCTAGCAAATGTTCAAAGATACGGTGGGAAGTGACCAACGAACGGCACGCCTCCTAGCAAATGTCCAAAGATACGGTGGGAAGTGACCAACGAACGGCACGCTTCCTTCTGGCAAGTGTTCAAAGATACGGTGGGAAGTGACCAACGAACGGCACGCTTCCTACTAGCAAATGTTCAAAGGTACGGTGGGAAGTGACCAACGAACGGCACGCTTCCTTCTAGCAAATGTTCAAAGATACGGTGGGAAGTGACCAACGAACGGCACCCTTCCTTCTAGCAAATGTTCAAAGATACGGTGGGAAGTGACCAACGAACGGCACGCTTCCTTCTAGCAAATGTTCAAAGATACGGTGGGAAGTGACCAACGAACGGCACGCCTCCTGCTAGCAAATGTTCAAAGATACGGTGGGAAGTGACCAACGAACGGCACGCCTCCTGCTAGTAAATATTCAAGGATACGGTGGGAAGTGACCAACGAACGGCACGCTTCCTGCTAGTAAATGTTCAAGGATACGGTGGGAAGTGACCAACGAACGGCACACCTCCTGCTAGTAAATGTTCAAGGATACGGTGGGAAGTGACCAACGAACGGCACGCTTCCTTCTAGCAAATGTTCAAAGATACGGTGGGAAGTGATCAACGAACGGCACGCCTCCTGCTAGTAAATATTCAAGGATACGGTGGGAAGTGACCAACGAACGGCACGCTTCCTGCTAGTAAATGTTCAAGGATACGGTGGGAAGTGACCAACGAACGGCACACCTCCTGCTAGTAAATGTTCAAGGATACGGTGGGAAGTGACCAACGAACGGCACGCTTCCTGCTAGTAAATGTTCAAGGATACGGTGGGAAGTGACGAAGGATATTCGCCGGACCTCGAAGGATATTCGCAGGACCTCGAAGGATATTCGCAGGACCTCGAAGGATATTCGCAGGACCTCGAAGGATATTCACAGGACTTCGAAGGATGTTCGCAGGACCTCGAAGGATATTTGCACGACCTCGAAGGATATTCGCAGGACCTCGAAGGATATTCGCAGGACCTCGAAGGATATCCGCAGGACCTCGAAGGATATTCACAGGACTTCGAAGGATGTTCGCAGGACCTCGAAGGATATTTGCAGGACCTCGAAGGATATTCGCAGGACCTCGAAGGATATTCGCAGGACTTCGGAGGATATTTGCAGGACCTCGAAGGATATTCACAGGACTTCGAAGGATGTTCGCAGGACCTCGAAGGACATTTGCAGGACCTCGAAGGATATTTGCAGGACCTCGAAGGATATTCGCAGGACCTCGAAGGATATTCGCAGGACCTCGAAGGATATTCACAGGACTTCGAAGGATGTTCGCAGGACCTCGAAGGATATTCAGTGGATGTGGCACACGTCCTTGTCAGGAAAAGTATCCAAGAGCTAGAAATAGAGAATGTGATTAGTAATACCTTGTGAACCCTTTGGCGGCTGCCAGCAACTGATCTCGAGTTCTGTGATGCTGCGCTTTATATACCCTTGCGTGTATCGAGGGCCGTTTGATAATTATCCAGAAAAACTGCGAGGGGTGTTTGGGAATTGCCCGGGATAAATTGCAACGTGTGTAGACAGAAACGAGCGGAGCGACTTCTGTCGTTACACATGGTCCCTCCCTGGGGAACCAAACTGGAGTGGCCATGATCAGGGTGACGTTACCCACCCCCCTCCGGAGGGTTCAGTTGTCCGGTGCAGGGTTTTAACTCACTAAGATGGGCCGTCCTCAAACGGTCACCTTCGCGACTACGCAGCTGTGCTATCACGGGGGAGAGGAAATTCACGACCTCATAAGGACCGGAAAACTTTGGGGCCAGTTTGGCGGCAAAATTCTCCGTCGCCTTCGATAATGGATGTTCACGAACGAGGACCCAGTCGCCGATTTTGGGTTTCCAGGGTCGTCGACGTAAATTAAAATGCCGCCGCTGGTCCTGCGCGGCCTTACCGAGTTGATGTCGAACAATTCGAAAGATTTCCGCCAGCTCACTTGCCTTCTCCTTTGGGTCTCGATTGTGGGCACCCGTACCGGTGGCTATTTCGTCATACAGGGCCCCTGGTAGTCTCGGCTCCCGGCCTTGTACGAGGTACGCTGGACTGTATCCAGTCGATTCGGAACTACTGGTGTTTATGGCCAAGGTAATCTCCGGGAGGTGGTCATCCCATCGGTTGTGCCGATTCCGGGCCAGTTGGGCGATCATCGTCTTGATAGTGCGGTTAGCTCTCTCCGTCGGGTTCTCCTGCGGGCAGTAGGGGGCGGTAAATTGATGATTGACCCCGATTTCCCGCAAATAATTTCCAAGTAGGCGGCTGGTAAACTGCGCACCATTATCCGTGATGAGTATCTTCGGGGTACCAAACCTGGCCAGAATTCTCTCCCTAAAGGCCTTAACAACACCCTGGGCTGTAGCCTTGCGGAGGGGTACCAACTCGACCCACTTTGAAAACCGGTCAAACAGAACTAAGAGCATGTTATTCCCATGTTTGGAGCGCGGCAGTGGTCCCACGAAATCCGCACATACTGTGGCCCAGGGCTCCTCAGGGATGGTCACCAACATTTCGCCCGCTGGTGCCACTTGACTTGGCTTATATATCTGGCAAGACTCGCAGTTTCTTACAAACCGAGCCACGTCGCGGTACATCCCCGGCCAATAATAACGGTTGCTCACCCGACTTATCGTCTTCCGTACTCCAAGGTGTCCGGCCGCTGGTTGGCTGTGGTTCTCCTGGAGAACTCGTTTTCGTAACGTGATTGGAACACACAATTTCCAGGGAGTAGAGTCCTCGTCATTCGGGTGCCTCGGGATGTGCCTGAAAAGCTGTGTACCAACGATTGCATAGTCTGAGTATTTGACGGGGTCGCGACGGACCTCCTCCTTCTTCCGCTGCCACCATGTGCATACCACTGGTTCACCCTCCTCCACAGCTCGTTGCAATACCTCCATAGGCTGTCGGGACAAAGCGTCAGCGACCACGTTGTGCTTCCCCTTCCGATATTCGACCGTGTAGTTATATTGCTGCAACTCCAAAGCCCATCGAGCCAATCGACCCGTAGGATTCTCGATCGAGTTCAGCCATTTTAGCGACAGATGGTCGGTGATAACGTGAAACCGGTACCCCTCTAGATACGGCCGCATTTTCCGTATGCCCCATATTATCGCGAGGCACTCTTTTTCAGTCGCCGTGTAATTTCTTTCAGCCCCGTTGAGTCCCCTGCTTGCATAGGCGATGACTCTTTCCCCGTCATCCAAGTCCTGAGTCAACACTGCCCCTAAGCCGTAGTCGCTAGCATCCGTCTGTAGCTTGAATGCCTTCGTGAAATCAGGGCATGCCAGTACCGGTGCTTCCGTTAATTTGGTTTTCAACAGCTCGAACGCCATCTGTTGATCCACCGTCCACTTCCAGTGTTTGCCCTTCTTGAGTAGCGCAGTCAGGGGTTGTGCGATGGCGGCGAAATCGGGTACGAAACGACGGTACCAGGAAGCGACTCCCAAAAATCGTCTCACGTCTCGCAGGTTGCGGGGAGCCGTCATCTCCCGGATCGCCGCGACTTTATCTGGGTCAGTTTGGATGCCCTTTCCGCTTACAACATGGCCGAGGTACTTCGTCTCCCTCTTAAAGAACTCGCACTTATCGGGATTAATTTTCAGGTTAGCGGCACGGAGTCGTCGGAACACTTCCGCCAGTTTAGCTAAGTGCTCCTCTAATGTGCTCCCGGTGACTATAATGTCGTCTAGATACGCGAAGGCGAATGGTTCCAGATCTGGCCCGATGACGCTGTCAAGGGCCCTTTGGAAGGTGGCTGGGGCCGAATGCAGTCCGAACGGCATTACTCGCCATTGATACAATCCACGTCCGGCGACGGTAAAAGCGGTGTACTTCTTGCTATCGTCCTCCAAAGGGATCTGCCAGTATCCGTCTTTAAGATCCAGGCTGCTTACGTATCGCGCATTCCGGAGCCGGTCCAAAATGGTCGAGATTCGTGGGAGTGGATACGCGTCGGGGTCGGATTTGCGGTTCAGATGCCTGAAATCGATACATAACCGCCATGTACCGTTTTTCTTTGGGGCCAGTGTGATGGGTGAACTATAGGCACTCCTGGAGGGTTCAATATAGCCATTGGCCAGTAGCTCATTCACTTTTGCGTCGATGATAGCCTGCATGGCCGGGTTCCTGGGCGCATACCTGATTTTAAAGGGCCGGTCGTCCGTCATCACGATTCTATGTCGAGCGGCGGTGGACAAACCGTGCAGTTCCCCGAACTTCTGCAGCTCCCCTTCCAAAAAATGTGTTATTCTATCTTGGTCCTCCGGACTGTGATCACTTACCGGAATATGTCCTGGTGTAACCTCGTCATCCTCCTGGTGTGGTTCTGGGCAGGATACAGAGCCTACTTCGGGACTGGTGGTCGTACCGGGTTGGACAGATGGCGTCAAATGGCGGTTGGCCTCCCCGCTTAGCGGTATATTGGTATCCTGGGTTCGCTGAAAATTGCAAGTAAGACCGGCACATATCATCCTAGTGCCACATTCTTCCAGGAACTTCAGACCGATGATCAGATCCTCGGTGGCATCGGGCATGACAAGGAGTTCGGTTCGAATGCTACGGTTTCCCAGGGTGAGCGTGTGTTCCAGTGCATGGGTGATTCGGCGGTAAGATCCATCAGCCAGGGTCACCCCGGAATCATGTGGGTGTAAAGTTGACACATCTTGCAACGTATTAACAATAGCCTGGCTCACGAAACATGTTGTAGCCCCAGTATCAACCGTAGCTGCCACCAGCCGGCCTTCTAAGCCGACTTTAGCCAGGAGTTTCGTTCTGGTATACTGTAAAGAGGTTTCTAGTTGGGCGGTAGGCTTGGTAGAGGACCCGCACCCCCTCTCTCGGTACGAGTCCGGCGGTCGTTTCCCGACCGACGGCAGCACTAGATCGTTCGAATGTCCCGGCGACCACAGTCCCAACAGAATAAGATGCTCGGATTCCTGCATCGAGCCGAAAAATGTCCGCCCTGACCACAGTTTCGACACGCACTTCGGGGGTTAGGGATGGATCCACTCGTAGTAGGCCCAGTCTTCTCGGGGGCCATCAACCGGTGCTGTTCGTGCGTATGGTGGGGGCCTTTCGGAATCTGCTCTAGGTCAGCGGCCATCTCCAGGAGTTCCCCCAATGTGGCAAAATCCTTCCGTCGGATGTACCACAGGTATTCCGGCAACGCGTTGCGGAAAATTCTCTCGAGCTTCTGAGTCTCGGAGTAATCAGTGTGCCTCATCAAGTTCTGCATCGCCAGGGTATAATCGCTGAAGGACTCTCGCGGCCGTTGGTGTCTTTTCCTGACTTCGTCCTCCAATCGTTCGAAATACCGGGGTGTCAGGAAAAACTTAAGGAAATCTGTTCTAAATGACGACCACGTCTCCCATTGGCGATTATTGTTCCGGAACCAGATAAGTGCCTTGTTGGTAAGAACTTCAGGCATCATGGTTGGCAAGGTGTCTATCCTGATGGCGTACATGCGAGCCAACTCTTCCATCCTTTCGGTAAACTCCAACGGTTCACCTTCGCCATCGAACTTGACTCCCCATTTCCGAACCTGGTCCGCGCTGGACTTGAGGTCGGTGGTAGAGAGCGACGTCGAGGTTAGGCCGATCCTGGGGCCAGTACCATTTTCGGTCCCGGTTATGTCGTCCGCATCAGTTGAGTGATTTGTCCCCGGCGGCACTGTCAACAGGGGAAGTTTTCTGGGGGTTGCCAGCTTGCCCTCCGCAAGGGAGGCTGGTGGTTCATGCTTCGTTTGTAGTTATAGTAATCTTTGTAGAACTTCAGGCGCATGTTCTCCGCCCACGAATTGGGCGAGTCGTTTGCGCAGCTCCTCGACGTTTCCAGTAGTCTCTAAGTTGAACTCGCCAAGGTAGGTGACCAGCTCTTCCCTTCTTAGGGTGTAGGCCCATGAGGTACGCAACATATTGAGCGGTGTTTAAACGAAGATACTCAAGTATCCTCCAAAACCTGGTACTCTCTCTTTACTTGGTGTTAAATTTTTTTTTTCTCTTTAGCCTGGTGTTCCGGTAACGATATAAAACCTTTAACTCTCTGTCCCTGCTCGGGCGCCACTGTAACGACGAGTTTTCCTCCGTTTGCTGGGGTAAGCTCGCGGGGGTAGGGTTCGTCACAGGAATTTATTTTGTTCAGTGACAGAGAGAAAAGGCGTTGTTTAAAACTTTATAAAAATTCAATTTATTGATTTACTTATACCTAATTACGAAACACCTAAGCTAAATTTAATAAAGTGGAAAGAGAGAGATGCGGTTTGCTCTTGTTGGATCTAATATTGCTGGGTGCACGGGGATTCTACGTCCTTCTAACGAACGGTACGCCTCCTGCTAGAAAATGTTCAAAGATACGGTGGGAAGTGACCAACGAACGGCACGCCTCCTAGCAAATGTTCAAAGATACGGTGGGAAGTGACCAACGAACGGCACGCCTCCTAGCAAATGTCCAAAGATACGGTGGGAAGTGACCAACGAACGGCACGCTTCCTTCTGGCAAGTGTTCAAAGATACGGTGGGAAGTGACCAACGAACGGCACGCTTCCTACTAGCAAATGTTCAAAGGTACGGTGGGAAGTGACCAACGAACGGCACGCTTCCTTCTAGCAAATGTTCAAAGATACGGTGGGAAGTGACCAACGAACGGCACCCTTCCTTCTAGCAAATGTTCAAAGATACGGTGGGAAGTGACCAACGAACGGCACGCTTCCTTCTAGCAAATGTTCAAAGATACGGTGGGAAGTGACCAACGAACGGCACGCCTCCTGCTAGCAAATGTTCAAAGATACGGTGGGAAGTGACCAACGAACGGCACGCCTCCTGCTAGTAAATATTCAAGGATACGGTGGGAAGTGACCAACGAACGGCACGCTTCCTGCTAGTAAATGTTCAAGGATACGGTGGGAAGTGACCAACGAACGGCACACCTCCTGCTAGTAAATGTTCAAGGATACGGTGGGAAGTGACCAACGAACGGCACGCTTCCTTCTAGCAAATGTTCAAAGATACGGTGGGAAGTGATCAACGAACGGCACGCCTCCTGCTAGTAAATATTCAAGGATACGGTGGGAAGTGACCAACGAACGGCACGCTTCCTGCTAGTAAATGTTCAAGGATACGGTGGGAAGTGACCAACGAACGGCACACCTCCTGCTAGTAAATGTTCAAGGATACGGTGGGAAGTGACCAACGAACGGCACGCTTCCTGCTAGTAAATGTTCAAGGATACGGTGGGAAGTGACGAAGGATATTCGCCGGACCTCGAAGGATATTCGCAGGACCTCGAAGGATATTCGCAGGACCTCGAAGGATATTCGCAGGACCTCGAAGGATATTCACAGGACTTCGAAGGATGTTCGCAGGACCTCGAAGGATATTTGCAGGACCTCGAAGGATATTCGCAGGACCTCGAAGGATATTCGCAGGACCTCGAAGGATATCCGCAGGACCTCGAAGGATATTCACAGGACTTCGAAGGATGTTCGCAGGACCTCGAAGGATATTTGCAGGACCTCGAAGGATATTCGCAGGACCTCGAAGGATATTCGCAGGACTTCGGAGGATATTTGCAGGACCTCGAAGGATATTCACAGGACTTCGAAGGATGTTCGCAGGACCTCGAAGGACATTTGCAGGACCTCGAAGGATATTTGCAGGACCTCGAAGGATATTCGCAGGACCTCGAAGGATATTCGCAGGACCTCGAAGGATATTCACAGGACTTCGAAGGATGTTCGCAGGACCTCGAAGGATATTCAGTGGATGTGGCACACGTCCTTGTCAGGAAAAGTATCCAAGAGCTAGAAATAGAGAATGTGATTAGTAATACCTTGTGAACCCTTTGGCGGCTGCCAGCAACTGATCTCGAGTTCTGTGATGCTGCGCTTTATATACCCTTGCGTGTATCGAGGGCCGTTTGATAATTATCCAGAAAAACTGCGAGGGGTGTTTGGGAATTGCCCGGGATAAATTGCAACGTGTGTAGACAGAAACGAGCGGAGCGACTTCTGTCGTTACAGCTGGCTATATAACCGAACCAAACAATATTGAGAGGAAGACGGTGACGCAAAAATCTCCTGGGGAAAATCTTATGGGAGAGAGAGTGTTTGATGAACAAGTCCATCCGGAAGCTTCCAATTGGCCAAGGTACAATATATAGCCAGGTAAAAGTTTTGGTAATAATTTGTGTGAATCCTAGGAAAAAGTGCAGACTTAGCAGAAAATTGTGGTTGATAAAAAAAAAAAAACATTAAAGTAAAAATTTTAAATGAAGAAAAATTCAAAGTTTTAAACAAAAAATCCAGTAAATTTAAATTGTTTATTTTGAGGAAAAAAGTTAGTTAAGTCCAAGAATTAAAGTAAAGTAAAAAAAAACTAAAGTAATTAAAGTCTTAAATTCTGATGTTTATTGGAAAAAAGAGATTTTTAAAGTAGTAATTTGAAAAAAAAGAAGTAAATTAATTCCAATTTTTAGTAGTTTGTTTATTGGTAAAGTTAGGGTTAATTGTATTTATAAGTGTTATACATATTATTTGTTTTACATTGATGCCTTAAAGTAGGCCATAGTTTATATTTTATTTAGATTAAACCCAATAGCGCCAGGGAAGGAAATGTTGTGCAGTAAAGAAAACTGAAAAGATAAAAGAAAATTTATAAAATTTTGAAATAAAAGAATTAGTAAAATTAAACCACCTTTAGGGTTCACATCAGGCCGCAGTTTGTTGATGATAATCTGCGAATTTTGTAGATGTTTTTCTGTCCTTAGGGAGCTCCTTCAGGTAGAGATTATTATTTAATTCGGTGTCCATGTTGACAAGTTTCTAGTAGATTTGAGCCCTGTGTAGAAAAAGATAAAACAGAAATTTAAAAGAGTGAAATCATGAACAAAATTTTCTAAATTTTATAAATAGAAAAATATATATAAAAAGGTTTAATTTCAAGTAGTATTGTGAAAGAATATATCGGCGCCTGGAAAAAAAAGTATTAAAAATTTAAATAAAGAAAAAAATAAAAAAATTAATTATAAAAATTGAAAATTAGTAAAGAAAAGAGAAAAGATTAAGTTTAAAAAAATTGTGTAAAATAAGTATTTTCGAGTAGTATGGTGAGGGTAATTATATAAAGAAAAATTTCAGTCTTTGTATAGATTTCGTTATTTTAAGATATTTATCTAAATTGTTTAGTATTTTAAATTATGGTCAATAAAAATATGTTGGTTTCAAGTTGAAAGAAACTATATTTAAATATGTTGGCTTAATTTGGTAAGGGTAAAGAGGCAATGATGGTAAGGTAAAGAGGGGAAGTTTTTGGGTGGGTTTTGGGGTCGTGAAAATAATGAGTATGGAGGTACTTACGACCATGGTTGGGTGGGCATTTTCGAGGCAAACATCGGTCTCGTTCACCATCGTGTGATATGGTTTTTGTGGTACAGTTTGAGTGGTAAGTTTGAGTTTTTTTTTGAGAAATTTAGAATGATTTTTTTTTGTGTACGGGCCCGGAGTTAGTGGGAGGGTTGGGACCTCCTGAGTAATTCTACAATAGCTAGCCGGAATCCTCACTAGCCCAAACGGTTCGTAACATAAATGGCGCCCAATAGAATGGATAGTTTAGGAAACCTTTTTCATTAGGGTGTCCCAAACTATAGTAGAAATAACATGTAGTGACATCAAAACGTGTAGCAATAGCCTAATAGTTTTTTTTAATAGCCCAACGAAAAGTCGCGAAATTGATTATAAAAATTGTAGTCTCTATAGCCGCTAAAAGAAAGTAATCTTGAAAGTGTTGTATAGAAACGAAGGTTTTGTAGTTCCAGTGGAAACGACGTATTCGACCAGTTCTTTCCGGGATGAGTAGCAGTAGCTTAGGAGATTAAGAAAAATCTTCTTTAATCGTATTGTGATTCATATCCATTTGTTTTATTAGAATATTTAATTAGTTTCAGCCTAAAATTTTATTTTTATAATAGTGTAGAAAGTTTAGTAGTGTTTCGATAGCCTCTCGTGTGAACTTTGATCACGAGGTTAGATGTATCGGACATTACTTAACCTTGTCGTAGCTCGCGATCTGAAATTAGTCAGAAAAGTTGATGTACGATAGGACACACTATTTTAATTCACCTTAGTTAGTAGAGTAATTTGATTGAGTACCACACGATGATTTTTTTTAAATAACCACTTTAACCTCTAAGCCTAACCATCATTGCCAAACCCAAATTTATGAAAATATATTGAAAAAAAACATATTGTTACTGAAAAGTAATTTTTTTTTGAGAACATAATTTTGAGAGTTATTGATTTTTTTTTTTAGTGAATATTTTTGAAAATTAATAAAATTTTGATTTAGGTATTAAAATTTTTTTTAGTAGACATTTTTTCTTGGATAATAACAAATTAAGTATTTTAAACTTTAGTTTTCGAATTTCAAGATTGAATCAGAAAACTTTAAGTATTAAAAATCTAAGTAAAAAAATTTTTTTTAATCATTAATTTCTGCAAGTATTTTACATCTTTTTCTGCTTTCTGTTTGGTAATTTAGTATTGAAATTTTTAAATTGAAATTCTCAGGTATAAAACAAAAGATTTTGATTCGGTTTTTTTTTTTAAATAAAATTTTTGGTTTCAATTTAGCGTTTATAATATTTAGATTTATATTCTTTTCTTCCAATATTTGCGGTAAATATTGTTTTGAAAATTAGAGTAAATTTTGTATGGTATGAGTGAGGGTGAGCGAATGACCAGGTCTAGGAAAAGAGTAAGACAGGTACATTTCGATTTGAATAGATCTACCCCTCAGTTAGCCTATAAAATTAGTAAGCCAAATACTCCGAAACCCAGATCCAAATCAAATAAAAATCTAAGGATGTCAAAGAAGGATGGTAATATAGATCCTCAGATTACTGATTTATCTGGAAAAATTATAGTTAGTACACCTCAAATGAATATGGATGGATTGCCACCAGTAGAAGATTTATTAGGTCAGGGTTCTAGTCAACAAGCAGCATCAGGTCAGAATACAGTTTTGTTAGAAGAAGCCATGAAAAGGTTAATGATTCACGGCGTAAATCCTCAGATGAATGAGATGAAACGCAACGTTAATAACTTAACCGAAGTGGTAAATAAAATGAGCTTAGTTTGTCTGCAGATCCAAAAGGACAATAAAAGGTTGCTAGAAAGCAACTTATCGAAAACAGCTGATAATGGTAGAAGAATGGACATTTCAGGAATAAATTCAGCACCCAATTCAGGAAGTTCATCGGTAAATGGTGACTCGTATTCGGATCGAACGATGAAAGTCCGTATCGACAAATGGGGTCTACAATTTGATGGGGACAACAATAAAATACCTGTAGAGGACTTCGTTTTTCGGGTAGAACGTCTACGAAGCCAATATGGAATGTCTGAGAGAGATCTGCTCGACAATTTTTATATCCTAGTGAAAGGTACAGCTGAGAAATGGTACTGGCTCTTTGTGCGTACAAATTACGTCACCGAATGGTCCACGTTGAAAAATGCTTTGTTACAGCAATACCAATCGACCAGATCAAGTTTTGAGTTGATGAGAGATATGGTAGAAAGGAAGCAGCAGCCAGGAGAATCGATAGATTCGTTTTTCTTCGCCATGAACCAACTTCGATCTAGGTTAAATATGTCTATGCCTGAAGCTGAAATGATAAAAATTATTAAACGAAATTTAAGAGAAAGTATAGGTCGTATAGTTTACCCTATGGTAGTGTCATCTATAGTGCAATTGAGAGTAGAGTGCGTAGAGGCTGAAAAGATTTTTCTTAGAAAAGATTCTAGGCCACAACCACCAGTAAATATAAATAGATATACCAGGCAGGTAAATGAAATTTCTGAAAACCCATTAGAACCTTTTACGGATCCAATTCATTATGAAAATTACGAAGATTTAGCCGCTTTAAGGGTTAATCAACCCGCTAAGAATCCACTTATTTGCTGGAATTGCCGCGAAAATGGTCATGTCTTTATGGATTGCCCATCTTCAGAAAGAGCAATCTTTTGTTATCGGTGTGGTAAGCCAGACACCATTTCGCCAAATTGTATTGACTGCAAAAATAAAAATTTTCGGAGGAGCGAGGGAGCAGCGGGGAACCATCGTTCCAAGGAGAACCCGCAGGTGAATCTATAATGAAACCAGAAGAAAACAAAGTTGTAAATTTAATAAAAGCAGCCAAAAATTTTAATAAAATTATCCCCGAATTGAAACACAAATACACTTTTGAAGAAAGAAAATCAAATTATGAAAAAGCAAGAAGCAGAATTTTCAACGAAGCCATAAGTATTAAAAGACCTATGTCGAATCGTATACGAAAATTAAGGGCAAAATTTGCTGAAAGGAGAAAAACTAGGAAGCTGATAATAGACGCAATAAGAACAGCTGATAGTAAAACTGACCCTCGAGCTTTTGCCGACATTAAAATCGAAAATTTTGATATTAAAGGCCTTTTAGATACCGGAGCTTCAGTTAGCTTATTAGGGAAAAACTGCCGAGAATTTATAGAAAATTTAGGAGTTAGTTTTAAGCCAATCTTTTCGGTAGTTTCGACAGCTGCTGGAAAAGAACATAGATTATTAGGTAAAATAAAGTTAGAAGTCAAATTTAAGGATAAAATTGAGAATATTATTTTCTATTTGTGCCCAGATTTGGAACAATTCGCTTATTTAGGAGTAGATTTCTGGAAAGTTTTTCAATTAGCCCCCGATATTTTTCCGTTAGATGAGCTAAATGTTCAAAATTTACAGGAAACTTTTAGAGTAGAAAACCATAAGTGTGATCCTCATAAATTATCTAATATTCAACAACAAAAATTGGATGAAGTGATTGCTATGTTTCCAGCGTTTGAGAAAACAGGACCTCGTAGTTGTACTACGGTGGAAAAAACACAATAAAACTATTTGAAGGTACAGAACCAGTTAAGGATAGACATTATCCAATTTCTCCTGCAGTTCAGGAAATAGTTTATAGAGAAATTGATACCATGTTAGATTTAAAGGTCATAGAAGAGAGTGATAGTCCCTGGAGTAACCGGACGACGGTAGTACGAAAACCGGGTAAAAATAGATTTTGTCTTGATGCAAGAAAATTAAACAAAGTTACGGTTAAAGACGCTTACCCCCTACAGAATATAGATGGGATATTAAGCAGAATTGACGAAACTTATTTTATAAGTAGCGTTGATTTAAAGTTTGCTTTCTGGCAGATAGAATTGGATGAGGATAGTAAGCCCTACACCGCGTTCACCGTCGCAGGTCGCCCGCTCTATCAGTTCCGCGTTATGCCTTTCGGTCTCTGCAATGCGGCCCAAAGATTATGCAGACTGATGGATAAGGTAATTCCGCAAAGACTGAAGGAAAATGTCTTCATATACCTTGACGACTTGTTGGTTATTTCGGAAAGTTTTGAAAAACATTTAGAATTATTAAAATAAGTAGCAGAATGCTTACGTAACGCAAACTTAACTATCGGTCTTAAAAAATCGCAATTTTGTTTTCAAACCTTAAAATATCTTGGTTTCATAATCGGCGGAGGAATGCTCAGAACGGATCCTGACAAAATTACAGCAATACGAGCCATTAAAATTCCAAAAACACCGCGTGAAGTTCGAAGTTTTATGGGAACAGCAGGCTGGTATCGCCGCTTTATTAAAGATTTCGCTGCGATTTCTGCTCCGCTGACAGATACCCTGAAAAAAGAAAAAAAGTTCAGTATGACTTCTGAAGCAATAACAGCTTTTGAGAATTTGAAAAAGGCACTTACCTCTGCTCCAGTACTTAGACACGCTGATTTTTCAAAAAGATTTTGGATACAATGTGATGCAAGTGATCATGGTATTGGTGCAGTTTTATACCAACTTAACGGCCAAAATGAAGAGCATCCAATAGCATTCTATTCTCAAAAACTGAATGCATGCCACAGAAATTACAGCGTCACAGAAAAAGAATGCTTAGCTGCTGTGATGGCAGTTAAAAAGTTTCGCCCATATGTCGAAATGATGCCTTTTACCATCGTTACAGACCACGCCAGTCTAAAATGGCTGATATCATTAAAAGACTTAAGCGGAAGACTAGCACGGTGGTCACTTCAGCTGCAAGCGTTCGATTTCGACATACAACATCGAAAAGGTTCAGAAAACATTGTTGCCGATATGCTTTCCAGATTGCCTCAAGAAGCCGAAATTGAAGAAATCTTCCAAGAAGATTTATTTGATTTTGAAACCACAGAATTTGAATCCGAGGAATATTGTGATCTGAAAAATATTATTGAACAGAACAGAGAATTATTACCAGATTTAAAAGTCGAAAATGGGATGATTTTTAAGAAAATGTCATTCGAGCAGGATGAAACCGATGAAAATAAATGGAAATTGTGGATTCCAGCCAATATAACACAACCTATTATAGAAAAGGCCCACTCTACATTGACAACAGCCCATGGAGGAGTGGCCAAAACGCTGGAGAGAGTGAGAAGATTTTTCTATTGGCCAAAAATGGCATCACAAGTAAAAATGTTCATTAAAAACTGTCAAACGTGTAAGGAAACTAAACCAGCGAATCAAAATCTAACACCTGGTATAGGTAATCAAGTTGTAACCGATCGACCATTCCAGAAACTATATATAGATTTTCTGGGAAAATATCCGCGGTCAAAAAGTGGAAATTGTTACATCTTGATTGTAGTTGATCACTTCACTAAATTCACCTTTTTAAAAGCGATGAAAGAAGCCACTACGGGCAACGTAATTGAATTCCTAGTTAAGGAAATATTTCATAAATTTGGCGTGCCCGAAATTATCCATAGCGATAACGGTTCTCAATTCATCTCGAAAAGTTTTGAAAATTTAATGGAAACGTATAAAATTCAACATATGAAAACTGCTGTGTATTCACCTAGTAGTAACGCGTCTGAAAGGGTTAATCAATCCATATTAGCAGCCATAAGAGCGTACCTAAAGGAGGATCATAGGGACTGGGATCTGTATCTATCGGAAGTCGAATGTGCGTTGAGGACTTCGATACATACCGCTACGGGTTTTACCCCATTTTTTTCCCTATTTGGTTTTCACATGTACTCCAGTGGAGCGGATTACAAATTGGGTCGAAAACTTCAGTCGCTTACCGATCATCAGATTTTGAATTTAAACAAGAACGACAAAATGGAACGTATTCGCGAGGAAATAAAGGAAAATATGCGAAAAGCCTACGAAAAGAGCGCTGAAAGGTATAATAAAAGAGCCCGCGTCATTACTTTTACACCTGGTCAAGAAGTTTACCGACGAAATACTGTTTTAAGTAACTTTGAAAAAAGTAAGAATGCAAAATTTTGTAGAAAATTTTTAAAGTGTAGAGTAGTTAGACCGGTGGGTAATAACATGTATGAGCTAGAATCTTTACAAGGCAAATCAATAGGTATTTATCACGTCAAAGATATAAAAGTTTAAATTGTTTTTGAAATTGTATAAAAATTTT
This sequence comes from Leucophora obtusa, assembly GCA_949987735.1. Classification (NCBI taxonomy): domain Eukaryota; kingdom Metazoa; phylum Arthropoda; class Insecta; order Diptera; family Anthomyiidae; genus Leucophora; species Leucophora obtusa. The sequence goes on from OX465296.1 coordinate 78,468,509, forward strand.
TAAATGTACTCAATATAGAGTGCAATATTAGGACATAAGGAAACTTTTATTTAGTATATAGATTATACAGTCAAATATTTTTATAATTATAATCCTAATTTTGCGTTTGGAAAAAATTAACAATTTAATCTGAATATCTGGGATAAAATTTACCAAGGTACCGGATAGAATAGGCTCCAGAAAACTGTGATTTCTTTTATCATTTTCGGTTAACTCACTGTACAAGTAAACAAACTTTAGAAAAACTCACTTGCAATAGTAGATTAGGAAACATCTTTTGTAGTGGCAGGGAACTCTGTGATAAAAAAGGTGGTATAGTTGTTGACTGCAACTGTGATGTTATTTTATATATACAATCGTTTTTTTTTGATGCATTGTGAATTTTAAACACATTTACAAATGTGTATAACTGCTAGTGTCAAAACAGGAAAATTTTGTACAAACGGTCCATTTCGAAAACCTGAAAATAGGAAAGTAAAATTTCACAAAGTAAACTCCTATATTATAGATGAATTATAAATTTACTTCCCGTAATAAATTTAGTTGAAATTGTGGGAGAATAAGTCCTTAAATGATTTTAGATTTCCGGTTGGAAACCGAATTTTGAACTCTCTAGGTCTTTTATTAGTAAAAGTACCATAGAGACACAACCATGACACACGAACAACAAAATTCCCAAGGAGAAAGAGAATAGAGGCGTTACCCGTATAATTAAAGATCTGAAAAGAAAGATATATGATAAAAAAATTTGATTTAGAAAGAATAATTTTGAAATGAGAAAAGAGAAAAAATTTTTTTATAAAAATTCAACATTTGTAAACCAGATTGTATGTTTAGAATATTGACTAAAAAGTTAACATTGAAATTTTAAATTTGAAACAAAATTTTTCAAACTTTACCACAAACATTAGAATTTTGTTGTATAAAGTGCACTTAAATTATGGTTAAGAGTACAATTTTTTTTATAAAATTATCAAATTATATAAATTTGAAATGATTTAAAGTGCAACAGTACATTAAAATAATGAAATAATCATAAAAGTTATACCAAATTAAATTAAATTGCATAAAATTGATGATTTCAGTGTTTTAAAGGGCTGTATTTAAAATTTTTGAAAACCTACAAAAAAAACTATAAATTTAACTATTAGTTTGTGTTTTTTTTGAAAGTTTTGATTCATAAATGTTGAATTATATAAAATTTTTAATAATTTTGGCAACCCTAGAACTTGGAAATCTAATTTTTTTAATTAGAATTGAATTAAGGGTACAAGAGTTCATATTAAAATAGATAAAACTAAAGCCAAAATACTAAATAAGTGAAAAATAATGATAATTAGAAATGAAAATGAAGAATAATAATGTAAAAATTTGAAAATTTAGCCTCAAAAACTTTTTGTGGGCGTTCGATTTTAATTTTTGCACATTTAGTGCTCAATTGGTCAAATCCAAGTACATGAATTTTGACAAAAGATCTTGAAAAAAAAAGGGTTAGCCGCTATGTTTTTTCTTACCGGAGAAAGATACAGCAGTAGGCAGTTGTTCGGGAGTGGTAAGGATGAGGATTTCCGGCTAGTGAAATCAAAAGGATGCCAGTTCATCGACCTTAGTTTTCAGACAATTTTGGTTTAAAGTTTCCTGAGATAGATTGGAAAATGTTATTATGGCCCGGTGAGACTCTTTTGCAGGGCGTGAGAGTTCCCCACGTGTTTAAACTTTATATAACTTACCTTACTTAATCCAGAGTCTTTGTGCCCGGCTAGATCCAGAGTAGTCTTGAGACCCGTCTCAGGGTGTGGGAGTTCCCCACGTTGAGCGTTTGTATTCCAATAGGTGGCAACCTTAACCGCACATCGTTCCCTACTACGTCCACTCGTAGAAATCGGAGTTTTGTTGCGGGAGGTTGCGACACCCAGGTTCACCATCGCAGATTTTTCTAAGTCCCGCTCGCAAAAAAATTTTGCGTGGCGGGTACTTGGAAAAACCCGTCTTAGGAGGGTGGCCTAACCCACCGAGTCCCGTTTCTTTTTAAAATAAGCCATTGGGGAGGGGTTTGCGGCCACTGGAGGAACCACCTCCAACCCGAGTCCCGGTTGTGGCAAGTTTTTTTTTAATATTTTAGGGGAGGAGGCTATCTTCTCGGAGCTGACCAAACTCCAGCCTCGTGTCCCGGTCAATTTCATTTCATTTGGGGTAAACCTTTTTGTGTATGTGGCGCGTCACACCACAGTTTAGCCCGACTGCTTTTTTCAGTTTAAGCTGAAAAGAAAAGAAGAAAAAAGACGGAAATATTAAAATTTGGGAAAACACAAATACGTCAATACAAACCCAGAACCGTGTTGGGCGGTTCAATCTTTCCAATTTGCCATCATCTCTCATTGTCCAGATAATGCAAATTCCTGGAAAAAATGAGAATACATCATTAAAATTGAAATTTAATTGAAATTAAAATAAAATACTTACCCATTTGTCTTCTTTGCTGCAGTTGTTTTGTTGTTTGGTTAGTTCATAAATTGGCAGTTCATATGAACGATTCTCCCATATGAACTAAAGTGGCACTACTACTTTTAGTTCATTACGTATTTTTATATATTGGGAAGCAGATTTCTTTTCGGATAAGTTATATGCAATGGAATGTATTTTCATTGGCATATTAGTAGATTTTTACCCAAAGTTTGGAAAATTGCCAAATTGTATAGAAAATTGAATATTTTTGTTTCGATAAGGTTAATTTTGTATATTTTTGATGAATTACGAATTTTCTGGTACAGTTTATTGGCGATCCAGGCAGTAATCGGGGAGAATGCAAAATAGAAGAATGTGTAGTACACTCACGTAGTCAGTCACGCAGTCAGTCACGCAGAGATTTTAATAAGTGATGCAAAAGTAATTCTTTTCATTTGTTATTTTGAAGATTTAGGAAGTGAAGAGAGATTATTAGGGCAGTGGGTGAATCAAAAACATTTTTTATTGATTCCTATGCGGAACATAAGAGTGGTGATAATTTAATCATGATTTTTAAGATCTTAAATCACAGTTCAGAATAAACGTTTGAACGAACTAGTTCACGGATTGTAAGAAAAATTGAACGAGTGATACCAATTGTATTTTGTGCGGGTCAGCTGTTTTCTTAGTAGAAGTGTAATACGTGAATGACACTAATACATTGTTGTGTTTGGGTTTACTACCTAGTAGTAAAGTTTTACAAATATTTGTAGGATAGTAACAAGGGAAAAATGTAAACAATGTAGTAAAGTCACAGCGTTGGATTTTACATTGAAAACGACGATTTGGCAAAAGTGGTTTTAAAATAATTTTTAAATTATTAATTATCAATGGGGAAAAATAACACCGCTAACTTTCCTGATTGCCTGGTACACATAAATCCAATAATATGCAATTTTATGGCTAGGAGCGCTAGGAGAAAAAGGGGGAAAGTAATTTTATACAAAAATAAGTGAAAATGGAAACTAAAAGTGGGAAAGTGTGATTTTTGAAAACCTTTCGTAGAAGAATAAAATGGATGATGTGGAGGGAATTAAAAAATGTTCTAGAACATGTAGCTAATTTTTAGAGTAAAAAAATGGAGAATTGGAGGGAAAAAAATTTATAGAAATTTTAAGAATATTTGGATAGAAAAAAAAAGATGGACGTTTAGGAGGGAGAGATTTTGGAAAACTTGTACCAAATTTGGTAAATAGTTACTACAGATATTGGAAGAGAGAGACAAAATCTTAGGTAACTTAGGAAGAGTCTAAGGAAAATTCGAATCAATAATACGCAAGCAGTCAAAGTGTCCGGTTAAAAAAAATCATAAAGTGAAGTGCACATAAGTTTAAAATAAAAGTGTAAAGTTATTTTCAAAATATTGAATAGAATCACTTTGAAAATAATGTTTTTTTATGAAACAGAAAAGAGTAAGAACTAACAAAAAAGTATAAGACTTTGAATGGAAAAACTTACAAAGAATAAATAGACTGTAACTAAAACGCAAATAGAACCCAGTGCTTGTGTGTATTGAGGACGGATCTTCATTTGGATTTAACCAGGAAAATTGTGATAATTTGGAGCAAGTTTTGGGAAAAAAAGAAACGTAAGTTAATGTGGTGAAACAAAAATGAGTGTCATTTTGTGATTTGTGCATATTGATAGCTGGCTATATAACCGAACCAAACAATATTGAGAGGAAGACGGTGACGCAAAAATCTCCTGGGGAAAATCTTATGGGAGAGAGAGTGTTTGATGAACAAGTCCATCCGGAAGCTTCCAATTGGCCAAGGTACAATATATAGCCAGGTAAAAGTTTTGGTAATAATTTGTGTGAATCCTAGGAAAAAGTGCAGACTTAGCAGAAAATTGTGGTTGATAAAAAAAAAAAACATTAAAGTAAAAATTTTAAATGAAGAAAAATTCAAAGTTTTAAACAAAAAATCCAGTAAATTTAAATTGTTTATTTTGAGGAAAAAAGTTAGTTAAGTCCAAGAATTAAAGTAAAGTAAAAAAAAACTAAAGTAATTAAAGTCTTAAATTCTGATGTTTATTGGAAAAAAGAGATTTTTAAAGTAGTAATTTGAAAAAAAAGAAGTAAATTAATTCCAATTTTTAGTAGTTTGTTTATTGGTAAAGTTAGGGTTAATTGTATTTATAAGTGTTATACATATTATTTGTTTTACATTGATGCCTTAAAGTAGGCCATAGTTTATATTTTATTTAGGTTAAACCCAATAGCGCCAGGGAAGGAAATGTTGTGCAGTAAAGAAAACTGAAAAGATAAAAGAAAATTTATAAAATTTTGAAATAAAAGAATTAGTAAAATTAAACCACCTTTAGGGTTCACATCAGGCCGCAGTTTGTTGATGATAATCTGCGAATTTTGTAGATGTTTTTCTGTCCTTAGGGAGCTCCTTCAGGTAGAGATTATTATTTAATTCGGTGTCCATGTTGACAAGTTTCTAGTAGATTTGAGCCCTGTGTAGAAAAAGATAAAACAGAAATTTAAAAGAGTGAAATCATGAACAAAATTTTCTAAATTTTATAAATAGAAAAATATATATAAAAAGGTTTAATACCAAGTAGTATTGTGAAAGAATATATCGGCGCCTGGAAAAAAAAGTATTGAAAATTTAAATAAAGAAAAAAATAAAAAAATTAATTATAAAAATTGAAAATTAGTAAAGAAAAGAGAAAAGATTAAGTTTAAAAAAATTGTGTAAAATAAGTATTTTCGAGTAGTTTGGTGAGGGTAATTATATAAAGAAAAATTTCAGTCTTTGTATAGATTTCGTTATTTTAAGATATTTATCTAAATTGTTTAGTATTTTAAATTATGGTCAATAAAAATATGTTGGTTTCAAGTTGAAAGAAAATATATTTAAATATGTTGGCTTAATTTGGTAAGGGTAAAGAGGCAATGATGGTAAGGTAAAGAGGGGAAGTTTTTGGGTGGGTTTTGGGGTCGTGAAAATAATGAGTATGGAGGTACTTACGACCATGGTTGGGTGGGCATTTTCGAGGCAAACATCGGTCTCGTTCATCATCGTGTGATATGGTTTTTGTGGTACAGTTTGAGTGGTAAGTTTGAGTTTTTTTTTGAGAAATTTAGAATGATTTTTTTTTGTGTACGGGCCCGGAGTTAGTGGGAGGGTTGGGACCTCCTGAGTAATTCTACAATAGCTAGCCGGAATCCTCACTAGCCCAAACGGTTCGTAACAAGTTTGACTCTAGATCATAAATTAATATCACTTTCTGTTTAAATTATTTTCAAATCAAAGAAAGATGATACAACTTTTACAAGTAAATTATTTGTATTTAATAAAATTCTATTTGTATTTGAAAATTGTCCAAATACATTTCAAAATCATTCATTTCTATTTAAAAATTTTAAATCTGTATTTCAAAATTGTCAAAATGCATTTCAAATAATTCCATTTGTATTTCAAAATTTTCTAAATGTATTTCAGAAATTTCCAAATGAATTTAAAAAGACTCTATTTGTATTCCAAAATTTAATAAAATTCTAATTGCATTTAAAATTTTTCGAAATCTATTTCAGAAATTTATATTTTTTTATTTTAAAAGCATATTTTTATGTCTCATAATTCCTATAAAATTTTCATTACGAAGATGTAAAAATGCTTTTAAAATAAAATAGAAATTTCTGAAATACATTTATAAAAATTTGAAATGCAATTAGAATTTTATTAAATACATTTGGAAAATTTGGGAATACAAATAGAGTCTTTTGAAATACATTTGGAAATTTCTGAAATACATTTGGAGAATTTTGAAATACAAATGGAATTATTTTAAATGCAATTTTACAATTTTGAAATACAGATTACAAATTTTTAAATACAAGTGAATAATTTTGAAATGTGTTTGGACAAATTTGAAATACAAATAGAATTTTCTTAAATACAAATAAAATATATTTGTGTTTATGTTTCTTGTAATTTTTGAGCCAAAGTTAAGAAAATTATGAAGTTTTGAGAAAAAAATAAGGGATAAATTCCATATTAATCGACCTGTTTTAACCGATTATTCGGATCGAATAATTATTTGAGTTTTGAATTATTTGTTTCGACATTAAGCGAAATAGAGGCGATTAATCGAGGAATCGGTTAATCGATTAACCGAATTGGAAACACTAGTAATATTGAGGCTAAAGCTGATTTTACAGACCTTACCATTCTCTCCCAAGCCCCTCCCATATGGGGTGAGGATGAGGAATAAATTTCCAGGATGTTGACGATGTAGTAAGGGTCTTTACGATCTCATCTTTATCCATCAGGCTGAATGCTTCAAACATTTCACGTTCATAACCGCGAAAATTGGTGCCATTGTCGCTCCACCATTCCCGCGGGGTCCCACGACGAGCAACAAAATTTCTTATAGCGACTATACAGGAGGCTGTAGATAACGAGTAGGCAATCTCAAGGTGTATGGCACGGGTATTTATTAGGGTATTCAGTCGATTAATCGTTATTCGATATATATTTGTTAGCTTCAACTCAATAAGAATTTCACATTTTCAAGTAGGAGCGTTTATAAACATCTTAAATCCCAAAGAAAAAAAAAACAAGATAATATTAATACAGTTCGCTTTGTCATCTTCTAAATTACTACTCTGTTGTTGTGACTTTTCTAATAAAGTAGTGGTATCTATTTACGTATAATAAATTTTTAATTGTTTTCTACGACTTTTTAAAAGTTGCTATTAAACGAAATCATTAATAATTATTGTAATTAATAATTATTAGAATTATTAATTATAATTAATGCTCAATGTAATAAAGCTTGTTTAGTGAGCAATCTGAATTAATAAAATAAAATCAACTGATGAAGGTAAGGAAACGTGGAGGGAAAATCAATTCTCAAAAAAATTCCTCTCTACATTTACGTTTTTTATGTATTCAATGCATACGAACGAGATGCAAATTAATAATCAATCTTATATTCTTCTTTAACTCTTTAACTCATTGCCGTGTGGTTCTCCCCGCTTTGGATAAAATTTTAATATGTGAAAGAGGGAACAGAAAAATAAAAATATTGACAAAATCTGATCTCAATTATTACATTGTTTTTATGAACAGAAAGTGATATTAATTTATGATTGTTTTTTATTTTTATGAATTTCAGAAAAGTTACTGAAGTTATTTTTGTTCCTTTTTTTAAATAAAATTATTAAAAACCCAACAAAATTTTTTTCGATTAATCGATTAATTTTAAAATTTTATTCGATTAACCGGTTAACAAAAAAACCCGAATAATTATTTGCACGATTAATCGATTAAAATAAAAAGCCGATTCATTGAATACCCTAGTAGTTATACAGGTAAAAGGAACCCCATAGCGTTTCTCGGAACTGCGGCGAACCACCACGGATATCGGCCCAAAGTAGTCAACGCTAATCTTGGAGTTGGTAAAGCCAACATTCTTAGTGGATTTGGTTTGGCGTTTTGAATAAGGCAAACCTGGCATAGTTTTCGCACCCTTTTTAGTACAGATCTGAGTCCAGTTATCCAAAATTTTTGATGTGTTTCATGGTTGCAGTGGAGATATTTAACGTGATATTCTGTTACTATGAGAGTGGTTACATAGTGTTCTTTTGGCAAAGTTATGGGATTTTCTCGTTGATGCATTTGCACTCTGCCTTCTAATCTAATTATTCCATTCTCATCTAGGTAGGCCGAAAGTTTATAAAGTGAGCTGGATGGTGGTAGTGGACGTTTCTGACTGAACAGTACTAGTTCGCTGCCGAAAACCTCACTCTGAAGTACATTTCCAAATCATGATTTCAGCTGAGGCGATATCCTCCTGTGGTTTTCTAAAACTTATAATCTTTTCGCCATTAATTTTGCTTTTAAAGATGCGCACGAATTGTAGAAAAGTAGAAGTGGCACCAGCAAAGCGCGACCACCTCGAAAAACGGTCAGGGAAATCCAAGAACTTATTATTTTGTGTCTCATGATGAAATGCCACATACTGGGGTCGCAATTCTTCAGACGTATTGTTTTCTTTTGTTTCCGCGGGCCATTCATCGTGTTTTGTTCGAAGAAATTCAGGGCCGTTAAACCAGCGACTACTTTGTGAAAAGTGTGGTGTTTTCTGCCATTTCGTCGCCTCGTCAGTCACATTATAGGCGGATGGGATCCATCTCCATTCGTTAATTTCAGTTGTTTCAAGTATTTCACTTACTCTAAAGGCTACGAATTGTGAGTACTTACGGTGATACGAAAGTATCCACGATAAAACCGTCTTTGAGTCTGTCCAATATATGTGGTGGTTAAACTTTATTTGGAGGGACGAAACCACACTTTTCGCCAAGCGCGTTCCTAATAGAGCAGACTGAAGTTCCAAACTAGGAACGGACAACATTTTAAGTGGAGCCACCTGCACTTAGTGACATCACCAATAGTATAACGAATGTACAGTACCGCGGCATAACCACTTTCAGAAGCATCCACAAATGTATGTAACTCAAGATCGTCTTATTGTTGGTTAGTTTCGTAAAAGTGATATCTTGGAATTTTAATTTCTGCGATATCGGGCAAGTGTTGAATCCAACGCAACCACCTAGTATGCTCCGCATCATTTATGCATTCATCCCAAGAGCATCCGCTTCGCCAAATCTCTTGCAGAATAATCTTTGCGTACATAACGTAAAAGCCGACAAGCCCAAGCGGATCAAAAATGCTCATAACAATGCTTAGAACTTGTGGTTTTGTTGGTCGGCACTGCCCCTTAAGATATTTACATGTTTTGTATTTTTGTATTTTTATATAATTTGATCTCCAATTTCTGACAGTGAAACCTCCTTGAACGTGAATAAAGCGCACGTCAGTTGACAACTGCAAAACGTCTTCCTCCGTGTCCATGCTATCTAGCATGTCATCAACATAGTGGTTATTGTAGAGGTTCTTAAATAATATTTTTAGAATCTTTTACTAAAAATCAAAATTGTCTTTATTGACTTGTAGATAATCAAATTATAAAAATTATTTTCCAAACATATTTTGAAACTTGGAAACGGAAATCAAAAAGAAAACTTAATTATAATTTTTTATAAAGTATATAAACGGTACCCTACACTACTCCCCCTCTGAAAAATGTATGTCTAATAAATTAAAAGTGACCCTTTTCGTTTTATGTCTTGGGGGCGTATTGCAAATATTTGAGTGAGTGTTTGTCTTCTCAAAGACAGCTGGCTTCAAACGATCGGTAGGTATAACTACATTCTTTTTATCTATCTCGATTCTAAAATTCTTTTTGGATTTTTCAACCACTCTATAAGGTCCCTCATAGGGTTGTTGCTGTGCCCTTTTGTGAACCGTACGCACGAAAACGAATTTGCAATCCTTCAGGTCTTTAGGAATATGAATACCAGTTTCAGAATCCCTATGATGATTTAAATTCGATTTTACATTTCTGAAGTGGTCCTTTATTCTGAATAAAACATCTGACGCGTCAAACTCTTTAGTGAAAGTCACTACTTCATCAGGTAGGCGTAGATTCTGTCCATACACCAAATAGCTATTTGTCGAAAAACTTTTTGTGAGCAGACCTACATATCTGCTATATTTCAGCTTTTTGCGAAACTTTTTAGTTATTATTTTTTTACACACATATAAACCAAATTTCAAGCTTTTCATTTGTAAAAAAATTACTTCCAAAAAACATGGCCAAGACACAAAATAAAAACCTAATTCAGGTGTTACACAATTAATTTTTGAAAACAAATAGCTATTTTCTAAGGCGCAGCAACGAAATCCTCATTAAAAATTGATCTAATACCAAGTAAGGCGATCGGAAGCTCGTCAAACCAAACTGCTGATTTACCTTTAGCCATTAAAGTTGCTTTTAACTGCCTGTGAAAACGTTCGATCATACCATTAGCTTGTGGATGATATGGAGAAGTAGTAATCTTATAGCATCCTAGCACCTTTGTTAGTTCCGTAAAAATATTTGATGTTAACTGTCCTCCTTGATCGGTCGTAATATTCAAAGGTACTCCAAATCGGGAAACATAATTTCTAACAAACGTTTCTACAATATCAGACGCTGTGATGCTTTTCAAAGGGTATGCCTCCGACCATCGTATATATCTGTCAATAATAGTTAAAATATATTTATGATCACGTGAAGATGGCAGAGGACCCACAATGTCCATGTGGATATGTTCAAATCTTCCCTTTGGTATATCAATCTTGACAATAGGTGTTTTAACGTGTTTATTAACTTTTGATTTTTGTCAATTTAGACATTCTCCTGATCAAGTGTTAATTTCCTTATTCATCCTTATCCAAAAGTATCGTTGTGTAATAAGTTTGCGCGTTGCTCTGGTACCTGGATATGAAATCCCATGTAGCTTCTTAAAAACCATTTTATGTAAACTGAGTGGAACGTAAGGTCTTGAAGAACTTAGCAATTCTTCGCACCAAACCTCTACATTTATTAATGGAATTTTTACTAACTTTAAATTTAACTGTTTGTCCTTATCTTGTATAATTTTCAAAAGTTCACTATCCTTTTGTTGTTCATCAAATAACATTTTTAAATTTAGGTCTAAAATCGAATATGCCTCTATTTCAAACGGTATCGAAAGGGTGTCCGCCACGACATTACTATCTCCACGTATATGCTGTATATCACTTGTAAATTGTGAAATATATTCCCAGTGCCATGTCTGCCTAGGACTCCTTTCAGTTTTCGAATTCAAGGCAAACATCAAAGGCTTATGATCTGTATAGACCCTAAAAGTTTTACCTTCTAACAAATATCTGAAATATTTTATATTCAAGTAAATAGCTAGTAATTCGCGATCAAATGCGCTGTATTTTGATTCTGTGGAGGTCAATTTCTTTGAAAAGAAAGCCAACGGTTCTGATCTATCACAAGAAACCTGTTGTAAAACTCCTCCTATTGCAATATTTGAGGCATCTACCGTTAAAGTCAATTCCGCTTCTTTATTGAAATGGTTCAATAAATCACGTGATGCAAAACATTCCTTTATGCACTCAAATGCACTAATGCAAATGCACAGTCCACTCTATGACTTTACTCTTTCTCATAAAGGAATTAGTAATCATGTGATGAATAGGACCTGTCAGTTCTGCCAATTTGGGAATGTACCTGTGATAATAGTTAACCATGCCTACAAATTTATGAATTTGTTTTATTGTCTTTGGACCCTTAAAGTTACTTATAGTCTTGACTAGCCATGGATTTGTGCGAACATGAAACGAATTACATGCAAACCAAAAACAACAAATAAAATTTGTTGTTGTTTCACGTGTGATTTGTTTCATGTTCTTACAAATCCATGGCTAGTCAAGACTATAAGTTACGTATAGCAGATCCCTTTTCCGCAGATGGTGTAATACCCTTTTTGGAAATATTGTGTCCCAGGAAATCAATATTGGAAACACCGAATGTACATTTGCCTGCCTTTATATTTAGTCCGTATTTTTCTAACCGTTCAAAAACTAATATCAAATGACTCAAATGCTGTTCTTTGTTATCACTAAATATAAGTACATCATCTATGTAGGCAAAAACGAATTCGAGACCATCAAAAACTTCATTAATAAATCTTTGAAACGTTTGGGCCGAGTTTCTCAAGCCAAAAGGCATACGTTTGAACTCGAACATGCCAAATGGAGTAGTTATAGCCGTCTTGAAGATATCCTCTTCCGCCATCGGAATCTGATGGTATGCACGTACCTAATCCAATTTAGAAAAAAAATGTTTACCTCTCATATTAATGTTCAAGTCATGAATGTGTGGCAATGGATATCTGTCGGGTATTGTAACAAAATTAAGGCGTCTGAAATCCCCACAGGGACGCCAATCATCGGGATCCTTTTTTGATACTAAATGTAAAGCGGATGCAACACTCGAATTTGATGGTCTACAAATTCCAGACTTTACAAGAAACTCGAATTCCGTTTTTGCTACCTTATATTTGATTGGATCCAAACGCCTAGGCTTCGCAAATGGTAAAGTCCCTTCGGTTACTAACTTGTGTACGGTAGAGTATTTTATTGGTTTTGAATAGTCTGGCTCCGATGTCAGAGAAGGATACTGTTTCAATAAACTCGTATATTGATTATCGAGTGAACAAATTTTAGGTATAGGTACATTGCAATAACATGAAAATTTATTAACAGATAATTTAGTAAGTGGATCTATTATACGTTTATGTTTGATATCTACTAAAAGACTGTATTTCCAAAGGAAGTGAAGATAAAAGGGAATTCCCGACGCAGCCCTAAATTTACATTTTTTTTTTTTTAAGAGAAGCAACACTCAGGAAATTCTTCCTATTAATTAACGTGTTGCTTCCTTTGGAAACGGGATAGAGAAGAAGTGAAAGATGAAGTGGTGAAAGATGAAGGGCTTCAAATATGGCAACACTGTAATTGCGCGAGATGTTGAATCTTAGAACAGTTGTTGCGCGCCATCTGATGAAGAGTTGGCGAACTTTGTTGACTTCATAGCCCTGTTATATTATTTTACTTCGGTTGGGTTAAGTGCTATGGAAACACCGAAGGAGGACGCTGCGATATGTATGAGGGATAGAAAATACTCATACATATTATTTTTAATAAATTGATGTTGCCTTGGTTGCGGTCGAACCCGCAACCTTACGTGTAACAGTCCAACGTGCTAACGATTACACCACAGCGCCCACAAAATGTTTAAAAATCTGACACTTGTTGAAAAAAATAGGTGCCCTCAATACGGAACAAATGGTAGTTCTTTAAAATCTGTAACTCCGTTTTTTGAATAAAGAGTAATTTCAGAGATTAGTGTGCCTTCAGAAATAAAGAAGATATGACAATAATAATCTCTTCATATCTATGCGTGAAGAACATAAAATTTTTTATTTTTTGGAGGGCACATCCACAGTTTGAGAAATAATTAGTTGCAGTCCTGCGTGATCGGTATGTATCAGTAATACTATTATTGTGTGTAAGTGCTAAATATATATATTCCTCTAACTCCCACTGGAGCATAGGGCGCCAAAGTGCTAAATAGATCGAACTATTATGTTGGTATCCAGAGCCATTTTAGGTTAAATTTTGTAGCTTTTCATAGATTTTTGGAGCTAAAAGTGATGTAGAAACGAAACGGATAATCCGATCATTTTAGCACTTACACAGAACAATACTTATGGCGATATATATCTTATAAGCCAGATTTCAACCATTAATTTTTTTATCTGTGGATGTGCCAGTCAGTTAAAAGTTGAATTTTTAGAGTATTTTTCAGCGAAAAGTGATGTAGAGCATAAAAAAATCCGATCTTTTTAGCACTTTCATATAATGATAGTTATGATGACATCTACTGTTCCAGATTGATTGGACTCCATAATTCTTAAAACTGTGGAGGTGCCTTCAATTTGAATTTAACCTTTTAGCGATTTTTGGAGAAAGATGTGCTGTAGATAATACAAAGTTCATACGATCCATTTACATAATAATAGTAATGAAGATATGTGCCATTCCAGACATAATTGATCACATAATTCATTAAACCGTGGATGTGCCATTCAATTTTGTGCTGCAATTTTGAGGGAAATTTAAATGGGCACTAGGTCCAAACATAGACCGATTTAAACCAAAATCAATAGGCTTCGTTCTTGGGCCGATATAAGTTGGTCTACCAAATTTCATCAAAATATCTTAATAAAGCGGGCAAAGCCCGCTACGTTGTTAGCGTGCCTTAAAGTTTATTTAATTCTAGTTTATGTAAAAGTAGACCTGGCAATTCAAGTAAATTCAGAAATTCAGTTGGAAAGTTTACTTTGTCGGTTTCTTTCACCGATGCTTCGTTACCGGCATTCCGCGGCGGTTTAAATATCAGAATATATAAATTGCATTCTTTTTCTAAGGTTTTTTCTCTTTTAATAAGTTTGGTTAACCTTTTTGTAGTGTATGTTTCAATGCTAAGTTTCATATTCCGTGCTTAAAGTGTTTGCACAGGTTATTAAAAGGGATTCTTTACCCCTTCTTGTTCCTCCACGTAAAAATACCAAATTATATATAATCCTGCCGTATGTATGTCTATGTTTAAAGAAGTCACATGCGAAATTTTAAGTAACAAACTCCAGCAGTTTAAGCCATTCAAATTCCATTCCATTTCCCTCCAGTTATCTTATGTTTCCATTTCACACGATCCATTCTATTTCGTTTAATAATGTCAGTGTTCCAATGCAACTCGTTCCCAGATTCCATTTCGTTCCTACTGTCTTGTGTTTTGATATCCGTTGTTCCTTTTTCCACTCCATTTCTTTGCACTTGCTACATTCCATTCCTTTTTTTAACTTAAGTGTTTTAATTCCACTCGTTCCCAATTCCATGGCATCTCGCTCCCTATTCCATTTTGTTCCATATTCTATTCCATTCCGTTCCCTCTTCCATTCCATTGTTTCAACCCCAATCGTTCCCCGTTCGTTCCACTTGTGTGTCAATTCCACTCGCTTCTCATTTCGTTTCTTAATTTTAGCGTTCCACACTGTTCTTTAAATTTTAGGTTTCTAGCAAAAGAGGGGGCAAATTTCCTTATTTGAACCATTTTTACCAGATCCTGTCCAAACTTCCAAAAAATACCTTGTCGATAAGTTAGCCAATACTTCAAGGAACACATATTAAAAATTTCAGATTTCTAGCCAAAGGGGTTCGGACAGGCCATCAAGGGGGAACATTATTCCCTTTTTAGCCATCCCGGTAGGAATTTCCAAAAATGCCGTCTTAGCGTACGTCTGCGTTGGAGGAGGAACCTACAAACAGAATTTCAGCTCCCAAGTTCCATCAGGTTAGTCAGCCCGTCCAGGGGGAAGTTTTTTCCCTTTTTACCCCTCCCGGTATGAATTTATAAAAATACCGTCTTAGGGGACGTCTACGTTGGAGAAGGAACACAAATACCGAATTTAAGCTCCCTAGTTCCAGCAGTTTGGCCAGGCCGTTAAGGGGAAGACGTTTCCTGTTTTTGACCCTACCTGTGGAAATTTCCAAAAATCTCATATTAGCGGATGTCTACAATAGAGGAGGAACTTTAATACCAAATTTCAACTTCCTACCTCCAGCGGTTTGGCCAGGCCTTTAAGGGGCACTTTTCGCTTCATTAATCCCCATTTTTGCACTGTCCCTGTCCAAAATTCAAAAAAGTATCTTTCTAATTAGTTAGCCCATACTCCAGGCAGTATTTATGATTGTTATACTTTTATACCAAAAACTTTGTTTGCTGGTATAAATGTATACATACAATTTATATTTGACAAATGCTTTTCAAATTTTTTCAAACTTTAAAATTGTTTATAATTTGTTCATTTAATTGTTATTTCCTGAAGATGCTACACATTGGAGTAGCGAAATATCGAAAATAAAAAACTTTTTATAAATAAAAACCAAACCTTAAGCTCAAGAAAATAGTAGAGTTAAAAATTGAAAAAGATGGTTAAATAAACGAAAAGAATATATAATATATAAAAAAATAAAAATATCAAGAAACCTTTTTTAAGTGGACCCAGGAAAAAAAGTGAGGAAAAAGAAGTAGTAAAAACATAACAACAGTTGAATAGGCAATTGTGAAAATTTGTGGTTTTCACAGATGAATTTAACATTGGCTTGTCATAGGAGGGAAGTTGTTCTTTTTTGAAACAAATTATGTATATTTGAACCAATGAAAAGGAAGTTCTTTTTCACTTGTTTTTATTTTAATTTAATTAAAAAAAAAAAATCGTCATGCATCGTGTCGGGTTTGAACCCACACTCGTTGGCATTTCAAGCAGACGCTCTACCCACTATGCTATGCTTGTTATAACTGATAGCTGACTTTTAGCAGTCTTGTTCAGTAAATTGTTTTTATCTTCATTTCTTTAATTTTTTATTAACAAAAATATATAAAGCGGCGAATACGAATACGAAATATATAACATATTGGAAAATATATAAAGTTGTTTTTTTTAAAGTGTTTTTTTTTTATAAAAATAATACACTCAGAAATAAAGCTGTAATAATAGGAGAAAAAGCTTCTAAAAATTATGTAATTAAAAATAACCTTGCAAAAAAACTGCTGATATTAGCAGATTGTTTTTTGCTAAATAGTAGTAAGATAAGAAGGAAAAATTAAACTGTTAAATTTACAAAATTTTGGTTACATTTAAGTTAACTTTTAATACGAATTACCTTGAAAAAATTCGGAAAAAAATTTTAATTTTTAATTTAATTTTTAACTTATTTTTACTAGTTCTAACTAAAATGTTTACAGGATTTTTCTTTTTCTGTTATATTTAGTTTCTAAATATATTTATGTTGCATTTACATATATACCCAAATACCGAGATTTCGACTAAAATTGAGATTTCAGTGAAAATCTCATGTGAAATCCCGAGATTCCCCATATAAAGGAAATCCTGTAAATTTGCGAGATTTCGAAGAAATCTCATGAAAATCTCACAAATCTGGAGACTTTTGCAGAATACAACACTGTGTTTCGCTTAATTTGTAGAGTTTATGCATGAAAAAGTGGCAACGATGGTCAACAGCTGACTAAAAAAATAACCTAAAAATAACACAAAATAATGACTCGAAATATCGATTCAAAACCAATGAAATGCAAAATCAATCGTTTTTCGCTCCAGCAGCTTAGGGTAAAAAACTGATAACTTTTTTTGATTTGACGCAAAATTATTAGTTGAATCGTCTTTTGACGCATAAATATTAATTGAATCACCTCTGTTTATGGTTATTTTAAAATATTTTAAACATTTATCTACATTTATTTGAATGAAACCTGATGCAAACAATTGTGGTTACGGAGTTTACAGTTACGGAGTTTACATTTGGTTACTTTTTTCGTTTTCTTTCAGAAACGCTTTGCCAGAATTTTTTTTCCGAAAGAAAATCGCATGATGCCTACAAGGTGAATCCAAATATGACATTGTTTTTCTTACTCGTTAAATAGTTTGGTGTAAAAATTAGGAACGGAGTTTACAACATTTTTTCAAATCTTATTAAAGACATCCTTTTTCATCTCGAGAATGTTACATGCTGCAGAAAAGCTTCAAGTCTGTTATGCTGGATGATTACTTACAATCCAACGATCATTTGAGTATAAATAACAGTATACTTTTCGCAATATAATAATAGATAACTCCAAAATTCTGGCGAAATTATGACGAAAAATCGTTTTAGAGTTGAAGTCGTGATAGCTAAGATATACGAAAAAGTTTGTAAAATGTATTCATTTTTATTAAAAACGGCACTTTTCCTCTTCATAAAAATTTTTAAAGTTAGTGTTTAGCTTTATTGGTTATTAAAATATAAGCTATTAAAGTTAAAAAACCTTATGAGTTACTTGTTACGGAGTTTACATTTGGCCTATAAAATTGGTCACAAATTTTATGTATTAACCAAAAATTGGTCAGATTGTGCTGATATATATTGAAATATATAACTTAAATGTAATCCATGCATAAGAAATTAGGTGGTTACACGGTTTTTATCACATTTTTTGATAACATCCATATATAGATTTTGCGACCTGTAGCATGCGCTTACATGGAGTCAGACGGAAAAATTAAAAAAACAAAATTACTTAAAATCAATATCCGTGAAAAAAAATTTATTCGGTAGCATATCTTTTTTTATTTGCCATCATACTAAATTATATAAAATTTTATCCGGAAAATGGATTAATTAAATTGTATATAAACGAATAAAAAAGATATTTGAATGGATATAATTTCATCCAATTTTATCGTAGTTTTCGTCTTATTCAATTGCATTCAATTGTGTTTGTTTGTATGAATATGTATAGTAGAGTTGTCCAAAAAAACATGAAAGTTGGAATTCGCGATCTCCACAATGTTGCCCCTATTCCTTAATGTCTAAAAACTCTCTGTGAGAAGTTTCAGCTAAATCCGCTGTTATTTAGAGGTAGCACAAAAAGTTGTCTTTTAAGAATTAGTAATTTATCTCTAGAGTAATTTATACAAAAAGTAGAGTTGACTTTAAATTTAATTATTTCTTAACCTGTACGCTATTATTTAACATTTTTTTTAAATCTGGTCTTAATTAATGTGAATATAAGGAATTTGAAATCAAAACTTAAAAAAATAAGTAACTTTTAAGTAATTCGCGGTTTTTTTAAATTTATACAAAAAATACATATTTTAGTCAAATTTTCAAAATTTTCCGAAAAGATGTAATTAAAAATTCATCTGATCTCCATTTTAACGAAAATTATGAAGCAGCAATCGAAACTTTGTAACGTCGCAAATTACCACTCCAATTTGGCTACTTACATAATTGAAATTTAATTCAGTGTGAACGCACTTTATCGATAATATTTATTTTTATGCAGTGTGAATACGATATAATACGAATACTGCTTATATTCTTTATATGGGTTCGTATGTATGTTGTGGATGTTAAAGCACACACTATTGTTTGTTTTAAACATTTTTGTGCTTTGCTTTTTAGCCACATATAATTCTCATTTGGTTAATTTTTTAATTCAAATAAGTAGTTCAAGTTGCTACACACACGGGGTGGTCAAAGCTAACTGCCATAGCCCGATACTTTGCCAGTAACGAGCTAAATTTTTGGAAAGACGATAGACTTCGGTTGGTTGTCTCATAAATAATTTCACAGCCTTCGCGGTCTGTTCTAATATTACAGCCTTCGCGGTCTGTTCTAATATCACAGCCTTCGCGGTCTGTTCTAATATCACAGCCTTCGCGGTCTGTTCTAATATCACAGCCTTCGCGGTCTGTTCTAATATCACAGCCTTCGCGGTCTGTTCTAATATTACAGCCTTCGAGGTCTGTTCTAATATCACAGCCTTCGCGGTCTGTTCTAATATCACAGCTTTCGCGGTCTGTTCTAATATTACAGCCTTCGCGGTCTGTTCTAATATCACAGCCTTCGCGGTCTGTTCTAATATCACAGCCTTCGCGGTCTGTTCTATTGATCACCACTGCCTAGGTGATCGGGATTATATGCGTCTCCACCTCCGAGGATGTCGCCAACCCGAGGATACATATACCCGAGTCTGAAGACGACTACCTGCCGAGCACATAACCGAGTCGGAAGACGACTACCTGCCGAGCACATAACCGAGTCGGAAGACGACTACCTGCCGACACCCAACCGAGTCGAACGACGACTACCTGCCGAGCATAACCGAGTCGGAGGACGACTACCTGAACCTGCAGCCGAAGTTCGTATTGCGGACGGATAATTCTCCGAACCGAATAAACCCGAGTGAATCAACAAGGTGTTGCCATTTGTGAAATGTATTGTATTTGAATTTAATTAATTAATAAAGATAATATTATAAACATCAAGAAGGAAAAATCGATTGTGTTTTTGCTTAAGGTTTACGGGTCCTCAAGTAGACCCTGGACGCGACTGGACTACCTCAGCCGACGACAAAACCTTGTTATAAATGGCGCCCGAGCAGGGACCCAATTCAAAATCGGAAAAACCGACACCACCGCCAGCGAGGATGAATTGAGTCAAAAACACAATGGCAACCCAATGGAACCTTTATCCACCAGACACACTCTGACGACTGACACACTTGGTTGGATCTACATGCTCAAAAGGGAACAGCTAATAGAGCATTGCCGAAAATGCGGAATACAAACTGTCGGTTTCACCGTCGAACACCTGCGCAAACAGTTTATCGAGCATATTCGTGCAAAACGATTAAGAGCCTCTTCGGAGAATTTACTACAGGATCTAGAAGATGAAGTGAAATCTGCCGAAAAACTCGCAATCTCCGAGGAAGGATTTAGTTTCCCCGTCCCCACTATTGATGCTTTCAAGCCGAAGCAATTAGCAGCAAATAGCCGAACCGAAATTTCGGATGCAGAAATCATGAACACCGTTCATAGATGGGATTTAAAATTTACTGGAGACACAGATCTTATAGAGTTTCTCGAAAGATTTGAAGAGCTGGCCGAATGCTATAGCATTCCTCTGAATCGTTTACTCCCTGCGCTACCTGGAGTGTTAAATGGGAATGCACTTAGGTGGTATCGCGTCAAACGACCTGACATTAAAACGTGGGGCATTTTTAAGCACGAAGCGATGAAATTCTTCCTACGTAGTCGGTATTTAGCTCATTTGGAACAGACATTCTACAACCGAAGGCAAATTAATCGCGAGCGTACTCAGGATTACATAATAGATATTCTTACGCTTGCACGACGACATCCAGAGTTGAAATATCGTGATCATCTAGATCGTATTTACGATGGTTTGCGAACGGAGTATAAGCACTACGTGCGAAGGACATTAAGGATATTAAGACATTAGACGAACTGATAGAATTGGCGAAAGAGTTCGGGGAACTGAAGCGAAGCGATCAACCACATACTTCTCATATGTTGTCAACCTACAACCGGTCAAATAATTGTTGGAGATGTAAGAGTAAAGGCCATGAACGATGGCAATGTTCGAACCCTCATAGATTATTTTGTTCCTATTGTGCGAAGGACGACGTATTAACCCGAAGCTGTAAGTGTCGATCCCCAACAACATCTTCCACCAAATTTAGCTCCAATTTCGACTATAGCCGGTACTATGTATCTATTGAAATATGCAGCCGCCAAATCCATGCGTTGCTGGATACCGGGGGATCAAGAACTTATATTGATGCTTCTATACAAAAGTGTTTAGAAGAGATGAACATAAGACCAAAGAGAAGCCAGTGTTTAGTTGAATTGGCCGACCAGACTCTCCACAAATGCATGGTGTATCCAGTTGCTGTACATTACAAAGGGAGAAATATTCAATTACTAGCCGCTGTGGTACCAAAGCTAGCTACTCCGATGGTACTGGGAATGGATTTTATGGACTCTGTAGGAGTCGAAATACGACTAGGAGGTGAACTCTTGCCGAATCCCGAACCACGAAGAGTTTCATCGGCCGAAAGTCTCAATAGTATGAACAATTTGAACATACTGGTCGCCCAAAAAAATGGCAGTATAGAAAAGACGAACCACCAGTCGAAGCCAAAGAAAACGACTAGAAATACCGAATACCGGAAAAGTGGAAAACCTCGCCAACGGGCAAGGAAAACTACATGTATATTATTCAAGAATACCGAGCCTGACCCAGCAAGCATTGTACCTGTCCCGGCTACCAAAACCGAAAATTCATCGACATCAACTCCGATAGTCCAAATTCCATCATTCCCTAGAAAAAAAAACCCTTCGGAGATACTGGCCAGTTACAAATTACAGAGCATCGCTCTCCGAAGTGAGGGGGGGATGTAACGTCGCAAATTATCACTCCGATTTGGCTACTTACATAATTGAAATTTAATTCAGTGTGAACGCACTTTATCGATAATATTTATTTTTATGCAGTGTGAATACGATACAGGTACTGCTTATATTCTTTATATGGGTTCGTATGTATGTTGTATACGTACTGCATACCAGTTAGTTTGTGTGGATGTTAAAGCACACACTATTGTTTATTGTTTTAAACATTTTTGTGATTTGCTTTTTAGTCACATATAATTCTCATTTGGTTAATTTTTTAATTCAAATAAGTAGTTCAAGTTGCTACACACACGGGGTGGTCAAAGCTAACTGCCATAGCCCAATACTTTGCCAGTAACGAGCTAAATTTTTGGAAAGACGATAGACTTCGGTTGGTTGTCTCATAAATAATTTCACAGCCTTCGCGGTCTGTTCTAATATTACAGCCTTCGCGGTCTGTTCTAATATCACAGCCTTCGCGGTCTGTTCTAATATCACAGCCTTCGCGGTCTGTTCTAATATCACAGCCTTCGCGGTCTGTTCTAATATCACAGCCTTCGCGGTCTGTTCTAACATTACAGCCTTCGCGGTCTGTTCTAATATCACAGCCTTCGCGGTCTGTTCTAATATTACAGCCTTCGCGGTCTGTTCTAATATCACAGCCTTCGCGGTCTGATCTAATATCACAGCCTTCGCGGTCTGTTCTATTGATCACCACTGCCTACGTGATCGGGATTATATGCGTCTCCACCTCCGAGGAGGTCGCCAACCCGAGGATACATATACCCGAGTCTGAAGACGACTACCTGCCGAGCACATAACCGAGTCGGAAGACGACTACCTGCCGAGCACATAACCAAGTCGGAAGACGACTACCTGCCGACACCCAACCGAGAACGACGACTACCTGCCGATCATAACCGAGTCGGAGCACGACTACCTGAACCTGAAGCCGAAGTTCGTATTGCCGACGGATAATTCTCCGAACCGAATAAACCCGAGTGAATCAACAAGGTGTTGCCATTTGTGAAACGTATTGTATTTGAATGTAATTAATTAATAAAGATAATATTATAAACATCAAGAAGGAAAAATCGATTGTGTTTTTACTTAAGGTTTACGGGTCCTCAAGTAGACCCTGGACGCGAGTGGACTACCTCAGCCGACGACAAAACCTTGTTATAACTTAAAAAAAATTTGTGGTTTATGAATTATTCGCGGTTTTTGAAATTTCAAAAAAACTCAAGTTTTTTGAGATATTTTCCTAATTACCTGTAAACGGTGTTATCGAAAAATGCAATTTGTTATACTTTTGCAATTTACTTACCAAAGACCTTCATTATATATAGCACTGATTTTAAATTTAAAAAGGGTAACAGATATCCTTGCAAATTAACTTAAAATTTTACATTTTTTAATATTTCGCTATTATTTAGGTTGCTATAATTTTATTGCTACCAAAAACCTTATCTCACATAATAGGACATTCCACAGATATATATTAATGCAAAAACGAAATTTTCATATTGGTAAATATAAGAAGAAAACATTCTGATCCAAGTTGATAATTTTTTGTATGAAATTTTCAAATTTCGCGAAATCCGCGACTCCGATTTCAATTTTGATTTCATATTCGTAATGTACACCTAAAAAGATATTAGATTTGATATGTCGCGATCATAATAATTATATTTAATTTTTCTAATTTTTTCCATTATTTTTAATTAATTAAAAATAATAGAACAAGTACAACCTCGAAACTTCAATTGCGATGTGCTACCTCTAAACAAAACTTTTTTGGTGATTTTTTTGATCAGACCACATTTTTTTTCAAAGTGGCATATTTGTAGGGTTGTGGAGCGTGAAAATTCCAACTTTTTTTTTTTTGGACTACTCTAATGTATAGTGTAGGAAAAAAACCAATTAATTAACTGAGAGAATTATCTGAATGATATTAATAAATTTTTGCACAAAACCGATGAATTTCACTAGGCCTCGTCCATTGAAACTTTTTATTACATTAATGGAATTTTTGATAAAATGTCAAAATATTCATTTTAATTATAAGAAAACTTTATTATTTTACTGAAAAATTTCATTAAAACTGGTCCAGCAAACTTCTCTCTGTGTGGGTTATATAATCCATTATCAGTTAGTAGTACTGTTTCCAATTATTCGACATAGGCGGTTAACCGGTTAATGCATTATTCGAAAAATCGCTAAAATTGATTAACCGGTTGTTCGGGTCGGTTAATCGAGAAAATTGGCGATTAATCGTATAATGCAAAATTAATGTATTTCCTTCATTTTTTATCAATAAAAACACAAACACATGCCTGTTTTTGTTAAATATCAACGTGGCATATAAACACGATGTATTTAAAAACTATTTCATAATGGTTGAAAAATTTCGGAGTCTGAAATTTTTTAAATTGAAACATTTCTTTTACTTTTAATAGAAAAGATCTCTAAAAATTTTGCTAAAGCTACTAAAAATTAAATAAAAATTAAGGGGGGGATACTTAAAAACTGAGTAAGTTAAGAACAGCAAATCTAAAACTGTTACATATCGATAACTTAATGTAGATTTTTTATTTCTTTAGAATAAAATTTTAAAAATTTGAAAAACTTTAGATACAATTTTTTAATGCAATTTTCAATCAATACTTCTCCTCTGAAGATATAAAAAAACGAGCTAGAGAATTTTCCTATTGAGCCATCGAGTCATTAGTCGAAAATATCAATTTACCTGCAAAAATCAGCAAAAATTTTTGCTGAAGGATATCGTAAAGAATTGTTAAATTCTCAGTCTTTTTCGGTTTTTGAAGGGACATTAAAAATAAACAAAATAACTTAGTTTAAATTTTATTGGTCGAGTTTTAATTAAAATAGTTACTAAATTAATGAAAAATTTATTAAATTTTATGAAAAAGCTTTTTAATTTTTACTATGAAGCTCTTTCTAATAAAATTTTTTCGGTGAATGAAATTTTTAATAAATAAAATATTTCATAAAGTTTTATGTAAAACTGCATTAATATAATGAAAGTTTTCAATGGACGACTTCCAGCGAATCTTCATTGAATCAATGAAAAAAGTCATAAATAGCATGTAGACAATTATCTCAGAGAACAGCTACAGATGTCAAATTCCCTGTAAATTTGAATTTTTAAACTTTCATTTTGTTTTAACTTAATGTTATTTGTTAATGAAACCAATGCGAATAAAAATTTAAATCATGGATGGCAACCGAAACAAATAATGGATTTTTCAGTCTACATTAACTTTTTAGTGGCAGAGTTTCTATATATTTAAGAATATACAGCACTTAAATACTCTTCATCCATTCAAATCGGCTTCAATTTTGATAGTATGGCGCTAACTGCATTAAACTATGAACTATAAAATCGACTCTAATTCGTTTCAGTTGCCAACCCTGATTTAAATTCAGTGAAATGGGTTCGGGCTCCATGGATTGGAACATTTTGTAGAATTTATGTGGTTTTAAATCGACTATACACACTTTCTTGGGAGATGTAAGAAAATTTAGATTCCCTATGTAAGTAACATGTCATTTGAGAGTTGTGGGACACAAATTTAAAACAAATTAAACTTTGTCTTTAAGAAAATTAAAAGAAATGAGAAACTCTATTATATTTCCTAAAGCCTACATAGCGCTTTGACGCTGCTCTAGCCAGACATGTCGTGTGTTTTGAGAAGTTTAAAAAACACCTTTATTTTAGCCTTTCGGAATGTTTTTTGAAGCCTTTTTATAGCAATTTTGATTTTTTGTTATATCTGCAAAAAAATTTTATTAAAAATTAATTGCAGAAAGGTAAAACAAAGCCGTTTTTAAGAGTTTCTTAAAACACATGACGTGTCTCACTGGTGCAATGTCGATTTGCTTGGAGTTGCTCAAAAAGAGGTATCTAAAGACTTAAAAACCTCTTTCACTCGAGTTGAAAAGAATTTGATGGTGTTTTAGTTAGTATTTATTTTTTAAGCTTTTCTTGCAATTTGCGACTTGATTAGAGTTACTCTTTTAGAAGATTTTTTAAAGAATTTGATGGCATTTAATTTAGTATTTTATTGTTCTAAACTTTACTTGCAATTTGTTAGCCAATATTAAGAAAATTATGAAGTTTTACGAAAAAACAAAGGAAATATTCTATATTAAAAATTTAACCGGTTAATCGACCTATTTTAACCGATTATTCGGGTCGAATAATTATTTGCGTTTCAAATTATTTGTTTCGGCATTAACCGAAAGAGAGGCGATTAATCGAGGAATCGGTTAATCGATTAACCGAATTGGAAACACTAGTTAGTGGTAACTACACAGAAGAAAAAAAATTAAAATCACACAAATATCAGGTTTTCTTTTTATATAAAAAATTGTCTACTTTAGAATCGAAAAACACATTAACTTAAATAAAGAAAAGTTTAAATAGAATCATATAGCGTGTTTTTTAATCACCTGGATTTAGAATTTTTCATACAAAAAGTGGATTTATTAAATCCAAAAAAAAAGCTGGATTTAATAAATCCATAATAAAAGCACAAATATATGAAACAGCCTATTAATTTAATGTCGGAAAAAAATACGAATAAAAATTAAAAGAAAAACAAAAAAATTGAAAAACTAACAAATAAAAGGTTTTTATTAAATTTTTTTTTTATGAAATATGTTTAGAAAAAAAACTACACCTCACCAAATACATATTTTTAATTTTGCACATGGAGAAATAGCTGAAATAGAAATGGCAATTTTTCACTCTACAGTAAGTAATTTAATTAAATCCAATTAGTGAACATTAAATATTGCAATGGAATTTTTCAATTGTGTAAAAATTTAAATTGAAGTGATAAAACTGAAATGGCAGACTGTTTATCGCTGTTTTATATAAAATATAATTAAAAATTAAAAGTTAAAGTAAAATCCTTCATCATCGAATTCGGTATTAAAAATTAGGGTGAAAGAAGTGTCGGACAGAAAATTCTTTTTAAAATAGGGAGAATCTAACGCCATCTGTTGAGCACTTTTAGAAATACTTTTTGGATTTATTAAATCCAAGTGATTAGAAAAAACGGCTATATTTACTTTAATAAGGATAAGTATTATAGCCACCAATTATAAAATTTCGTTTTAAAGTTTCTTACTAAAATAAAATATCCTACTAAGTGATGACTATAACACTGGCCCTAATATTCATACTCTATTTATAAAGTGTTCGTAAAAAATCAAATGTTATATAAAATCTGATATAGTAATTGATTTAACTATAATTTTTTCTTTAAAGGAATTAAATATGCTAAAATCCCAAACGTATTTAACAAATTGTGAAAAAAAATCCGCTGTAGGCATGTCCCTATCCGGATTTCATTCTTGCCTAAGGAAATCGTCAGGGGACGACGTTTTTTCTCTGTGTAGTTACTTTTCTTATTATTTCTTTCATTAGATATAAGATTAGATATTATAATTAAAAAAGTGCGACATTGGTATATCTCAATTATCCCATTAGATTACCTAGATTTGTCCAATTTGTGATATCCAAGTGTAGTTTTTCCAGTTTTTGAAGTGGTCAGCTCAAAGCCCCGATTTGAATCCCATCTAGAATTTGTGGGCAATTGTCAAAAAAATACTCTCTTAATACGAACGAGCACCGACCAACATAGATAATCTTTGGTCTAGAGTTTCAGCGGAATGGACTAATATTCCACCACAAACTATTAAAAATCTCGCGGAATGCATGCCTTCTCGCATAAAATCTGTTTTAAAGCACATATGACTTTGTACAAAATATTAAAGTAAGAACTTGCCGAAAATTTCAAATATGAACAATACTGGATAAAAGCGGTCACAATTTGCAATTATTTTTTTTATTAACTTCTTAATGATATAGTCTACTGTATTTAGGTTTTTATTGAAGAATGTTTTCGTTTTATGCTTTAAAAAAAATCATTTAAGTTTCTTTAATAAAACAAAAATTATAACCAATTTCGAAAAATCTTGAATTAATGTATCCACTTTAGTCCACTCTGTATGTATAAGCTCAGCTTTTTAATTTTGTTTTGAATTATTAAGTATATAATTGTATTTAAATCCACATACATTTTGTTCGATTCGAGATAGTAAATAATGTTATCTAAAATATTCTTGGGTCACATTTAGTTTTATAAAGTGTTGTTCGAAGCAATATACAAATTTATCTTCAACGAGATATAATTTGATCAAGTATATGTACTTGTATATGGCATATAAAATGATATAAGAGAAAAGATATTTTAAGATATGATTATATAAGGCAACGAATAAGAAAATTTTGAAAATCGGAATCGCAGATAAACTCATATTTAATTTTATACTTTGTTATTCACTCTCTAATATGAATAGATACAATTGGATCAAACCTAACTTGATCAAATTTAATCGTTTTTTCACGGGAATGGAAATATGGTAAGACTATGCGTTTTCGAATAAACTTACCATGATGATTGCAAAATTTGTGTCATCTCGAGGTAAAAATGTGTAAAAACCACTCAAAAATAGCCAAAAAAGGTTTTTGTTAACTTTGACCTCAATTCTCTCAAAAACCAGATGTGTTGGAAAAATTTGGAAGCCAAATTCGGACTCAGCACGGAAAGGTAACTTGAAAATGTGTGGGCACATGCCCGAAAAATCCAAAATTTTAAAAATACTAACGAAAATGTGTGCGGTTTTTTGTTTATAACTTTTTTAGCACTCAAAAAAATTGTTTCACGCGAACAGATTACTTCTTTTTAATGCATTTTAAATAAGTTAATCTAGAAAAAAATGTGTGCCACTAATTTGAAATTTTTCATTTTTAAAATCTGTACTATGAAAACTTGTCAATATAACTACCGAATTTTGTCGTTAAAAAGTTACAGAATTGCCCCCCATATAACTTTTGAATTCGCATATTTCTGTGTATTCCTCATATTTTCTACATCTTATACACTAAAATATGTGAAACCTCTTAAATCAACTTTTTGCGAAATTTTATTAATTTCCGTTTGACAAAAGAACTTATTTCATTTGCAGCATTAGGAATTTTCCCTATAGTCTATTTTCCATGCACAATTTTAAAAAGGAAGTAATAAATTGCAACATTTATTTATATTCATTTGTGCAACCACTGAAAATCATTGTCGTAAAAAATTATTTTTTTTATATCTGTAGAACAGATTTTTCACGTGAAACTCAAACAAGCTCTTAAATTTGGTTAAAATTAAAAACTTCCTTTTCTAAAACAACCTAAGTCGAAATGAGTTACAAAATCTCAAACAATCGATTTAAAGTTTTTTTCTTCAAATTTTTTTTAGACAAGCATTTATTCTTTTGGAGTTAATTTTTTTAGACTGTTAAAAATAAAATTTGCAATGGAAATTGTTAGAAAATTTCAAAACAGTTCAAAGCAACAGTAAAGGTGTTTGTGCTTTCCTGTAAAATGTCCTTTTGTCAAAATGCAAAAAAGTTTAATAGCTTTCATGAAGTTTTAGGTCTGACAAAGTCTCAGGTAATTGTTTCTGTAAACATTTAGGATTTCAGTGAAATTTGTAGTGCATAAACCGGATACAACAATATTTGATTTTCTATACGTTTGTACCATTTAAGCTATAATTTTATACTAGAGGGCTGAATGAATGTCTTACAAGACATTCTCTTGCATGCGCTGATGAGAGATTTGACGATTTTTAATACTAAATATAACAAAAATTGACCATTTTACTTATTTGTAGTTATTTACAAGATGTTAAAATTCAGATCATTACAAAAAAAAAATAAATAAAACAGAAAACAATGCATTTACATCTGATATTATCAAATTATAACTGAATTGATACAAACTTATAAAATTATATGGTCCCATTTCTCGGATAAAATTGTATAAAGACTCATGTTAAATTACATATGACTGTATAGCCCCATATAAATTTTTTTTTAATCAGGTGTGAATAAAAATATTTTCTATTGTTTATTTGGAATCAAAGAAGCTATACATTTTTTTAGAAATAACTTGAAGCTAGATCAAATTTCAAATTGCTAAATGTATAATTAAAATATATATTTTAAAAGTTATTCGAGGTCATCAATAATTATACCACCAGAAGAGCTTTCCATTCCCCCAGATGTTATTTCAGAGACTAGGGGGTTCGATGCAACTATTTTTGGAGCTTCGTTTGTTTCTTCACTGGCTCTATTACCAAATTCCTGCATTTTTAAAATAAGCATTGCAAATACTTGAGCGGGTAAAGTAGTCTGCAAAACTTGTAGCAAGCGAGCGGGTTGTCCACAGACAACAAGTGCATTGGCTAAATGTTCAACGCCACTTTCAAAATCTCCTCGTGCAATAAGTGTTTCGCCCATTTGTATTTCTTGGAGAAAGTACCTAAAAGCATAAAATAAAAAATATGTTAAATACAATAGAGTCCGAATAGTAGGGAAGCCAAACGCACTGTGGGCCAGAATCGCTGTTTTTTGGCCAAAAGTACAATTCAAGTAAAGGGAAAATATGTTTATATATTCAAAATCTAGGATTGTTGAATATTTTGTGAGTGAAATATTGTACCATTGTGGTTACTCGTTGTTAGTTGGCGAGAGTTCAAAGTCAAAGTTTTTTAATTACATTTTTTATTCCACAAAAATTTCCCTCGCTGAACATATCCTATACCTAAAATGGAATATTCACATGGTTTCCTATACCGATTCACAATAAATATTTTCAAAAGGGGAAAAATTTTAACCCGCCAAAAACATAGGCCCAGACGTAAACTTGTAAAACGCCGATACACATTTTTTTTGGCCCCCTCTTCCAGAATCGGTTTTCATAATCTTATTTTGTTTTGTACAGGGTAATTTATTTTCCCACACATAAAAACTCGAAATTTACGGCCGCCATATTGGATTCGCCATGTTGAATTTTTAAAATTTGATTTCAGATTCGTAATCTGCAACCCAAAAACTTCCCCTGGTGTAAATTTTAAGTAAATCAGACGACTTAAGAAATTTAATGAAAAAACAGATTGTCGCCATATTAGATCCGCCATTTTGAATTTCAAGACTATAATTTCAGATTTTTAATCAGCGGATGCTAGACCTATATAATTGATTATTTTAAGTCCAATATATTAAAAACTAAAAATTCATGGCCGCCATCTTGGATTCGCCATTTTGAATTTTTATTTCAATATCCAGCAGTTTGGCCAGGCCGTCAAGGGGGAGACTTTTCCCTTTCCACCCCTCCCAGTAGGAATTTCCAAAAATACCGTCTTAACGGACGTCTACGTTGGAGGAGGAACCCTAATACCAAATGTCAGCTCCCTAGTTCCAGCAGTTTGGCCAGGCCATTAAGGGCCAAAAATCTCGTCTTAACGGATGTCTACAATAGAGGTGGAAAATTTCAACTTGCTACCTCCAGCGGTTTGGGCAGGCCTTTAAGGCCATTTTTGCAATGTCCCTGTTCAAAATTCCAAAGAGTACCTTCCACATGTTTTACATTTCAGGTTTCTACCCAAAGGGGTTTTGGTAGGTCGTCAAAGGGGAGACTTGCTATTTGTGCCCCTCCCGGTAGGAGTTTCCGAAAATCCAGCGTTAGAGGGCATCCAAATTGGAGGAGGAATCTACACAGGGAATCTCAGGGGACACTTTCTTTTTTTGCCACTCCCGGTTGGAATTATGCTGGAGGAGGAACCTAAGTACCGAATTTCAACTTCATAGTTCCAGCAGTTGCCACAGGCCGTTAAGGGGCCACTTTCCATTTTTGAGACCCCATTTTATAACGACCCTGACCAAATTTCAAAAAAGTACCTTTCTAATAAGTTAGCCCATATTCCAGGCACCCGCATTTTGAATTTCAGATTTCTAGCCAAAGGGGTTTTTACAGGCCACCAAGGGGAGGCTTTTCTTCTTTTTGTCCATACCTTTAGGAATTTACAAAAATTCCATCTTCGCGGCTGTCTACGATGGATGAGGAACATTCACACCAAATTTCAACTTCGTTGCCTGAGCGGTTTAAGCAGGTCTTTATTTGGGACATTTTTACTATGTTCCTGTTCCAAAATCGATAAAATAATTTACCGGTGAGATAGTCCTACTCCAGGGAATACATATTTAAAATTTTAGGTTTCTAGCCAAAAGGGATTGGGCAGGCCATCAAGGAGGAGACTTTCCCCTTATTTCCCCTCCCGATAGGAATTTCCAAAAATTCCGTCTTAGCGGACGCCTACACAGGAGGAGGAACTTACATACCGAATGTCAGCTACCTAGTTCCAGTAGTTTGGGCAGGCTATCAAGGGGGAGACATTCCCCTTTTGAAATTTCCTGTAGGGATTTCCAAAAATCCAAACTTAGTGGATGTCTACGACAGTGGAGGAACCTTTATACCAAATTTCAACTTCCTACCTCCAGCGGTTTGGGCAGGCAGTTAAGTCCTGTCCAAAATCCCAAAAATTACTTTCCCGATAAGATAGCCCATTCTCCAGGGAACAAATATTTAAATTCTCAGGTTTCTAGCTAAAGGGGTTTTGTGAGGCCGTCTAGGGGAGACTTTTCCCGTTTTTGCCCGTTCCGGTAGGAATTTCCAAAAATCCCGTCTAAGCGGACGTCTACGCCGAATATCCAGAAACCTTGTCTAAATGCAGATATCCGTGGAGGACAAAAAGTACTTTCTTGAAATTCTATTTTCTTTAAATGGTATTTTTTTAAATGGTAATTTTTAGAAAAAAGAAAATTTTTTGGAAAAAGATATTTTTTTTTGGACAAAGTCCTTTTTTTGGGAAAAGATACTTTTTTTGAAAAAGGAGCTTTTTGGAAAAAGGTACTTCTTTTTTGGAAAATGTATTTTTTTGGAAAAAGGTAGGTACTTTTTTGGAAAAGGTACTTTTTGGAAAAAGTTATTTCTTTTGGAAAATGGTATTTTTTGAAAAAGGTACTTTTTTGGAAAAACGTATTTTTTTTTGGAGAAAGGTGCATTTTTTTGGAAAAAGATACTTTTTTGGAAAACGGTATTTTTTAAAAAAAAAAGTACTTTTTTGGGAAAAGCTACTTTTTTGTAAAAAGGTATTTTTTTGGAAAAAGCTACTTCTTTTGGAAAAATGTACTTTTTTGGAATAAGGTACTTTTTTTGTCCCCTTTTTGCCCTTTCCGGTAAGAAATTCCAAAAATACCGTCTCAGCGCACTTTTTTGGAAAACGGTATTTTTTAAAAAAAAGGTACTTTTTCGGAATAAGGTACTTTTTGGGGAAAAGGTACTTTTTTGTAAAAAGGTATTTTTTTTTTTGGAAAAATGTACTTTTTCGAAAAAAGGTACTTTTTCGGAAAAAGGTACTTTTTTGTCCCCTTTTTGCGCCTTCCGGTAAGAAATTCCAAAAATACCGTCTCAGCGGCCGTCTACGCCGCACACTGGTATATATTTAGAAAAGGCGGCCAAAAATCTTTTTTTTTGTAACTGATTTTAAAACCAGTTAGCTCATTTCAACATAGACGTCTTGGAACCTATGGAGCCAAAACATCAAGGTTAATTTTTTACCATTTCACAGTAAACAGGGTGATCCAAAATACCCTTTTCAAGTTTTTTTGTAAAGTTATAAATTTATCCATTTAATAAATTGTTAGCGGGTATAGTTTTTTTTCGACATCTTGTCATACCACACCTTTAGTTGCCAACGCATTTCATTTGGCTAAACATTTTGAAAGAACAAATCGGTTTTATTTACCACTTTTTTTTACTAAACTCTTGGTTTGTGGCATGGAGAGTTTAGGAATGTGTAAATACGCCGTGAGCACGGGTCAAGGAACTTACCAACCTGACAGAGCTAGCCAGGGTTTCATTTTATTTCACCATGCCAAACTTGACGTAACCTCATACCGCAATTAATTAATTAAGCGGGCGTATTACAGTAGCGCCTAATTTGAATTTCATACATAAATTTATATTTATAGTACTACCTTATAATAAAGGATAGCAACAGTCGCATGAAATTTGACAGTTATAATAGGAAGATGTCTAATTTTAAGAGGGAACAAAGCATTAACAGGTTTTTTTTAATATGGAAAAAATTTTATTTAAATTTGGTACCTGCGTTCATTAAAAAGAGGGTCCGCCATTAGGAAGGTCTGTTTCTAGCGAGTTTTATATGCGTCATTCTCGCATAATTGCTTATGTTCAAAATCGTAATTTTGAGATTTTAAGATATTTGTAAAAAATTGATATAATGAAAATTTGTTATAATTTTTGAGCTAAAAGAAATTTAGAAAAGATGTGTATACTACCATGAGCGCCTTAATAAGATCCACAATAATCTCTTAAAATAATTCCATTTTTTTCCTTTAACTCATAAAAAAACTCTAAGTGAATAAAAACATGTTTAAGACGAATTTTCGTATGCACGTTGACTTTCAACGTGGATAATTATGAACATTGAAAACTCAACGTTTACACATTTTTGCATCTAACGTTTTGCTGACATACGTTCGATCATACCGAAACTATTATCAACGATAATTTTTTGTAAATTTTTTTTGGAATAATCAAACCAATTTCATTCTTAAGTCGATATTATAAGAAAAAATTGTGTTTATTGAAAATCGCTGTTTTAAAAAATATAACTTTTGAACTAAATGGAATTCTTAATTGAGTAGTAGACGCAAGAATACGTCTTAACGAGGGCATCAACAATAAATAAATTCGATGAAAATGAGAGATATTAAGGTATACATATTTTTTCACTATTCAAAATCTGCCTGGTAGAAAAGTAATTAACTGGCTTAGTATTATCTGTGGTATTCTGGTATAAAAGTACCTTTTAGAAAACTATTTCAAAATACTTGTATTTTGCGTTTGTTCTGAATAAAAAATACTTTTATACTAAAATCCCGGCTCAATTACTCTTTTACTATGTATGTAGTTTGTAAATCCCGCTAATGTTTTTTGGATCAGAAATTAATTTCAACGGAATATACAAATATATGGGTATAAATTACCATATATTTAATAAATGTATATGTTCATATATTTCCATATATGAACATGTACTTAGGTGTTACCTCATTTTTCGGATCCATACATACAGCTATGGATATAGAAATAGGACACTTCATACAAAATTATCTTCATGCATTTCTCTTAATAATTATAAAGCAATAATTATATTTCTTTTCTATTATAGTAAACTGTAATCAAGTAGTCTCAGATTATATAAAAAACTTCGCAATATTTAAAACATGCAAATATTTACAACAAAATTACTTTACTTTGTTCATATTTGACTTGGACATAAAAATAGGACACTTGCAATAATTGTCAAAATTTTACTCGATTCACTTAGTAATAATTTTCTTTTCATAAATTGCGTTTGAAATAAGTAAATTCTTTTCTAATTGTACCAATATGGGACGTGGAAAACATTGTAATGCAGAAAAACGAAGACTTATATCTCAATTCCACAACAAGATGATTGCTAAAATACTAGTGTTCGCGAAATATGGTATACAATGATATTCGTCTATGTGCTGCCGACAAGAAATATCATACGCAAAATAAAGAACGTAAGCCAATCCGTCGTAAAACTACAACTTATATGGACAGGACTATAGTACGCAAAAGCAAACTCAACCCTTTTATGTCCTCCCGTCAAATAAATAATGAAATCAGGGAAAAATTCAACGTTAAAGTGTCAGACAGATTAGTAAGAAGAAGACTGAATGAAGCAAACTTATTTGGACGAACAAGTAGAAAGAAGCCTCTTCTATCAAGAAAAAATATTAAGAAACGTATTGATTTTTCCAAAACCCACAAAGGAAATGAGTTGTCCTTTTGGAAAAATGTGCTTTGGAGCGATGAAACGAAGGTAAATCGTGTCGGACTAGATGGTAGAACATTTGTACACCGCCCAAAAAACCAGGCTTTAAACATTAAGTACACTCAGAAGACCTTGCAACACGGTGGGGGTAATATTATGGTATGGGGGGCTTTTTCCTGGCGTGGTGTTGGGCCTATCGTAAAAGTAGAGGACAAAATGGACAGGTTTCAATATTTGAGCATTCTTAAGAATGTTATGGAGCCATTTGCCTATGAAAATATGCCAGTTAAGTGGATCTTTATGCAAGACAATAATCCGAAGCATTCGTCGAATATAGTGAAGGAATGTTTTTAAAAAAACAAATTAAGGTTTTGGACTGGCCAGCCCAAAGGTCGGACCTTAATCATATAGAAAATCTATGGAATGATGTAAAAACAAAAGTTTCGCAAAACAATTTCAAAAATTCCACCGAACTTTGGACTGGTATTCAAGAAGCCTGGTATTCTATACCAAAAGAAAGATGCCAGAGATTAGTTGAGAGTATGCAAAGAAGATGCGAAGCAGTTATTGATAATAATCAGGGCAAGGACTTTCATGCAAATGAATGTTTGTAGTCAGTGGCCCAAAAATGATTTTGACCAAATACTTTTCCGAATCAAAGAATTTGCAAAAAATGGCATCGATTTGTTGTTGCATATTTTGTTATAAATGCATATTTTTGCATATCTTGCTTTTAAGTGCATATTTTATTGCATATTTTATGATTTTTATTGCATATTTTGGCATATTTTGCACATTATTGCATATTTTTTTAATATTTTTAAATATGAAATTCGATTTAAGAATTCAAACTTTAAAACTAAAAAAAATTCTAAAGAATTAATTATTTGAAAGCGGTAATACAACACTACACTAGAAAGAGAAACACATAGTATACAATATGTTGTCATCCACTAACACATTTTTTATGGATGTACGTTTTCGTTTTCGGGCGTTGTTGCTCACAAACAGAAAGTTGAAAAATTTTATAAAAATTATTTTAAGGAAACTTGTCCCAAACATTAATTTCTGCCACTTATTTCTCTAAGTTATGAAAGTGAGTACGATTTTATAGTACACATATTTAAGTTCTATTTTATAATAACGTTTTTTCAGGTAAAATGCCACACACCCTTAATATTTACAATCGACTGTATTTCTTTTTATTTTCACTGAATTTTCTAAAAATATATTTAACTATGTGTATTTGAAAACATATTCACTGTTTTCGTTTACTCGAATTTCTTACTACTTTTACTACAATTGCAAAGTTTTGTTTACTTTTTGTTTTTTCCAGCTGTAGTAAATATAGTAACTTGTAGTAAGTAAACGAACAAGTTTATTGTAACCGATACCTGAATTTTTACATTTATGTTAGTTTTTAATAAATATAATTAAAAAAAACATTTATTTTTAATTGCATATTTTTTGGTTTTTATTGCATATTTCGTTATAAATACATATTTAAGTGCATATTTTCTTTTTTATAGTGCATATTTTAAGCACATATTTTCGATTTTTTAGTGCATGAAAGTCCTTGCCCTGATAATAATGGATACAGCACAAAATATTAGTGTAATATTAACGCCAAAAAAATAATGTTTTAAAAACCCAAAAAATGTACGGTTTTTTGTAAAAATATAAAAAGTGTCCTATTTAGAAGTCCAGGTATTTTTATTAGTTTATACATATTTACCAATATATATAAGCGTGCCTTAAACTTTAGAATTAAATTTCTTTTAGATAAAATAATAAAACACAATATGTGCGTTCCCGTACTTTACCGCGGGTACCCGCGGGAACACAAAACAGCCCAAACAACAACAATTTACACGCAATTTTGAGTACGGGAACGCCTTTGGGCTAGTTTGTGTAACTTCGGTAAAGTACGGGAACAGACATAATATTTGTTGTTAAGGTAAAATAATTGTTAAGGTAAATTTATTGTAATGTTTAAGTACAAACACTATTTCTTGCCTCTTCATTTTTATATCAATAAATCATTTAGTGAGCATGTCTGTTGTTCAAGCCATCGCACATTGGGGCCAAATGAATGAAAAGTGGCGATTAATTCAAAATATGAACTTTAAAATTCATGATCGTGTTTGGTACCGGGTGAAAGTGGATAAAATTCTGCATCACTAATTGCAAAAATTATACTTTTAAGTTGTTTGCTTTAGTTGAAGTGAGCACTTAAAGTTGAATAATTGTTATTTTTTTTGTGCATATTGAAAAAAACTGAAAATTTTGATATTTCAATTGATAATTTTTTCTATTAATACTTCTAAAAGTTAAATTTTTATAATGGAACCGTCAACTTCAGGTAGTTTACTATATAGTACATGTTTTTTTGTTTAAATAAATGTTTTAAAAATATTAAATGTTAATAAAATAAAATTAGCCCAAAAATGGGCTATTTTTGATTTATATATGGAGTTTCAACAATTTTGTTCGTGAGCTTGCGTAAAATCGTCTATATAGTGTTATAATATCAGATCTCAACTATTAAACCCCAACATATTTTTTTGCGATTTTTGAGTTATGCTTG
Source organism: Leucophora obtusa (assembly GCA_949987735.1). Classification (NCBI taxonomy): domain Eukaryota; kingdom Metazoa; phylum Arthropoda; class Insecta; order Diptera; family Anthomyiidae; genus Leucophora; species Leucophora obtusa. The sequence goes on from OX465296.1 coordinate 78,506,700, forward strand.
TTTTTGTGAAATAACTCAAGATGCTAAAAATCCACAAATATGAAAAAAAAAAAAAAACAAAACATCAAGTTGTTTTTACTTTGTTTTGTCATTATTTTCGTTATAGTAGTTGTTATTGTAGCTAAAAAAATGTGTTGTTAATTAGAGATGGGGGCGTGAGTAACTTTAATTCACGCATGCTCACGTGATTGCGTATGTTGGGTTTATTTACTATGAATAAAACTAATTAAATTATTTTACATGTGTTTATGATATTTCAATGAATTTTACTTAAACATTTGTTAATTTTAAATTATTAGAAAATTGTATATGGCACAAGTGCACTATTTTGAAAAATTGAAGGAGGTCACGCTCCCATCCCTATTTATTATTGTCATTTATTTGAGTCCTACATAATAACTGTTGGTCATATACATGCATCATACGAGTAAAGTTTTAATTTTGTTTTAAGCTGGTGATATCAATCTACTAATATAATGATAATACATTTTTAAGAATTTCTATCCATCCGTAGGGTATTATTGATTCGGTACTGACACGTTTATTTTTTGTTTTAGCTGTCAATGTTTTGTGATGTGATGTTATATATTTAAAGTGTTGTGAAAGTGTAAATTATTCGGTACAGGGTTAAAGGAATTACTTTTTGCAAATTTTAAACGAATAGAAATCTTATTAATTTTAGGAACATGTCCCAAAACAATTTTCATTCCTCGTCATGAGTTGCATAATTTTATGAGGAGTGCAGAACCTAAATCACTTCAGGATAAATTTAAACTTTTGAGATGGGAAGTAATAAAACGTGTCGACCCTTCGGATATGGTAGATTTTATGACAAGGTTTCATAATTTTTGCTCTAGCTATGAGATTCGGTGGCAAAAATGTCATAGAAAGAATGAAATTTTTGTAAAAAATAATAAGAATTGGCTGGATGCCTCAATCTCATTCAGTCAACCACCAGAACCACAACAAAAAAGAGGTCGCAATGATCTCTCATTTGAAGAGTGCAAAGAAAAAACAAAAGTTAAGAAATGTAAAGACATAAGAGATCAAATTTCTTTGCCTGTTTTGGCTTACGCCACACAAATGAGCTTGAGAGCTGCTGGAAAAATAGATGAGTCGAAAATTGTTAAGGAAATAATATCATCTCCAACAAAAGCCAAAAAATACCGAAAAAGTATAGAACAGGTACCACCACAGCAGTTAACTCCGGATGAAGCTCTGTCCGTTTTGGTAGAAGCGAAGCTAAGTCGCCACCAATATAATGTTATTAGAAAGGTTGCACCTGAGAAATTTCCATCATATAAATTGGTCCAAAGAGCTAAGAAAAAATGTTACCCAAAGGGAGAACAAATGAAAATTTCTGAAACATCAGCGCAAGTTAGCCTACAAGGAATATTGGATCATACCACTGAACGCCTTTTGTCGGTTAAAAATGCAGATTTAAATTCGTTAGACAACGAAGAAATCGAAAAAATTACTTTATACACTAAGTGGGGCTTTGACGGAAGTTCAGGGCATAGTTCTTACAAACAAGCCTTTCATGAATTGTACCATTAAAATTAGTTTGTAAAAACAAAATCATTTGGCATAATCCTCGACCGTCTTCAACTAGGTTTTGCAGGCCATTAAAAATTGAATTTATGAAAGAAACGGTCAACAGTATTAAAACAGAAAGAGTGGAGACAGAAGAAAATGCTCTTATCGATACAGTAATATCAGTTGGAGAAAGAAAGATAAAAGTGAACCACAAACTAATTCTCGTTATGATTGACGGTAAAGTGTGTAACGCGATTACAGACACAAAGTCCACACAAAAGTGCTACATATGTGGCGCTACCAGCAAGGAGTTCAACAATATTGAACAAATGATTTCTAGAGATTCCAACGTAGACTTCATGGAGTTCGGTTTGTCTGTCCTACATGGCTGGATAAGATTTTTTGAATGTCTTATTCACTTGGCATATAAACTTCCAATTCAAAAATGTCAGGCAAGAAGTGACGAAGAAAAAAAAATTATTGCTGAAACTAAAAGTCGTATTCAACGCGAATTTAAAAAGAGAACGGGATTGATCATTGATCAACCAAAACCTGGTTTTGGTAACTCTAATGACGGGAATACTGCAAGACGTTTTTTTAAGAATGCAGAAGTATCTGCTGAAATTACTAATATTGATTTAGAGTTGATCAAAAATATGCACACAATATTAATTGTAGTTTCTAGTGGTATTGAGGTCAACATTGAAAAATTTACAAACTTGGCTAATAACACTGCCAGGCTATTTGTGAAAAAATATCCATGGTACTATATGCCTCCTACTCTTCACAAATATTTTATTCATGGGCCTGAAATTATATCATTATCGCCATTGCCAATTGGTCAGCTAACCGAAGAGTCTCAGGAAGCCAGAAATAAAGATTTTAAAAGTTATAGGGAGAATTTTGCCCGTAAATGCAGTCGAGAAAAAACAATGGAAGATATCTTTAATAGATTTCTCTTAAGTTCAGATCCGTTTATAACAAGCATGAACAATAGTTCTAAAAAGAAAAAAGAGCTAATGCCAAAATCTGCATTGGAGTTGCTTGTACTTCCCAGCAATCAAAATAGCAATGATGAAGATGGAGATGAAGATGGAGATGAAGATTAAGATTATTGTAACGAATTAATTTATGATTATGAAATTGAATGTGAAGTAAATACTAACATTGAAGGTAATAATGATTATAATAAAATATTGTTGTTTTCAAAAAGAAAAAAAAAATAGAATAACCGAATTTAATTAAATTTTTTTTAAATAGTGTGTTTATGGTTATTTATCAATAAAAAAACAATTAGATTTTCAAATGTTTCATTTTTGAGCAAAATTTTAAAATTTCGAGAAAAAAGGTATGATTTTAATTTAAAAATTTTCTAATAGAAATACATATAAAATATTTATTCCTTATTATTTTTAAAAATATTACTTATTTTTCTTAAAGTACATTTAGTATGCTTTAATTTGCAATTTAATTGAATAATTTATAGCGCACCGTTCCAAAGTTACAGCAAAAAATGTGAAAAAAGAGGATTTTTTACAGAACACAAAATGGCCCATAAAGGGTTAAAAAATGTGTTTTTTCACTCTGTTTTTTTTTTGAAATGTTGGTTTTTTATGTATTTATAAATATCCATTAATAAAAAATATTTTTTTTTTTTAAATTACGACTTCTATGAATTAATCGCCACTTTTCATGCATTTGGCCCCACTGTGCATCGGCGTAGATAGGTCGTATTCGTGGTCGAGTGGGGGGGGGGCTGTGACCCCCCCCAAACAATTTTTTTAAATTCGCTTTTTTATTTAAAGTACAGTTTTTATAATAAAAGCCTTCACCCAGCCACCACAAATAAATAATTCTGACACAACAATGGGTCAAGATAATTTGGTAAAGTGCGAACTTAGGTAGATAGGACGCGTAAGTAGTTTTGTTCATTTGTGTTTTGAATGAAAATAAATAACGTAAAGCAGGGTTAGAAAGCATTTTATAATATTAATGATAGCGGGCAAAGCCCGCTACGTTGTTAGCGTGCCTTAAAGTTTTTTTTAGATCCAGTTTGTGTAAAGGTAGACCTGGCAATTCAAGTAAATTCACAGATTCAGTTGGAAAATTTACTGCGTCGGTTTCTTCCACCGGTGCTTCGTTACCTGCAGTTTAACCTTTCTGCTGCGTAAGACGTATATATACGTTTCTTCGTAACTCTATCCTGTTGCGTAGGACGTATATATACGTCCAGCTCAAATAAGTGCTATAATTCGGTATGAAAAATTTAATTTTTTTAAAAAAGCGAATGAATCAAACACTTTGGGCAGCTTTCTAAATGTTAACTAAAAATCTGTGGAATAAGTGGCTGAATTTAGCATTTATTAGCATTTTCAACATATCCCTATTCTGTTGCGTAAGACGTATATATTGTAGTGTATTTGACAAACCAACGTTGTCATACCTTCTGTATGACAACTGACACCTTTATTCTGGTTGGCTAAAAGCCTTACTTTTTTTGGTTGTCTACACGACCAACCTTTTACTTACTTGTATCGTGGGATAATGCTGACTAGGCATATTCCACAATACTTTATTCATTATGTTAAGGTAGTTTAAGTTTTCATGATACAAATAAAAAGTAGTCGCTCAATAGAGCTAAACCCGTAAAAATGTATTATTACTCATCATGGCGATCCTGCCAATGTTATACATAGTCTAAAAAGTGAATGGTGTACAGAAAAAAATTAAAAATATATACTTTTAGACTATGAAAAAAAAAAAAAAGTAAATTTAAAGACTAAAAATTGAAAAAAAAAAAAACAAAAGATACATACAAGTTGCTCTTCACTCGCAATAAAAGTATAGTACATATTGACTTAATATTTGCTGTAATTTGCAATACTATTAATGATATGTCGCAATAAAATTCATTAAATTAGTAAAAGTGTATTTTAAAAATGCATGGTGAATTTAATTTATCTAATACCATCGGCATCGGCGAACAAATGTCAATGCAGATCCTACAGTTCTCAGTGTAACAAAAAATCATATTAAAAATTAACATCAACAATGCTAAATTAATAAAGGCTACAATAACAAAAACAACAATAGTAAAACAACAACAACAAAACAGGGGTAACACGCCAAGTTACCCGAAGGAAGATGCTGGTGTGGCCAATACACCAGTCACCAACAATCTTCTCCTCATCATCAACTACTCCATCTCATCTCTTCCAACAATTAAAAAATGCCTTACCAGTACATAAAAGGTAGGTGCCCAAAATTGGCTCCTTTCATTAACAAACATAAATATTTAGTAGAAAATTAATAACGATGATTATGTTTTTTTATAAAAATTAAATATAAAATTTATAAAAATTTCTTATCAATACGAAAATGTTGTAGACCAATGAGTTTTATTTTTTTTTTACATTCAGATTCTCTATAAAAATTATATTTTTCCACATTTTGTATCAAAATTCTGTTTGTCATGTAATTCATGTTACACAATTCAATAAATAAAACAATTGATCAAAATCCATAAAGTAAATTTAAAAAATATTTGAAAAATTTGCGAAAACGGTAAAATAAATTTTTTTTAAAATAATGAAAACTATATTTTTTTAAGTTTAATTCGGCAAAGTTTTTTGACTTCAAATTTGTATTAAGGAGGGAAAAATATTTTAAAAACATTTATTGGGCCTGTACCTATATTTTTAAATATATTTTAAAATAAAAATGTAAAAAGTTATAAAAATTATTTTTTTAATTTTTGTCGACTGGGGTGATTCACAAGTGACCCTCCCACAGTGCGATAAAAATAAAACCGGTCTTCAAAAAGAGACGACCGATTTATGCCATAACAACCAAAATCTGTTTACCTGAAGGGAACGGATAGTGGATGTTATGACATAACTGAATTTTTTTCCCCATTTTTTCGAAATATTACTGACAAATTGTTTTTTCGGGAAAAAGTTTTAATGGGTAATCACGATTCTAAAATTGATAACCCAAACGCTAATGTTATTAATGAAATACAGGTGGATGTACAATTCCCCGCAATATATTTCATTATAATAATAGTGATTTTGGCGTTACAATTTTTAACGACCCTATACCAGCTTCATAAGAGGTCTTTGCGAAAGAATTATTTAAGGGCCGCTTCATTGGCAAACGGACTAGACAAGGTCTAGTTTTCTGATTTGTCACATGATTTTCCGTATTATTTGCGTAGAATTCTTCGCGGTGATCAGTGCCCTCATATATGGACTGGCTTGATATTGTGGGCGAAGTGAGACTTATTAAGGGGGAATTTGATAAATCATATAAGTGTTTAAATACCGATAGACCTACTAAGGACGAAACGGTAGAAAAACATATTGGAATATTATTCAATGGCTTCGAGAGAATACGAGTAATTTTAAACGTAAATTACTCCCGCCTAACGGCTGCACACAAATCAGCGGCGGACAATTTTTTCACAGACGTACGTGATAAACTCATCAACGTCTTGTCACGCAGAGGCATTGAGGAAAAACTACCTGTCACTCTTCACGAGAAGGTCGTTTACAACGTGGAACTTAAAGCTTCCATTGAATCCGTTGAGAGATTTGATACTAATATCAATATGCCTCAATCCATTACTGAATTTCTTGGCCTGGCATCGAAACTTTTACCAGATTTCGATGGAAAACCAGAAAACCTACAAAGTTTTCTGGATGCACTGACCCTGTTGGACTCCGTAAAGGATGTCCATGAAATTGTGGCAGTGAACCTGATTAAGACAAAATTAAGGGGCACAGCCCGTAATTTGATTTCGGATGAAGCCACCATTAGTGCGGTTATAGCGACATTGAAGGGAACTGTCAAGGGTGAGTCAGTTGAGGTCATATCGGCCAAACTTATGAATGTCCGTCAAGCTGGCAAAAACGCCAATACTTACGTGGCGGAGATAGACTCCTTGACTAAATCGTTGGAGAGTGCCTATATTACGGATGGCCTCTCGCAACAACTGGCGCAGAGGTATTCGACTCATGCGGCAGTAAAGGCTATAACCAAAAATGCGATAAACGAAAGAGTTAAACTGGTCATGGAATCGGGAACTTTTTCGAATATGAACGAAGTGACGGCGAAATTCGTCAATAGCAGCAAAACTCCGTTCTTTTCACTACGGCTAAATCACAAAGCCGTAATCGGGATAATCGACGACGTCAGTCCAATGTCGGTAATGCCGGTGGACGAGGTAATAGTTATCGTGGAAATAGCCGCGGCGGTAATAATAATAATTACAATAATAATAGTAATTATAATAATAGTGGCTACAGTGGCAATGGCAACCGTGGCCGGAACCGTCCGAATAATAGCGGAAACCGCCACAACGTACGCCACGTTGCCGAAAATGTTTCGGGAAACGAGCTAGTACCCCTGAATTAGAACACACTGTCTACAATGTAAATTTGAATCTCTATAGCTATCTTCCCTGTAGAACATCTTAAAATGATGGAAAATCAACACTGTTGGTCGACACGGGTGCGGATATTTCTATATTAAAGATCGGACAAGTCCTTAACGGACAAATAGATGATACTACAACAACCCAATTAAGCGGTGTTGGCCAAGGATTGACGACTACCCTTGGTAAAATACATGCTGATCTGAAATTTGAGGAACTCCTAATACCACATACATTTCACGTGGTCGAGGACGATTTTCAGATTCCCTCTGACGGAATCATTGGTATGGATTTTTTGCGTAGATATAAATGCCTTCTGGATTACCAGGATGACCAAGATTGGTTGCACATCGCAATAGCGATGCGCAGTGCCCCACGGATTAACTCGATTTCATTACCTGCGAGATCAGAGGTAATTCGGCACGTTAACATTCAAAGTGGCGAGGAAGATGTGTTAATTCCAAGTCAGGTGATTCAGAATGGAATATTCATTGCGGGCACCATAGTCTCAGGATCAAGACCACTGGTCAGGATTGTTAACACAACAAATAAAAATGTTGTTATTTTGAATACTAAAATTCAAACTGAAAGTCTTAACGACTATAAAATTGTCCACCCAACCGGAGATCCCCGTGGCAATCAGGAAAAATTGAATAGATTATCCAGGAATTTTCCAGAATTTGCGAAGAACAATCTGAGAAACTTACGCTCAGCGTATGTTGACATTTTTGGATTAGAATCTGAGAAGATGACGACGAATAACTTCTACAAATAGAAGCTCAGATTGAGGGATAATGATCCCGTATACATTAAGTCGTATAGGATACCACATTCTCATAAAGCAGAGGTTGGTAAACAGGTTGATAAGCTAATAGAGGATGACATTGTAGAACCCTCCATTTCGGAATACAACAGCCCAATCTTATTAGTACCGAAAAATCTCTACCTGGTACGAATCAGAAGAGATGGAGATTGGTCGTTGACTACAGAGGGATCAATAGAAAACTCGTGGCGGACAAATTTCCTCTCCCTAGAATAGACGATATTCTAGACCAATTGGGCAGGGCGAAATTTTTTTCTTGCCTTGATTTAATGTCCGGTTTTCATCAGATTGAATTGGAAGAGGACTCTAGGGACGTAACATCTTTCTCAACGGATAAGGGTTCATTTCGTTTCAAATGTGGGCGCTGTGGTGTAATGGTTAGCGCGTTGGACTGTTACATGTGAGGTTGCGGGTTCGAGCCCCAACCAAGGCAACATCAATTTATGAAAAATAGTAATATGTATGAGTTTTTTCTATCCCTCATACATATCGCAGCGTCACCCTTCGGTGTTCCCATAGCACTTAAACTCACCGAAGTAAAATAATATAACAGGGCTATGAACAAAAAAGCTTCAACAAAGTTCGCCAACTCACCATCAGATGGCGCGCAACAACTGTTCTAAAAATTCAACATCTCGCGCAATTACAGTGTTGCCATATTTGAAGCCCTTAATCTTTCACCCCTTTCACTTCTTCACTATCCCCTTTACAAAGGAAGCAACACGTTAATTAATAGGAAGAATTTCCTGAGTGTTGCTTCTCTTTAAAAAAAAAAAAAAAACGATTACCCTACGGTATCAAAATTGCTCCGAACTCATTTCAGCGAATGATGTCGCTAGCTTTTTCGGGATTATCCCCGGACCAAGCATTTCTTTATATGGATGACCTGGTGGTAATTGGTTGCTCCGAGCAACACATGTTGCGGAATTTGAGAAACGTTTTCGATACTTGTCGAAAATATAACTTGAAATTACATCCGGACAAATGTTCTTTTTTCTGTACTGAAGTCACATTTTTGGGACACAAATGTACTGACAAAGGAATATTGCCTGATGACGGTAAATTTTCAGTAATTTTAAATTACCCGAAACCGAGGAATGGTGATGAAGCTAAACGCTTCGTAGCCTTCTGCAACTATTATCGAAGATTTATTCCTAATTTTGCCGAACATTCGAGGCACATAACGAAGTTATGTAGGAAGAATATAACATTCGATTGGAATAGTGAATGCGAAAAGGCATTCCGATATCTCAAGGACCAATTATTGAATCCGACTATTTTACAGTATCCTGACTTCGAGAAAGAATTCTGCATAACGACGGATGCAAGCAAATTTGCTTGTGGTGCAGTCTTAAGTCAGAGATACTCTGGTCAACAGCTACCTGTGGCTTATGCATCGCGATCCTTTACGAAGGGCGAAAGCAATAAGTCTACAATAGAACAGGAATTAGCGGCTATCCATTGGGCAATTCAATACTTCAGACCATATATTTATGGCCGAAAATTTTTGATCCGAAGTGATCACCGTCCCTTAACATATTTATTCTCCATGAAAAATCCGTCGTCGAAACTTACGCGGATGAGATTGGAGGAATACGATTTTGCAGTGGAATATATCAGGGGGAAGGAAAATTGCGTAGCAGACGCACTCTCGAATAGAATTCGAGGACATTAAAAATTCGGAATTTGATAAAATACTAAAGGTAACTACAAGGCTTCAGGCAAAACGGAATTCGGATAAAGTGATCAACCATGGACCAAACACGGAATCGGAGAACATCCGGGTACACGAGGCAATAAATGCCCATGAGTACAATAAAAATGCAAGATTGCATTTTGCTAAGGATAAGCTTTTTATCCAAAAGGGAAAGACCAAGCTTTTCCAATTTGAGTCACGAGATTTTGTTACTAATGGAATGATGAATTTAGACCATTTTTTTCCAAAGCTTGAAAAAGTAGCTGGTAATCTTAAAATCACGACTCTTCGCATGTCCTTGGACGATGCGTTGTTCGCGAGCGTAAAATTAGACCACTTCAAGAAAGTCGGTAATGGAAAACTTCGAAAGTTAAACATAGTACTCGTACCACCACTTACTAAAGTCGTAACGGATTCCGAGAAATTGAGGATTATGCAATTGTACCATAACAATCCATTGTTTGGAGGTCACCCTGGCATTACCAGAATGCTCAGGAAGATTAAATTGAAATACCACTGGAAGAACATGACGAGGGATATCACTCGTTATGTGAAATCCTGTGCGAGGTGCCAGATGAACAAATCATTGCCGAAGACAAGGGAACCAATGGTTAGAACGGGGACGCCAATACGCGCGTTTGATGCAATCATCATAGATACAATTGGTCCTTTTATGCGATCTAATAATGGCAATGAATACGCGGTAACGATAATATGTGACTTAACTAAATACTTAGTTACTGTCCCAATTCCTAACAAATCTGCTCAAACAGTCGCCAAAGCGATTTTCGAAGGTTTTGTTTTGATTTATGGTCCTATGCGGAAAATGATTTCTGATATGGGGACTGAGTATAAAAATCAAACCATAAGGGAATTATGTCAATTGTTGAATGTCGACTACGTCACTTCAACAGCCTATCACCATCAGACCTTGGGTACCATCGAAAGATCCCGCAGAACATTCAATGAATACGTACGTTCGTACTTATCCTCGGATAGAACTGATTGGGATGAATGGTTATCTTACTTCACATATTGCTTCAATACGACGCCTTCCACAGTACATAATTACTGTCCATATGAACTAGTCTTTGGTAAAATTCCACCATCCATAGATGCTTTAAAGTCGGATACAGTTAGTCCACTTTACAACATAGACTCATACGAGAAGGAAGTGAAATATAGGCTCCAAGTGGCACAGAGAAGAGCTTCAGTGATGCTTGACAGGGCAAAATTGATTAACAAAGGCCAATATGATAGAGCGACTAGGCCAATGAGCGTTGAAATAGGAGATCTGGTTCTATTAGAGAACAATGCTGGTCATAAACTGGAACCACTATTTAAGGGTCCTTTTGAGGTAAAGGAAATTGATGACCATGGCAATTGTCTATTGGCACTAGGGTTTGGGGTTCGGGAATTCCCGGGAAAAGTTTGCCGGGAATTCCCGGGAAAATAATATATTTTTCCCGGGAAAACGGGAAATTTTAAAAATATTACATTTTTTAATTTGTTTTAGTCTGGAATAGGATTTTTTTATTTTAGTCATAAAAAACATTTTAAACATCAAAACAAAAATGTCATTTTTAAAATCTTTTAAAAGGAAATCAATTTATTTGACACACACAAAAAAAATTTTGCCAAGTAATTTCAAATAATAAAGATTTTTCGCATAACTTATTCAAAATTTAAGTAGTAAAACCTAAAAACTTGGTAAAATGTTTAAAAGAAATGTGAAAAAAAAGTTTTGTTTCTTACAAATAATCGCCCTTACTATCTAAATTTTTCAAATGTATATTTTAGTTAAAGTCGACTTTAGTTAAAATATTGGGTGGCAGTATACCTTGACTTGGTTTATTTTTGGAGCATTCTGATTGGTTAATTTATTTTCAACCAATCAAAATGTTTGAAAATATAAATATTTTTGTAGGGTTTTCATACAGAAAATTAATAAAACTGTATGATTAAAAATAAAGTCGACTTTAAATTTAAAATACTTCTTTATATTAAGGGCCAATAATTTTACAAGTAACGTTTTCATTAATAAATGTGATATTTAATTAATTAATACATCTGCTTTCAAACTAATATATTCTTTTATATTAAAGAATAAAATGTCAGGAGTATGGAAATACTTCACAAAAAAGAACAATGCAGCGCAGTGCAATATTTGCCCTAAAAGACTACTTGTATCTAAATTTGGTTAAAAAAAAAATGATGGCCATGCAACTTCTCTTGAAGAAAACAACAACAAGAATAACGTTCCAGCTAAAATTTGCAAAGTACCTAAAGAAAAAAGTGTAAGCTGAATAGGCATTGAACGTTTTATGGGAGGGCAAACATTTCCTGAAATGGTATCCAAATTAGCCGCAGTCGACGGAATGTCAATCCGCACCATAACTAGATCTTCGTTTATTCGAGAAAGTTTTTATAATAAAACCCTGGCATTGCCAAAAAATGAAACCGATGTAAAGAACATTATATTAAATTACTACAATCATATCTTTTATCATGATAAAGGAAATATCGAGCAATATTTCCAACAATAGGAGATTTACTCTAATCTTAGCTGAATGGACAAGAATATCACAAAAGAGATATTTGAACATATGTATGTATAAACGGAAATAATTAATTTTATAACCTGGGGTTGGTTTATATATCAGGAAGATGTAATGATGATGAAATAAGAAGAATTGTAGAAATAAGACTAGAAGAGTTTTATTTGTCTTTGGAAAATAACATTGTGGCGACCATATCTAATGGGCCAAATGCGATGAAACGGTTTGTTTCCGACAGTCCAGTAGTGGGTGCTTTCTGCTGAAATCATGCAATTCATTTGGCAGTGCTTAGAGTAATTTATGTGAAATAAAATGTTCAACATTCTGATATGTTTACTTTGAATTCTCACTACACAGACTGAATTTGTACTGAAATAGTGTTTTTTTAACAAAAATTACTTATATAGGTGGTTTTCATTAACAATTTTGTTCAAAAATATTTCCCGGTATTCCCGGGAATCCCGGGAATCAAATATTTTCATTCCCGTTTCCCGGGAAATAAAAAAGTCCGGGAAATCCCAAACCCTAATTGGCACTCGACGATAAGAGGACAATGAGAGTCCACAAAAATCGTCTTAGACAATTTCAATCATAACACAGTACAACAGCCAATCTGGGGGGGTGAGAAATTCCAAGTCAGGGTGATGGTACTAGTATAGTAAAACCCTCAAAGGGTTTGGCGTTCGTATGTGTCATTTTTTTTTATGACCTTTTAAATTTTTTCCTTATCTTGATGTTTTTTCGCTTAGTTGTAACATTTTGGCAAAAACGTAGTTTAACATAACTCGAGAACCACTTGTCCGATTTTGATGAAACAAATTTAGAAAAATTTAGAATTACAATTTCTTTAATCCGTTCATATAACGTTTTTCTTTATAATCAACAGTTTTGCCGGTAAAAATAAATTTGTGGAGAAAAAAAAATATTTTTTTGCCTAAAAATTCAAAATTTTTTTTTTTTAAATTCATAAAAAATCCAAAACGGAAAAAAGGATCAAGTGTTATTAATTTCATGTAAAGTCACATAACCTATAAACAAAATTTAACGCGTTCTGCTTTTATTTACAATTAAGTGAAGCTATCCCATTTTGACAAGAATATTGATATTTGTTTTTATTCAAAAAAGTGTCATTTATCGCCTTTTTCATAAATTTTACCCAATAACTCCAGACTTCTGGCCATAAACTACTAAAAAAATTAAGTAAACATTTTTATAATTTTTTATTTTTATTTTATTTATTTATTTATTTTTATTTATTTTAATAAATATTGCCTAGACTTTTTCGATGGTGGTTGTTCGGGACTAGTGGCATCGCATTCATCGCTATCATCAGTTTCTGAACCACACATAATGTCAATGTGTGACTCCACTGTTGGCCATTCTGCATCTCCTGAAAATTCTTTATCATCAAGATCATCCTTGTCTTGCCACACTAACTTACTCCACCAGCAAATTTCCGCAATTATTGCACTCGGCGACTTTTTGCCTCTATATCTGTAAGTTTTTGTTTTATTAAAATGAGTTTGAAAAAATAAAAAATCAGTATTACCTCATTTCAAATGGCATAGCAACTTGATGATAGCGTTCACCTTGTTCATCAGATTCGGTAGCCAATTGTTTGCTGAAGTAGTCCAGATGATGATGTAAATAATGGATTTTCAAGGACATGTGGACACCAATTTCCGAGAATGCTCTTAACATCCTTGCGACAGAAACATCGTAGTTGTTAGAACGATGCTTTCCCAACAAGTCTTCTATTACTTCTTTGATTGCCTGCCATGCATTCAATTCAGCGTCAATCAAAATATTGTTGAATGCGTCACTTTTAATCAGCTTTCGTATATCTGGACCATTTAGTACGCCTGATTGGAAAAAATTAATTTGTTAAGATGGAAAATCATGGGAAATGAATGTGATATTATAACTTACCTTCTTTAATTTTACTTTCGCTGAGTCTCGGGTAAATTAGTTTCAAACACAAGAAAGCTTCATCTCTTTTGGCGACAGTTTTGATAAAATTCTTAACAATTCCAAGTTTAATATGCAGTGGAGGCAGCAATATCTTCTCCTTCGGCACTAGAGGCTCACGAATAATATTGGCCGTTTGTAACCTGCTGTGCTCTCTGAGTTTCCATCCGTGGCATGCATATTGGTCACCGGAAAATCGTGTGTCCCAATCGCACAAAAAGCACATATATTTTATATAGCCGCTTTGAAGACCGCAAAGCATTGCTACAACTTTTAAATCGCAGCATATGCGCCACATATGTTTGGCGTAGTTAACCATTTTTAAAATATTTTCCAGTGCATCATATGTTTCTTTCGTTTCTGTACTGTAGGCGATTGGGACTGAAGGTTTTTTATTGGTCTTATGCAGTAAAACCGCCTTCAAGCTGAGTTTTGAACTGTCAATAAATAATCTCCAGTCATCTGCTTCATATTTTATTTCCATTGCGTCCATCAATTTTCCTACATCCGGGCAATATGCAGAAGTTTTTTCATCATTCACAAGGAATAAACTTTGGAGTGTTGCCTGACGACTTCGATAAGCTGTGACTTTCACACCGGGTGCCAATAAATTGTTTGATTTCAAAATGGAAGCCAGCTCTTCCGATTTATGCTGTGTTAATTCCAACTTGGCAACAATTGAATCAAGCTTATTTTGATTTATTAAAATTGGCTCATTGGATACTGATGGCTCATATGGGGAATCATCACGTGCATGATATGTCGGAGCAGTCGTAGAAGAGAAAAAATCTGGGCTAGAAGCTTTTGGCACAGGAATGTGGTCCGAATGAGGCAATGGTGTTGCGGCACTTGCAACACCAACGTAATTATACGATTTTCTTATCCTTTTTGCGGCTCCTTTATTCGCACATGCATAGCAATTCAATGGATTGTGACCTTCGCCAGGATTAGTCCAAGTCATTGGGATATCGAATGGCATACTTTCACGTCTTCTATTTTTCCAATCCATTAGACGGTTGTAGCAGCTTTTACACACTATATTTGGTACCCAATTTTCGTTCACTATAACATTTTGGTTGAAGTACATCTCGTATGTTTGAACAAAATCAGTACTGAAATTTCCCCTTTTTTTATGTGTTGAGACATATTGAACACAGCAGTAGCAAAAGCTATTTATATCTGGCTTGCACAGTTCCATATTCTGTTCTCTTTTGTTCACTTTTAAAAAACTGGAGAAAAATCACTTTTACTGTTCGCGTTCGTCGGCACTTGTTGAATGACAAAAATCACAGAACCAGTGTGAGAAAGAGAAGAAGTATAATGACAATGCATGTTTTATGTGAACATTACAGAACCAGTGTTGCCACATCAATATTTCTCTTTTAGTACAGTAGAAAAATATGAGAGAGTTCGGCTTGTGAGTGTCAATGTTTTCTCCAAATAATGTTGTGCATATCTGGAGCAAATTTTTGAAATTCATACATTTACCTAATTGTGAATAAATGAGAAACGCGTGCATCGATTTTCATGATCTATGCCTTTTTTTGCTCATGAGTTATGTGACTTTACGCGAAAGTAATTAGTTTTGGCACTTTTTTCCATTTTGGATTTTTTATGAATTTTAAAAAAAAAAATATTTAAATTTTTAGGCAAAAAATACTTTTTTCCCTTCATACATTCATTTTTAACTTCGAAAGTGTTGCACATATAGGAAAACGGTATAGAAACAGATTAGAGAAATTGTAATTCTAAATTTGTTTCATCGAAATCGGACAAGTGGTTCTCCAGTTATGTTAAACTACGTTTTTGCCAAAATGTTACAACTAAGCGAAAAAACATCAAGATAAGGAAAAAATTTAAAAGGTCATAAATGACACATACGAACGCCAAACCCTTTGAGGGTTTTACTATACTGACCTAATACCATCACCCTGACTTGGAATTTCTCACCCCCAGACAATAATCCCAAAAATGTTCCATAGTGTAATCGACACCGAAATTGAATATGTAAATCGTTTTAACATGAATAATTGTAAATATAACTGGATAAGGGAAAATTTAGAATTAATATAATAATAATAAAATTGAAAAGTAAAAGTTAAGAAAAAAAAAACCAAATTCTAAGTTAATAATAATAATAAGAAATTTAACTTTAATGATAATTAAAATTAACAATTAAATTAAGTTCTTAAAACTAAAAATGAAAAAAAAAGGAAAGAAAGAAAAAAGTTTTTTTTAACAGTAATACTTAAATTAGAACATAATTTTTTTCAAAATTGAATATACAAAAGAATGATCAATAAATATTAATCATATATACTTGATCATTCTTTTTCTGAAAAAGGGAGGTGTAGTGTATTTGACAAACCAACGTTGTCATACCTTCTGTATGACAACTGACACCTTTATTCTCGTTGGCTAAAAGCCTTACTTTTTTTGGTTGTCTACACCATAGTATAATATAGTAGCTTTACTCATTTTCTGTCATTTGGAAAAATGAAGCAGTGTTCGTAATTTTACTTGTACATATGGTTCTTAATACCACTACAACTACATGAGATAGGGACAAGCTCTCAATTTTTAATGAGTGGGGCTACTATAGTATACTATGGTCTACACGACCAACCTTTTACTTACTTGTATCGTGGGATAATGCTGACTAGGCATATTCCACAATACTTTATTCATTATGTTAAGGTAGTTTAAGTTTTCATGATACAAATAAAAAGTAGTCGCTCAATAGAGCTAAACCCGTAAAAATGTATTATTACTCATCAATTTAGCTATTTTCTATATTTATACAACAAATTTTTTATTTGAGAAGCAGCGTAAGGATTTGATAAAAATGATAATAAATCTTATAATCACTTTTACCAAATCCTTATTGTGTTGCGTAAGACGTATATATGTATATATAAAACTGCCAACCCATCCCGTCTTATTGGAAAACACTTTCCAATTTATATATCAAAGACGGGTGAGGAAAAAAAATCCTGCACGAAAATGTGGTATGTTCCAAAAAAAAAAATATTCGAAAAGAGACTCGGTTTTGGTGCTCAAAATGTGAGGTTCCTCTCTGCGTTGTGCCTTGTTACGAGGAATATCACAAAAAATAATGGATTTGATTAACTTTTTTCAATAAGCTTATAATTTTTGATATGAAAATATAAGATATTATCGAATACTTCAGTTAGTAATTATCATGAGAAAAATATGAATTAGTTATCTTTATATAATTACAAAGTTAATAAATCAATAGTTTACAACATTAGTAAATTAAAATTCATAAAAATGTGTTTAATTCAAAAAATTTAATTATTTTTCTAATTTTTTGTTAAAAAAATTTCTGTGCTTCCCACATTGCGTAAGACGTATATATATATACGTCTTTGCTGTTTTGAACCACCATTTTTACCACGTTCCTGTCCTGTATGTAATAAGTTTGCTAAGTTTGGACTGATTCGGATCTACCATGTGGAAATGCGAGTCCGGTACCGAAGTTTTTTTTAAATAAAATTATTAATTTTTTCCGGTACCGGACCAAAAATATCCACACAGTTGAACCAAATGAACTGAAATTTGGCGCGAATAATCTTAGCTGTATGTGTAATAACTTTAAGTTTTGACTCATTCGGATCTACCATGTGGAAATACGAGTCCGGTACCGAATTTTTTTTTAAATTAAATTATTAATTTATTCCGGTACCGGATAAACAATTCTACATCGTTCCACCAAGCGAACTGAAATTTCGCACAAATATGAAAATGGCGGCCCTGTATCCCTGTAAAAGTTACCCTATAAACAATTTCACTGGAATTCAAGTTGAAAACAAGTTCAATTCTAGCCCTGTTTTCCAGTTTCAAGGCTTGAATACAACTTTAATTACATTTTATTTCAATAGCATACTCCAGCAAAAGGGAAACAAAAATTCAAGTTTCAAATATTTTTGTTAAATATACAAATGCTAGAATTTGAAATATACTTTACTTCAAGCAAAATTTAAAGCACTTGAATTTTTAAAACGTATGTGCTTATTGGGTATGCTTATATGTATAAAAACATGAAATAAATTTAAGAAAATTATATGCATTTACATATATATCTTATTTTACTAATAAATAAAATTTATATCCTTGTGAACTACAAGACGAGCTATATGAATTACCCAAGAAACATTTTAACGGACTCTCCGGCACGTACGGATTCATGAATCCGGCTTTTACGGCACGTTAACTGTCCCGTAAGGTACGTATCCGTCAATGCTTGTACGTATACGGAACATTAACGGACCGTATAAATGGATTTTCGAACACAATACGTTTTAACTCCGTATTGGTGTATCCGTTTCCGTACCTTTAAATACGGGTTTCATCGGTTTGTTTACAAAATAAAAAATTTTTGTAAAGTCGGTGAAAATATTATTATAATGGGAATATATGGAGAATATGAAATAGAGGGAATTCTTTCTATCACACCATTAATCAAACAACATCAAGTAACAAGGTAAGATTTATCAAACTTAATGTTTCACAATGTTTTGTGTATAACATGTGAGAATTTGCATCGTGTACACAGTCAATTAAACCATAACTAATTTATTGTCTCTTTTCCATATAGATGTTGGATTTTACTCCGGGTCCCTAAGCGCTGGATAGATAGGTAAACCGAGCTAAATGTGCTAAATATTGTAATTATAAATAATAATTATTAATGCATTTATAAAAAAGAAAAAAAAGTACTTTGGACTAGTCCGTTTTTTACATGACATAACGGTCCGTAAACGGTCCGTCATTGACGGACTTTAAACGGACTTGTCCGTTTTTAATACGACATACCGGTCCGTAAACGGTCCGTCATTGACGGATTTTTAAAGGATTCTAATCAGTTTCGATGTTCCTTATGTTCCGTTTTCTGGTCCGTATACGGATCCAGAAAACGGTACGTATACGGAGTTGGATTCCGTTTATGACGGACCGAAAACGGTGCGTAAACGGAACGAATTGTTTGTTTGGTAGCTACCTATTCAAAATTGCCAAACGAACAATCGAAAAAATTGTTTTCTGAACGATTTAACGAAATTGTCAGAGCTATTGAACTAGAAGTGCGGACTAGTTCTTTACAACAAATTGAACTAGAAAGAGCGGTCACCAAAAAGAACTAGAATGCCCAAGTCTAGTGCAGATATACCAATACAGACTGAAAACAAACAAAACAATTTGCGAAAAGGGACACGGAGGAAATAAGAAGATAAACAGGAAATCTAAAGTAGAATGTTTGTATATGTCTGTTTGATCTCTTCTGAAAGTATTTTATATAGAGACAATCTGACAATAAAAATATAAATAATAATACAATTTAATGGAAAATCACTGATGAAGCCTGTCCATAAAAAAGGCAGAAACTGGATCTAGTCTGATTTACAAATTTAATGTGTTTATAACTTTTGAAGAAAATGTTTATTCTTCTTCTTAACCTCAAACCTACAAAATTAGAATTAATAAAAATACATATTAATTACAATATTAATTATATTTGGTCTATACGACGCGTTTGAAAAACCAACACTTAACTAAAAAAATAGAAATGCCCTGTTGGCTGTCCGTCTCCAATATACACAAATTGCCTGCACTTGTACGTAAAAACCATACGTCAGTGTGGCAACATTTGCGAAAAGGTGACACGGAGGAAATAAGAAGATAAACAGGAAATCTAAAGTAGAATGTTTGTATATGTCTGTTTGATCTCTTCTGAAAGTATTTCATATAGAGACAATCTGACAATAAAAATATAAACAATAATACAATTTAATGGAAAATCACAGATGAAGCCTGTCCACAAAAAAAAGGCAGAAACTGGATCTAGTCTGAATTGCAAATTTAATGTGTTTATAACTTTTGAAGAAAATTTTTATTTTTCTTCTTAACGTCAAACTTACCAAATGAAGCTAATTATGACAACTTTGTGCTTTGCACCAGATTTTTATGGTTAAAAAACGACTAAAGTAGGATATTTTTGTCACAAAAAAAGTTGACAACACATTTATTTTGTGTTTTTTTTCCTAGAAATATGAGGCAGTTATCTTATATGCGCAGGTACAAAAAGTGCCCTTAAAGAAGACAATTGCGTACATAATTTTGTAAAATAGAAACGAAACCAAAATTTTGTGCAGTTATAGGAAATGTGCACTTCAGAAAAAGGCAGTTAAATGAAAACTATTGTACACAGAAAAAGTTTACTCAGCGAAGCCACTTAACCGCCTATCACATAGGTGGAAACCCCTAAGCTCGGCACGAAAGGGGTTTTGAAATATATTTTCGAAATCAACTCAAAAAGTTCAACATTGTGCAAAGTTCAAAAATAGAAAAATTAAATGACAAATTTAACTCTTAATATCTGCGCTGTTAGAAGGGTTAAAGGCTTAAATTATATCTTAAAGCCTTAGCTACAAATAAATAATAGTTATTTTGTACATTAAATAGGCAAAATATTGAGAAAACATCCTTTTTCTTGGAAAAATTCCATTTCAAAAACAGAAAATCATGAGCTGGGCCGCAATGGGTTAATAGTTTCGAAAAATTTTTATGCCGGATTAAAGGTGCTTGAATAAGATTTTTAATGACAGTCATTTCGATCCGTTCAGATAACGCATTCCGAAGTTAAAAATATATAAATTAAATGATATATCCAAACTTAAGAGGCCCATAACTCGGAAAATATGGGCCGCCGACACAAATTTGTTCTTCTGAACTCCCCTATTTTACCCCTAATTTCGGCTTTTTTTAGCTATGCCCGTAAAGTAGATTTGTTACACTTTTTTGAAAAAGGTACTTTTTTGGAAAAGGTACCTTTTTGTCCCCTTTTTGCCCCTCCCAGTAGGAATTTCCAAAAATCCGATCCTAGTGGATGTCTACCACATAGGAGGAACCTTAATGTAGAGATACAACCTTGCGGTTTGTTCTTCGTTTATTTTTTTTATATGGAGTTTTGACAATTAAAATCGCATTGCGGATTCTCTCTAAAATAAAACTTAATTTAATTTCTCTGCGTTTTCTCTCATACTCGCATATTTTGATTCTAACTCTCACTACAATGTTCCCATATTTTCAAAAAATAATCCCGATATTTGATGATGTTCAGAGATGGAAAAGTTGAAACGATTGAACTTTTATTTTGAAAAATCATTGTTTTCCATGTTTATTACTAGTTTGGAACTCATTTAGCCTATCATTTTAATTTAATAATATTTGCCGAAGTTAAAATAAAAAAAAATATAAAAAATTAAAAATTTTTCTATACTGAAACAAAAACCTCATTTCCCATCGCTGGTGCTCTCCACACAATTATACTGGTTGAAACAAATATAACAGATAAAGAAAATAATATCTATAGCATTAACGGTTTTAACTCAATGTACATAAACAGAGTATGGAATGGAGGAAGAATAGCAATCTACATTAGGGAAAACACAACGTACACACAAACTACCATACATTCCGATGATTTTGAATGTTTGCAAATTGATACATACATCAACACTGAAAGTATCTCTATAATATCAATATATAGACCACCACATCTTAATAAGAACAAGTTTGTGGAAGAAATTGATAAACAAATAAACAATATAAAAAAACAACAAAACGCGTTGATAATTGGTGATATAAATATTGGGAGCATTCGGCAGATACACTTTAATAGTAAACAGTTCTACAACAGTTGTACAACTATCTGCTGAACGACCTGATCACTAACCGCTAAGTCTGAGCGGTCAAGTAGCGCTGTCATATTTTGGTAGCGTAAAAAATGTTTGCTACTTTTGATCAATTAGTAATACATTTGTTGTTGTTGATTTAAAAAAATTTTTTTGTAAGAATGAAAAGTAAAAACATACAAATATAATTCAAAAACAAAAATTTAAAGAAACCAAAGGAAAATATAGAAATATTGTATTTAAAACCAAAACAATGAAAACATCATTCAGCAGAGTTACTAATCACAAAGCGCTGCAAGTCACCGGTATCAGTTTAAGGTTTCTCTGCTGAATGCTACGTTGGACTGTTATACGTGAGGTTGCGGGTTCGAGCCGCAACCAAGGCAACACCAAATTATGAAAAATAGTAATATGTATGAGTTTTTTCTATCCCTCATACATATCGCAGCGTCGTCCTTCGGTGTTCCCATAGCACTTAACCCAACCGAAGTAAAATAATATAACAGGGCTATGAACTAAAAAGCTTCAACAAAGTTCGCCAACTCACCATCACATGGCGCGCAACAACTGCTATAAAATTCAACATCTCGCGCAATTACAGTGTTGCCATATTTGAAGCCCTTCATCTTTCACAACCTTTCACTTTTGCTCTATCCCCTTTCCAAAGGAAGCAACACGTTAATTAATAGGAAGAATTTCCTGAGTGTTGCTTCTCTTAAAAAAAAAAAAAAAAATAACAACAAAATACCTTGATGTAATGTCGGCTAATGGGCTACAATGTTTAATAAATGAAAGCACTAGAGTAGATATAGACAATAATACACAAACATGCATTTATCACATTTTTGTTAGGAATAAACAAACAACTACACAAGTACATGCATTAGTAATATTGTGGGCACTGTGGTGTAATGGTTAGCACGTTGGACTGTTACACGTGAGGTTGTGGGTTCGAGCCCCAACCAAGGCAGCATCAATTTATGAAAAATAGTAATATGTATGAGTTTTTTCTATCCCTCATACATATCGCAGCGTCCTCCTTCGGTGTTTCCATAGCACTTAACCCCACTGAAGTAAAACAATATAACAGGGCTATGAAAAAAAAAACTTCAACAAAGTTCGCCAACTCACCATCAAAAGGCGCGCAACAACTGTTCTAAAATTCAACATCTCGCGCAATTAGTGTTGCCATATTTGAAGCCCTTCATCTTTCACAACCTTTCATTTCTTCTCTATCCCCTTTCCAAAGGAAGCAACACGTTAATTAATAGGAAGAATTTCCTGAGTGTTGCTTCTCTTTAAAAAAAAAAAAAAAAAAAAAACATATCTGACCACTGCGCTCTTTTCTGTTCTCTCCAAAAAAGAAAAAACCGATAATGAAAAAAACCCACGACAGGGTGTTCGAATAAGCTGCTATAAAGTTAATCGTCATTTACAAAATATTAATTGGAGTGAAAAAGCTCATGAAAATAATAATGAAAATGATATACATCAAGATATCTATAACAATTTTTGTAAAATATATTCAAAATCGAAAACAAATCAAATAAAAAAACCAAGAAAATCTAATCCGTGGATAAGTGAAGAACTGTTAAAAATGTGCGAAACGCAGGATAAACTTTATAAAAAATGGTTGAACAATAAAAACAATAAAAAATATGAAAAAGAATATAAAAAATTCAGAAACTTTTTAAATAAAAAATTTTTTTTACAAAAAATAATTACTACAAAAATCAATTTTTACAAAATCGTAAAAATATTCGTGTTACGTGGAAATTAATAAATAAAATCATTGGCAAAAAAACGAGTAACATCGATGAGACTATTATAAGAAACTTTAAAAACCAAAATATAACAGATATAGCAAATAATTTTGCAATTAATTTCAAAGGAAACGTACAGCAGATTGTACATAACTGTAATATACAAACAATTTCAAACAACACAAAAACAATAGAAAACTCAATTTTTATTGAACGTATAAATGAAGAGGAAATCTTTAAAATCCTGAACAACATTAACACTAAAAAGGGCTGGTATAGATGAAATACGACCAAAAGATATCAAGAACAGTGCCCCCTTCTTAACACCAATAATTACCAAATTCGAAAACGCTAGTTAAATTCTACAATACCAGAACTACTAAAAACATCCTTAATACGTCCAATTTATAAAAATGGAAGCAAAGCGGACTTTAATAATTACCGTCCAATATCCATCCTATCCGTTATTGAGAAAATATTGGAAGAAGTTGTTTGCAGCAGACTTAAAGACTTCATAAAAGAATATAAAATTATAAATGAAAATCAATTCGGCTTTCAGAAAGGAAAGAACATAAACAAACTACTTGGACATTTTTCAAATTATATAAACGAAAACTTGAGTAAAAATAATCATTGTTTGGCACTGTTGATTGACTTTAGTAAAGCCTTTGACACCCTTTCACACAAAAAATTACTACTTATGTTATATAAAAACGGAATACGTGGAAATTGCCTAAATTGGTTTCAAAACTATCTGGAACTACGATACTACTGTGTCAAAATCGGCGACAAAATCAGTAGTAAAACCCCGATAGAGTATGGAGTACCGCAAGGGTCGAAACTGGGACCAATTCTCTACATAATATACGCTAACGATATAATGAACATCTTGCAGAGAAGTACAAAATTTGCCTACGCTGTTGATACCGGCGTTGTGATCGCACACAAAAACATAAAAACAGCTGTCAACATAATGCAAGACCAACTAAATACTGCCCAAAAATGGTGTCACGATTACGGTTTGTCAATAAATGCTAGCAAAACCAAGATTATGCATATTAGACCGAGACACTTTCATCATGACATTATACTGAAATTTCACGACATAGAATGCCTGCATAGAAAAACAAATAGCAACAACAATGATAAATGCTCTATTTATATATATATATATATATATATATATATATATATATATATATATTAGGCTGGGTCGATTTGTGGGGAGGCAAAAAAATCGCCCATGCCTCAGGGAAAATCGTATTCTAGGGATCAAAATAAGAAACTTTGCCGAAGGAACCATACCTCTAAAACGAATTCTACTACCCCCAACTGTTGACTTTTGTCCCGTAGGGTCAAGTTTTGAAAAATCCCACTTTGACCCATTTAGAGTGCCCCAATCGAGTCCAAATGTATGACCGACCCCCACTAACTTTGGAGGGCCGATCCACCCATGCCAGTGGTACACCCCCTGGAACTCCCCTGGGGGGTTCCCCATACAAACATTTTAAAAAATCACCATTTTTGGCACTTTATTTTATTATTTTTTATTTATTTTATTTATTTTTATTATTTTATTTATTTTTTCTCTTTAGAAATTTATTTAGTCAGAACATATGTAAATGAAAATATTAATTTAACTTAGTAATAGAAAAGAAAATAAAAAAAATTACTGTTTGAAGTCTTTTTTGCTTTCAAGTCTGGGCATTTTTTCTTTTCTATTACTAAGTTAAATTAATTTTTTCATTTACATATGTTCTGACTAAATAAATTTCTAAAGAGAAAAAATAAATAAAATAATAAAAATAAATAAAATAAATAAAAAATAATAAAATAAAGTTACAAAAATGGTGATTTTTTAAAATGTTTGTATGGGGAACCCCCCAGGGGAGTTCCAGGGGGTGTACCACTGGCATGGGTGGATCGGCCCTCCAAAGTTAGTGGGGGTCGGTCATACATTTGGACTCGATTGGGGCACTCTAAATGGGTCAAAGTGGGATTTTTCAAAACTTGACCCT
Source organism: Leucophora obtusa (assembly GCA_949987735.1). NCBI lineage: Eukaryota > Metazoa > Arthropoda > Insecta > Diptera > Anthomyiidae > Leucophora > Leucophora obtusa. Next base: position 78,532,208 of record OX465296.1, read on the forward strand.
ACGGGACAAAAGTCAACAGTTGGGGGTAGTAGAATTCGTTTTAGAGGTATGGTTCCTTCGGCAAAGTTTCTTATTTTGATCCCTAGAATACGATTTTCACTGAGGCATGGGCGATTATTAAATCGACCCGCCCTAATATATATATATATATTTAATCCTTTAATTCCCAGTGGAACATAGGGCCGCAACAAATGTTCTCCATTGTATTTATATAGAACTTGTTAATACATATAAATATCTAGGTGTTAATGTCGATAACAATTTTAAATGGAAACCCCATATACAAAATCTGCAAAATAAACTACGGAAATCTGCATATATGTTACATCATTTAAGTAACTGTTCTTCATTTATGTTATCTCTATATATAAAAGAATAACGTGACTGACTGACTGACTGACTGACTGACTGACTCAACATCGCCCAGCCCAAACCGCTGAAGCTAGGAAGTTGAAATTTGGTATGTAAGTTCCTCTTTCGGGGTAGACGTCCACTAAGACGGGATTTTTGGAAATTCCTACCGGAACGGGCAAAAAGGGGGAAAGTGTTCCCCTTGACGGCCTGCCAAAACCCCTTTGGCTAGAAAGCTGAAATTTAAGATATGTGTTCCTTGGAGTAGGGGCTAACTTTTCTGGAAAGTACTTTCTAGAATTTTGGACAGGGACGTTGTAAAAATGGGGGTTAAAAAGGGGAAAAAGGCCCCCCTTGACGGCCTGCCCAAACCGCTGGAGGTAGGAAGTTGAAATTTGGTATAAAGGTTCCTCCACTATCGTAGACATCCACCAAGACGGGAGTTTTGGAAATTTTTACAGGGACGGGCAAAACGGGGAAAAAGTCTCCCCCTTGACGGCCTGCTCAAACTGCTGGAGCTATGAAGTTGAAATTTGGTATGTAGGTTCCTCCACTATCGTAGACATCCACCAAGACGGGAGTTTTGGAAATTTTTACAGGGACGGGCAAAAAGGGGAAAAAGTCTCCCCCTTGACGGCCTGCCCAAACCGCTGGAGGTAGGAAGTTGAAATTTGGTATAAAGGTTCCTCCACTATCGTAGACATCCACCAAGACGGGAGTTTTGGAAATTCTTACAGGGACGGGCAAAAAGGGGAAAAAGGCCCCCCTTGACGGCCTGCCCAAACCGCTGGAGGTAGGAAGTTGAAATTTGGTATAAAGGTTCCTCCACTATCATAGACATCCACCAAGACGGGAGTTTTGTAAATTTTTACAGGGACGTGCAAAAAGGGGAAAAAGTCTCCCCCTTGACGGCCTGCTCAAACTGCTGGAGCTATGAAGTTGAAATTTGGTATGTAGGTTCCTCGACCGGTGTAGACGTCAGTTGAGACGGCATTTTTGGAAATTCTTATCGGGAGGGGCAAAAAGGGGACAAAAAAAGTACCTTTTTCCAAAAAAGTACCTTTTTCAAAAAAAAGTACCTTTTTCCAAAAAAAATTCCTTTTTCCAAAAAAAGTACCTTTTTCCAAAAAAAGTACCTTTTTCCAAAAAAAAGTACCTTTTTCCAAAAAAAGTACCTATTTCCAAAAAAAAGTACCCTTTTCCAAAAAAAATACCTTTTTCCAAAAAAAGTACCTTTTTCCAAAAAAATTACATTTTTCCAAAAAAAGTACCTTTTTTCAAAAAAAGTACCTTTTTCCAAAAAAATTATTTTTCCAAAAAAGTACCTTTTCCCGAAAAAAGTACCTTTTTCCAAAAAAAATTCCTTTTTCCAAAAAAGTACCTTTTTCCAAAAAAGCACCTTTCTCCAAAAAAAAGTACCTTTTTCCAAAAAATGTACCTTTTTATAAAAAAATTTACCTTTTCCAAAAAAAAAGTACCTTTTCCAAAAAAAGTACCTTTTTCCAAAAAAGTACCTTTTTCCAAAAAAAGTACCTTTTTCCAAAAAAAGGACCTTTTTCAAAAAAAAGTACCTTTTTCCAAAAAAAAGTACCTTTTTCCAAAAAAAGTACCTTTTTCCAAAAAAAGTACCTATTTCGAAAAAAAGTACCCTTTTCCAAAAAAAAGTACCTTTTTCCAAAAAAAGTACCTTTTTCCAAAAAAAGTACCTTTTCCCAAAAAACATACATTTTTCCAAAAAAAACACCTTATTAAAAAAATACCTTTTCCAAAAAAAGTACAAATAAAGTACTTTGTAAAAACAAAGTATCTTTTTCCAAAAAATTTCGTTTTTCCAAAAAGTACCATTTAAAATAATATATAATTTAAAAAAAATCTACTTTTTTCCCTCCCCCACGGATATCTCTACTAAAACAAGGTTTCTTGATATTCGGCATAGAAGTGCCTACCGGAACGGGCAAAAAGGTGAAAAGTCTCCACATAAACAGTCTCACAAATTGGAAAAGTGCCTGCCCAAACCACTGGAGGTAAGAAGTTGAAATTTGGTATAAAGGTTCCTCCACTGTAGTAGACATCGACTAAGTTTGTATTTTTGGAATTCCCTACAGGATATCCCAAAAGGAAACTCGGTATGTGAGTTCCTCCTTCTGTGTAGGCGTCCGCTTAGACGGAATTTTTGAAATTCCTATCGGGAGGGGAAATAAGGTAAAAGTCTCCTCCTGACGGCTTGCCCAATCCCTTTTGGTCAACCTAAAATTTTAAATATGTATTCCTTGGAGTAGGACTAACTCACCGGCAACGTAATTTTTCTATTTTGGAACAGCAACATAGTAAAAATGGTGGTTGAAAGGGAAAAATGTCCCCAATAACGGCCTGCCCAAACCGCTTAGGCAATGCAGTTGAAATTTGGTATGAATGTTCCTCATCCATCGCAGATAGCCGCGAAGATGGAATTTTTGTAAATTCCTAAAGGGAGGGGCAAAAAGAAGAAAAGCCTCACCTTGGGGGCCGGTAAAAACCCCTTCGGCTAGAAATCTGAAGATTAAAATGTGGGTCCCTGGAGTAAGGGCTAACTTATTAGAAAGATACTTTTTTGAATTTTGGACAGGGTCGTTATAAAATGGGGGATCAAAAAGGGAAAGTTGCCCCTTAACGACCTGTCCAAACTGCTGCAACTAGGAAGCTGCAATTCGGTACTTAGGTTCCTCTTCCAGCCTAATTCCAACCGGGAGGGACAAAAAAAGAAAAAGTGTCCCCCTTGACAGCCTGCTCAAACTGCTGGAACAAGGAAGCTGAAATTCCCTGTCGATGGATTTTCGGAAATTCCTACCGAGAGGGGCACAAATAGTAAAAGTTGGCTAGAAACCTGAAATGTAAAACATATGTTACTTGGAGTATGGGCTTTTTGGACCGGGAAGGTGGTTTTTGGACAGGGACATTGCAAAAATGGGGATTAATGAAGCGAAAAGTGCGGCTTAAAGCCCTGCCCAAAGCGCTGGAGGTAGGAAGTTGAAATTTGGTATTAAAGTTCCTCCTCTATTGTAGACATCCGCTAAGATGAGATTTTTGGAAATTCATACCGGGAGGGGTAAAAAGGGAAAAAACTTCCCCCTTGACGCCTGGCCAAACTGCTGGATATAGAGACCTAAAATTATGTATGTAGTAGGTTCCTCCTCCAACGCAGACGTCCTCTAAGACGGAATTTTTGGAAATTCCTACCGGGAGGGGTAAAAACGGAATAATTCTCCCCCTTGATGGCCTAACCGAACCCTTCGGCTAGAAACCTGTAATATATAATATGTTTTCCTTGGAGTATGGGCTAACTTATCGACAAGGCATTTCTAGGACTTTGGACAGGAACGTGGTAAAAATGGTGGTTCAAAAGGGGAAAATTGCCCCCCCCCCCCTTAACGTCTGCGTCTTTAGCTAGAAACCTAAAACTTAAAGAACAAGTGTATATGAAACACTAAAATTAAGAAACTAAATAGGAAACGAGTGGAATGAAACACTACACAAGTGGAATGAAATGGATATAAACGTTGAACGAGTAGAATTGAAATTATAGAGAATGCAAATGGATTGGAAGAGGGAATGACCTGTTCAAACACTATCCACGGAATATGAAACTTATGTAGCATTGAAACTTACTCTCGAAAAAGTTAAACAAATTTTCTAAAAGAGAAAAAACCTTAGAAAAGAAATGGAACTTATATATTCCGATATTTAAACTTCATGTAACGAAGCACCGGTGGAAGAAACCGACGCAGTAAATTTTCCAACTGAATTTGTGAATTTACTTGAATTGCCAGGTCTACCTTTACATAAACTGGAATTAAAAAAAAAACTTTAAGACACGCTAACAACGTAGCGGGCTTTGCCCGCTATTTTTAATATTATAAAATGCTTTCCAACCCTGCTTTAAGTTATTTATTTTCATTCAAAACACAAATGAACAAAACTACTTACGGGTCTATCTACCTAAGTTCGCACTTTACCAAATTATCTTAACATACACACGTATATTGCAATTTATTATGGATTCATTACTAACAATCCACTTTCATGAGAAAAAGTGATCAAATATTTATTTATTTTAAACCCATTGTTGTGCAGAATTATTTATTTGTGGTGGCTGGAATAAAAAAACTTTAAATAAAAAAACGAATTTAATAAAAATTGTGGGGGGCGCAGCCCCCCGGGGGGGAGGGCGCAGCCCCCCCCCCTTAACTTTTAAGGCACGCTAACAACGTAGCGGGCTGCGCCCGCTAGTCTTCTATAAAAATGTATCTATTGACATCATGATCAGCTATTTTATTATTTTCATTACTTTTTGCCACGATCTTTTCATTATTTGTTATAACGTAGTCTATCAGCGTTATTCTGGTATATTCATTCATTATTTGTTTAAGACCATTATCATTTAGAACACTTTCTATTTTGTTTTTATAAAATTCTTTTTTCCAGTCTATGTTGAAGTCTCCCACCATTATAATATCGATATTTTTCTCGCATATTTCCTCAATAAAGTTTTCAAATTCTTCACAGAATTCCGCCTTTCCACTACTTGGTGATCTGTATAAAATTACTATTATAAATGATGTTTTTTTCATATTTTGCCATATAAGCGCTAATCCAATATTTTGAGTCTTTAATATAATCTCTAATTTTCTTGATGATCCACGATTTTTTAAAATACAACATTACTCCGCCAGTTTCAGATAAATTTGATAATGTAGTATAATGTTCATATTGTTTCAACTCAATCTCGCTTCCATCTATTTCTTAGTCGTTTCAGCGATTATTTCCAATTGGGTAAAATTATTAATCAGTCCCTGAATATTGGTATATACTCCATATATTTACTTTGATTGTTAGGCTGTTAAACCTATTCTTCTCTTCTTCATATTAAGTTTATTTTGATATAATGGACATTCTCTGTTATTTGTGACATGATTTTCATCACGTCCTAAATTCAGTCTTCTATTTTCTTTCATACAGTTAAAACATTTTTTAGTATTTCCTTGTTACATTCTTTGCTCTTGTGATTTCCGTGACATTTGTAACATACATCTTGATTTTTACAATCTGACGATTTATGGCTGTATCCTTGGCATTTAAAACATTGTATTACATTTGTACCATCGAAAATTCTACATCTTTCCCATCCAACATAAAGTTTTTGACATGATATAACTTTCGGATATGTTTCATTATCAATTTTTAGTTTAGCATTAAATATTCTTCTATTATATATTTTTGTTTCAAATATTTTTATAATTTCTATTTCACTGTTTTGCATTACTTCGTTTTGTTTTTTCAGCTTTTCTATTAATTCTTTCTCATTAGTTTTAAAATTCATGTCGGTTATAATAATTTGCATATCTGTATCTTTTGGAACCTTTATTTCATAATTTTCACTTATCACATTTTGTATTGCCTTCTTTATTTTTCTCGTTCTTCATTATTTTCACTTTGAATAACCAATGTTCCATTTTTTCTATTCTCAACATTTTTTATTTTCAAATTAACTGGGTCCACTTTTTCATTCAATTCTGCTTTTGTTTTTTCCACACGCTGTTTTTCCTTTGGTTTTATTATTAAGGGGACATTTTTTGAAACATCTGGCTCCACTATATTACTTGTCAGTGTCTGAGCATAACACATTTTTGTTTTGACGTTTGTATCGTTAACAACTTTCTTTATTTCATTACACATCTTTATGTTGTTTTTCTCAATTATATTGCATATATCTTTGTTTTTATTTTCAACTTCATTTAGGTTTCCATAAAGGTTCTTTACTTCTTGCACATTGTTTTTGAATATTGTCCATTTTTCTAAATCTTTCGTCATAACGTTTTTCAATTGCTTCTAATAATGATTTTATTTCACGTTCATTTTGTTTTAGTGAGCTTTCAAATTCGTGTTTGTAGTCCACTAATGCTTGTTTATTTTAACTAACTCCATCTTGAATTTCTCCGAAGACAAGATCGACATTCCGAATATATATTTTTATTTTTTTTTTTTAAGAGAAGCAACACTCAGGAAATTCTTCCTATTAATTAACGTGTTGCTTCCTCTGGAAAGGGGATAGAGAAGAAGTGAAAGGTGGTGAAAGATGAAGGGCTTCAAATATGGCAACACTGTAATTGCGCGAGATGTTGAATTTTAGAATTCATAGCCCTGTTATATTATTTTACTTCGGTAGGGTTAAGTGCTATAGGAACACCAAAGGAGGACGCTGCGATATGTATGAGGGATAGAAAAAACTCATACATATTACTATTTTTCATAAATTGATGTTGCCTTGGTTGGGGCTCGAACCCGCAATCTCGCGTGTAACAGTCCAATGCGCTAACCATTACACCACAGCGCCCACAATCATCGCAAATAAAACGAACATAATTATCCTCAACAATAACTTTTATGGAATAATCAGCAGTTTGACCCCTAATTGGTATTCGGCATTTATTGCAGCTTTCAGCCATAGCTGAGTGTATTTTTGCTAAATTTCTTAAAATATTTTAACTTATTTTCTTTTAATTTTTAGTTTCACTTGATTATTATTGTTTATTTTATGTTTTTAAATAGTCTCTATCTAAGACTTTATTTCAAGGTTGGTTACCGTTATCGCTAAAATACCGTTTCAAATTGAATAACGTTACCGTTATCGATACCTCTAAAAAAATTTCTAAATACCATTATCGTTACCGATACCGTTATTTTTATGGGTAGTTACCGGTATTTTACCGATATTTATTATTTTATATAAAAATTAAAATTTTTTTATTTTTTATTTTATAATCTTGAGTGTTTTTTTTTTACAAAAAATTTATAGATAATAATTTTACTTATTAAAACTACCAGTATTGAATTTATAGCTTAAAATCTGTATTTTCAGAACTTAAAATTAAAAATATGCAATGTTTTTACTTGTTTTTACATGTTTTTAACATAATTTTTAATACCGGTACGTACCGGTATTGCTGTTTCGATAACGGTATACCGTTACCGAAACAGTCTTAAATACCGTTACCTTTACCGTTACCTAAACAAACGAAATCTGATACCGTTACCCTTACCGTTATTCGTTTCGGTTACCAACCTTGCTTTATTTAAATAAAATTTTTTTAAATTATACGGAGCTTTTATATTTTGCTTATTTATTACAACAGAGTTGCCAAATATGCAAATTTTTTTGTAAAATATATACAATCCTTGCAAAATATATACATGTGTATCGCAAAAGATCCGAAAAATTACATATACACTTAAGTCTTTTTTTATGCGGTAGATGCGTTCCAGAAAAAACCGCATAAAAAAGAACTTTTCTTCCATACAAAAATGGGAGATGCGTTCCGTTCCGTTCAGTCTGCTTTCTGCGTTCAATCGGGCTACTTGTTTAAAATGTAATCGGAAAAAATTTGTTCTAAATGTTACAAAAACATTGGTAAAGACTGTGCTATTACATGTGAAATTTGCCTATGTAAATTTCATACATTCTGTGCTAAAGTAGATAGTGAGGGTGCTGTAAACGCCCTTTGCACCTTTGTTAATATTGTTTATAATTGTGACAATTGTTTACAAACATCCAGTGACCTAATAAGGAAAATCAGTTTATTAACATATGAAGTGGATCAATTAAAAACATTATTCGCTCAATTTGTTAATAATAATGCTAATAACAAAAATAACAATAATACCAACAATAACAACGTTAAACCTCTGTCTCATCGTAGTTTGCCTTTACCAAAAACCGGTTTGGCTTCTAATTTGATTTTTGCTAATTCCTCACAGACAAATGCCTTTAATGTTGATGCAAATAATGTAGTCTCTCAATCTATTGTTCGTAATAGTAATAATGATGTTACTACTAAAAATGTAGAGATCATTAATAAACATGATAATGTAGTTGTGGCTACTCTTAATAAGCCTAGTGGTGTTGCTAATGCAGCAGTTTTAAATGCTGAAAACGTTGTTTTTCCAACTGATAATATTCAGAGTGTTGCTCCTGTTAATGACAATGGTAATGCTACTGTTTCGGTTATAAACGTGGATAATGTTGATAATGCTAATTTTAAAGTTGTGACTAAGAGAAAGAAGTCTAATAAATCCCGTAAAGTCATTGTTGGGCATAACAATAATTGTGAATTAGATGTTGTGGTTAAAATGAAATGGGTGCATTTATCCTCTTTTAAACCAACGGTTACTGAGGATAATATAATTGATTATGTTGCTAAGCATCTTGACATAGATAAAACACATTTATTATGTCACAAACTGGTGAAGAAGGATGCTTCTTTAAATGATTTTAAATTCATAAATTTCAAACTTGGCATTTCTCCTGGATATTAACAAGAATTGTTTAAACCTGAACTTTGGACGTCTGATATAAAGGTACGGCCGTTTAAGTTTTTTCCAAAACAGGTGGCGCCGGAGCGGATCATCTAACAGCCACCAATAATGATTGCAACACATTAAAAATGTATTATCAAAATGTCTCTGGAATGCGGACTAAATCAACGTTATTTAATATCTTCACTTCTCAATGCGACTTTGATGTTTTCATTATCACTGAAACTTGGCTTAATACTGACTTCTATGATGAAGAATTCTTCAACCCATTCAAATATGTTGTCTATCGTAAAGATAGAGATAAAGTGAAAACCGGCTGTAGTAAAGGAGGTGGTGTCTTAATTGCAGTCAAGAAATCGTTGTGTTGTAAAGTAATTCCACTAATCAATCATGACACATTGATTGATCAAATATGCGTTTCTATTAAGGCGGTAACTGGTGATCTCTATATCTGTGCTTCTTACATTCCACCGAAAAGTTCTGATGATTTGTATGCTGCTCACTATTCAAATATTGTGCACCTAGCCGAGAGTTTTAATTATGGTGATAAATTGTGCTTATTTGGTGATTTTAATTTAACGGATGTCATTTGGTCTGAAATTCCAAACTCAGATCTATTTTTGCCTAGTCATCTCAATAAATCTTTTGAAATAAATTTTATTGATTCATCTTTTAGTATAGATCTGCATCAAATTAATACAGTTTTTAATATATCGAATAAACGATTAACCGATTAATCGCCAATTTTCTCGATTAACCGACCCGAATAACCGGTTAATTAATTTTAGTGATTTTTCGAATAATGCATTAACCGGTTAACCGCCTATGTCGAATAATTGGAAACACTAGTTTTAACAAAGTTAGAAAAAGCTAAATTTTAAGGTACCACCAAAAATTAAAATAATGTTTTTTAAAAAAAAGCTTCGGTTTATGTGGTGTAAAAAAAAAAAATTCAAGATACTTTACAAAAAAATTTTAAGTAATAACCAGGGCAAGGACTTTCATGCAAATGCATGTTTGTAGTCAGTGGCCCAAAAATTATTTTGACCAAATACTTTTCCGAATCAAAGAATTTGCAAAAAATGGCATCGATTTGTTGTTGCATATTTTTGCATATTTTGTTATAAATACATATTTTTGCATATTTTGCTTTTAAGTGCATATTTTATTGCATATTTTATGATTTTTATTGCATATTTTTGCACATTATTGCATATTTTTTATATGAAATTCGATTTAAGAATTCATACTTTAAAACTACAAAAAATTCTAAAGAATTAATTATTTGGAAGCTCTGTTGGTAATACAACACTACACTAGAAAGAGAAACACATAGCATACAATATGTTGTCATCCACTAACAAATTTTTTATAGATGTAATTTTAAATTAACGTTTTCGGGTGTTATTGCTCACAAACAGAAAGTTGAAAAATTTTATAAAAATTATTTTAAGGAAACTTGTCCCCGAGCATTAATTTCTGCCACTTTTTTCTCTGAGTTACGAAAGTAAGTACGATTTTATAGTACACATATTTAAGTTCTAATTAGTGTTTCCAATTATTCGACGTAGACGGTTAACCGGTTAATGCATTATTCGAAAAATGCATAAAATTGATTAACCGGTTATTCGGGTCGGTTAATCGAGAAAATTGGCGATTAATCGATTAATCGTTTAATACAAAATTAATGTATTTCCTTAAGTTTTTATCAATAAAAACACAAAGATCTGCCTGTTTTTGTTAAATATCAACGTGACATATAAACTCGCTATATTTAAAATAAGTTTCAATATTCTAAGGTTGAAAAGTTTTGGGATCTGAGGTTTCTTAGTAGACAAAGATCTGCAAAAATTTTTATAAAGCTACTAAAATTTGATTGAAAATGGCAGAAAGAACTGCTGAAAGATTTTTGGTTTGGCAAATATCAGTAATTTAAGAACAATAGTCAATACTGCCGCAAAAAATTTAATATTGCATTTAAATAAATGTTATATCTGAAGTTTTGAAGATTTTATTAAGATTCTTCCTTCTCACCTGAAGAAATAAAAATCGAGACCTCGATATAAAAAAAATAGTTGAGTTGAATTTCAGTTAATGAAAATACTAATTTACGCTGCAATAATCAGAATAACATTTTTCTGATTTTCTTAGTCTCCGTTTTCTAAGAGCCATTAATAATAAAAAAATAACCTAAAGCCTGAGCGACGAGTTACGCAGATAGCATTTCGTCAGACGAGTTTTAATGAAAATTTTCAGTAAGCTAATGAAGTTTTCTTCCCAAAGTGAATTATTTTTATGAAGCTCTTTTTAATAAAACTTTTTTTGGGTGTATAAAATTTTTAATAAATAATATGAAATTTTTCATAAAATTCTATCAAAAACTGCATCAGTTAAATGAAAACGTCAATGGACGAATTCCAGCGAAACTTAATTGAATCAATGTAAAAATTCATAAATAGCATGTACACAATTTTCTCAGTGTGGGTTATAGATGGCAAATTGCATATAAATTTAAATTTTTTAACTTTCATTTTCTGCTTTTTGGTTATTTGTTTTATTTCGAATAAAAATTTAATTTCATTGAAACGGGTTCGGGTTCCATGGTATTCTAGTGGAACATGTCGTAGAATTGATGTGGTTTTAAACCGATTGTACACACTCTCTTGAAAGAAGTAAGAAAAGCTAGAGTTCTTATAGAACACAATTTTAAAACAAATGCAACCCTGTCTTAAGGGACATGGAAATATAATTTAGTTTTAATTTTTATAAGAATTAAAACAGAAATGAAGCATTGTCTATTGGATTTCCTAAAACCTGCCAAACACGTCGAGTGTTTTGAAAAAGTTTTAAAAAACACCTTTATTTGGGCCTTTGCGATGTTTTTTAAAGCTCTTTTTTACAAATAGAAACTTTGATATTTTGTTAAAATATTTGCAAAAAAATTTTATTAAAATTTATCAGTCTCTTAAAACAGATGACATGTCTCGCTGGTGCAATGCCGACTTGCTTGGAGTTTCTCCAAAAAAGGTATTTAAGGTCCTCTTTCTCTCGATTTTTAAAGAGTTTGGTGGTATTTTTAGTTAATATTCGTTTTTCTAAGCTTTTCTTGCAATTTTTTAGCCAAGGCTAAGGAAATTATGAAGTTTTGGGGAAAAAATAAAGGAAAAATTCCATTTTAAAAATGTAACCGGTTAATCGACCTATTTTAACCGATTATTCGGGTCGAATAATTATTTGAGTTTTAAATTATTTGTTTCGACATTAACCGAAATAGAGGCGATTAATCGAGGAATCGGTTAATCGATTAACCGAATTGGAAACACTAGTTCTAATACAGTTTTTTCAGGTAAAATGCCACACACCCTTAATATTTACAATCGACTGTATTTATTTTTATTTTCACTGAATTTTCTAAAAATATATTTAACTATGTGTATTTGAAGATATATTCAGTGTGTTCGTTTACTCGAATTTCTTACTACTTTTACTACAATTTCAAAGTTTTGTTTACTTTTTGTATTGAATTTTTCCAGCTGTAGTAAATATTGTAACTTGTAGTAAGTAAACGAACAAGCTTATTGTAACCGATACCTGAATTTTTACGTATATGTTAGTTTTTAATAAATATAATTTAAAAAAACATTTATTTTTAATTGCGTATTTTTTGGTTTTTAGTGCATATATCGTTATGAATGCATATTTAAGTGCATATTTTCTATTTTATAGTGCATATTTTAAGCGCATATTTTCGATTTTTTATTGCATGAAAGTCCTTGCCCTGGTAATAACACTTTTTTTGCGGAAAACCTAAAATTTTAAAAAGTTTTGAGAAATTTAAAAAAGATATAAAAAAACAAGTAATTTTTTTTATGATTTAGATAGTCCATCAGAACGTTTAATTTTCTGTAAAAAAAAATTTTAATTTTGAACCCCAAATTTAAAATTTTTAACTTTTTCTACATATCCCAATTTTTCATTTTATGTACACCGAAAAAATTCCATAGTGGTGTAGTTAAACGAAATCTATAGTTGAATTGAAATAAATTTTAAGTAACTATTATAATCATTGGCAACTATGGATTTTGTTAACAAAAATGGTTTTTATGTAACCCTGTGCCAGATGTTTTCAAATTGACAAATTATTTTCAACAAAAGTCAAAACTGAAAAAATATTTAAAATTTAATTTGAAATAAAGTTGGAACAAAAACTTTATTTAGGAACAAAAACTTTATTTAAAATGGTAAGTTGTGCTGTTTTCGTGCATTTCCAACGAAAAAACATTAAAGTTTACCTTTATTTACAGAAATAAAAAAATAACAGTTCAAACGCAATAATAAAATCCATAGTAAAAGCTAAAAAATAAGAGACAATCGCAGAAAATAATTCAAACATCGCACTAATTAGCTTTTAGAGATACATCCAAATATTAAAAGCGATTAACTCAAAAACATCAAAAATTTTATGTTTATAAATATATTAGTTTTGTGATGCTGAAATTAAAAATGTAATAAAAATTTTGAGATAAAATCATTTAAAATCAAATAATATTTAGCTGTTAACGACTAATTTCATTTTATAATTGTAGTATTCTACCATTAGCGAGATTTCTTAAAATTCAACTATGAAATTGTAAATGATAATGAATTATTAATATTTAAAAGCTTAGTTACTGCCAACGATATCAATTCAACTAAGTATTAGTTAGGGGTATTTCACCTACGATATAGTTGAAATATTCGTTATAATCAACTAAGGAATTTTTTGGGTGTAGCTATTTCTTAACCATATATGTAACAGCTGTTGACAACTAATTAAAAACGCCTTTTATTTTTAAAATAATGCTTAATTTTTATATAAAACAGGGCGCAGCCCTCCCCCCCTGATTTTCTTAAAATTTGCTTTTTTTAAATACAGTTTTTTATAATAAAAACCTTCACTCATCCAGCCACCACAAATAAATAATTCTGACACAACAATAATTCTTGACAATATACGTGTGTATGTCAAGATAATTTGGTACAGTGCGCACATAGGTAGATGGACCCGTAAATAGTTTTGTTCATTTGTGTTTTGAATGAAAATAGAAAAAACATTTAAAGCAGGGTTGGTAAGCGATTTATAATATTAAAGATAGCAGGCGAAGCCCGCTACGTTGTTAGCGTGCCTTAAAGTTTAGAATTAAATTTCTTTTAGATAAAATAAAACACAATATTTGTTATTAAGATAAAATAATTGTTAAGGTAAATTTATTGTAATGTTTACAAAAAAAAGTTAGAAAAGTACAAACACTATTTTTTGCCTCTTCATTTTTATATAAATAAATCATTTAGTATACCAACACGTGAGCATGTAGCAACTAATTGTCTGTTGTTCAAGCCATCGGTGTAGATAGGTCGTATTCGTGGTTGGATGGGTAAATTCGCTTTGTTTATTTAAAGTACAGTTTTTATAATAAAAGCCTTCACCCAGCCACCACAAATAAATAATTCTGACACAACAATGGGTTTAAAATAAATAAATATTTGATAACTTTTTCTCATGAAAGTGGATTGTTATTAATGAATCCATTACAAATTGCAATATACGTGTGTATGTCAAGATAATTTGGTAAAGTGCGAACTTAGGTAGATAGACCCGTAAGTAGTTTTATTCATTTGTGTTTTGAATGAAAATAAATAACGTAAAGCAGGGTTGGCAAGCGATTTATAATATTAAAGATAGCGGGCAAAGCTACGTATCTACGTTGTTAGCGCGCATTGAAGTTTTTTTAATTCCAGTTTATGTAAAGGTAGACCTGGCAATTCAAGTAAATTCACAAATTCAGTTGGAAAATTTACTTATGTGACAGGGCATAGAGAAAGGGACCTAAGGGTAAAAAAATCAATTTTTTTTTTTTTTTTTTGTGGAGAACATCTGAGCATCGAATGAGACCGATCCCATGCTGTCCTGACGTTAGGTCCCTTTCTATCCTTAGGTCCCTTTCTATTTTACGCGTCACATATAGAGATAACGTTACTGACTGACTGACTCAACATCGCCCAGCCCAAGTCAGTCAGTCAGTCAGTCACGTTATTCTTCTTTTATATATAGAGATAACGTTACTGACTGACTGACTGACTCAACATCGCCCAGCCCAAACCGCTGAAGCTAGGAAGTTGAAATTTGGTATGTAGGTTCCACTTTCGGCGTAGACATCCGCTAAGACGGGATTTTTGGAAATTCCTACCGGAACGGGCAAAAAGGGGGAAAGTCTCCCCCTTGACGGCCTGCCCAAACCCCTTTGGCTAGAAAGCTGAAATTTAAGATATGTGTTAATTAGAGATGGGCTCACTTATCGGGAAGGTGCTTTGTGGAATTTTGGACAAGGACATTGCAAAAATGGGGATTAATGAAGCGAAAAGTGCCGCTTAAAGGCCTGCCCAAACCGCTGGAGGTAGGAAGTTGAAATTTGGTATTAAAATTCACTACTTTATTTATTTAGTTGTGTTCTCATATCCTGTATGAGCAGGTTTAAATCTATTGTAGACATACGCTAAGATGAGATTTTTGGAAATTTCCATAGGTAGGGTCTCTCCCTTAACGGCCTGGCCAAACTGCTGGAACTAGGGATCTTAAATTCGGTATTTGGGTTCCTTCTCCAACGTAGGCGTCCCCTAAGACGGTATTTTTGGAAATTCATACCGGGAGGAGTGAAAAGGGAAAAAACTTCCCCTTTGACGGCCTGGCCAAACTGCTGGATATAGAGACCTAAAATTATGTATGTAGTAGGTTCCTCCTCCAACGCAGACGTCCTCTAAGACGGGATTTTTGGAAATTCCTACCGGGAGGGGTAAAAACGGAATAATTCTCCCCCTTGATGGCCTAACCGAACCCTTTGGCTAGACACCTGTAGTCGATAATATGTTTTTCTTGGAGTATGGGCTAACTTATCGACAAGGCATTTTTAGGACTTCGGACAGGAACGTGGTAAAAATGGTGGTTCAAAAGGGGAAATTTGACCCACCCCCTCCCCCCATTAACGTCAGCATCTTTAACTAGAAACCTAAAACTTAAAGAACAAGTGTATATGGAACACTAAAATTAAGAAACTAAATAGGAAACGAGTGGAATTGAAACACTACACAAGTGGAACGAAATGGTTGTAAACGTTGAACGAGTGGAATTGAAATTATAGACAATGGAAATGAATTGGAAGAGGGAACGAAATGGAATGAGGAGCGAGATAGCATAGAATGGGGAACGAGTGGAATTGAAACACTGCAGTTAAAAAAGGAATGGAACGGAGCAAGTGCAAAGAAATGGAATGGAAAAATAAGCGACTGATATCAATATCGATACACAAGACAGTAGGAACGAAATGGAATGAAACGGGGAACGAGTGGAATTGGAATAACAGATAATGGGACCGAAATGCAATGGAATGGTGAACAAAATGGAATCTTGGAAGGAGTTGCATTGGAACACTAAAATTGTCAAACAAAATGGAATGGAATTTGAATGCCTCAAACTGCCGGAGTTTGGTACTTGAAATTTCGCATGCGATTGAGGCAAGATTATATATATTTGGGATTTTTACTGGGAGGAACAAAAAGGGGTGAAGAACTCCTTTTAATTACCTGTTCAAACACTATCCACGGAATATGAAACTTATGTAGCATTGAAACATACTCTCCAAAAAGTTAAACACATTTTCTAAAAGAGAAAAAGCCTTAGAAAAGGAATGGAACTTATATATTCTGATATTTAAACTGCAGGTAACGAAGCACCGGTGGAAGAAACCGACGCAGTAAATTTTCCAACTGAATTTGTGAATTTACTTGAATTGCCAGGTCTACCTTTACATAAACTGGAATTAAAAAAAAAACTTTAAGGCACGCTAACAACGTAGCGGGCTTTGCCCGCTATTTTTAATATTATAAAATGCTTTCTAACCCTGCTTTACGTTATTTATTTTCATTCAAAACACAAATGAACAAAACTACTTACGGGTCTGTTGTGTATGATACTGTCAATAAAACACTTAATAGTTTATTACTATTTAAAATTCAATTATTTTATTCTTAACAATATCACTATTCTAGGTTTATTAAAAATGTATAAAGAGTTGTACAAAAATTAGATCACTGAACGGGTTCCGGTTTAGCACGCGTATTGAAAAAGACTGCACGAATGAATATTTAATATGGCTACTGGATACATATATTTAAGAAGGTAAAAATATAAAGAAAAGTCAAATGATGACAAGGGTTGCCATCTTTGTATAATTGACACTACAGGGTCTATCTACCTAAGTAAGTTCGCACTTTACCAAATTATCTTAACATACACACGTATATTGCAATTTATAATGGATTCATTACAAACAATCCACTTTCATGAGAAAAAGTGATCAAATATTTATTTATTTTAAACCCATTGTTGTGCAGAATTATTTATTTGAGGTGGCTGGGTGAAGGCTTTTATTATAAAAACTGACCTATCTACGCCGATGGTTCAACAACAGACAATTAGTTGTTGCATGCTCACGTGTTGGTATACTAAATGATTTATTTATATAAAAATGAAGAGGCAAAAAATAGTGTTTGTACTTAAACATTACAATAAATTCATCTTAACAATTATTTTACCTTAACAACAAATATTGTGTTTTATTTTATCTAAAAGAAATTTAATTCTAAACTTTAAGGCACGCTAACAACGTAGCGGGCTGCGCCCGCTAGTATTTTATAAATTTATTATATTGTTTGAAATATAACAGCGACACTTAATTAGAAACGATTTTATATTGGCAAAAAAACTAATATTAATTTATTTTTCTTACTTTTTATCAATATTTTGTTGCAAATCCCTTTTGCTTTATCACAGCCTCACATCGGTTGCGCATTGACGTTGTTAGATGCCGACATCGCTCTACTGGTATCGCCTCCCATGCTTTCTTAACATCCTCAAAAAGAGTCGCCATATTTGTTATATTTTTCAGACTAACGGCTGTTTTTACGTCTCCCCATAGATATTCTATGGGGTTCAAGTCCGGACTGGATGATTGCCATTCCAAAACGTTGATGAAATTATCGTCAAAGAATTTGGTATATCAACGTATTTCTCCTTATTTAAGATTCCATAAATTTTATAAATTGGGCCAACACCATTCCAAGAGAAACATCCCCATACCATAATTGACCCTCCACCATGCTTCACTACCCATGAAACGAAGCGAGGATTAAATTCTCGGTTAATGGGTCATCTAGCGTATCTCCGACCATCTGGACTAAGGCGATTAATCTTTGTTTCATCGCTCCAAATCACATATTTCCATTGATGTGCTGTCCAATTTCATTGGGACTTCGCGAAATCCACACGTTTTCTTTGAATCCTACTCAGAAATGGCTTCTTTCGTCTCTCTTCCATGTAGCTCGGCTTCCACCAAACGACGTGCAATAGTCCGCTTGGATATCGTGACATTTAAATTTTCTTGAATATCACGTTGGATGTCAGTAGATGACTTTTTTGGGCCGGATTTGGAGATTCGCGTTATCATTCGGTCGGTATGTGCCGATGTGTTTCTGGGTCTCTTCTTTCGCGGAACATTGGCTATGGACTCATATTTGTTGATATGCTGTAAATCATTAAAAACCATTTTTTTTTTGGAACACTTTAGCTGCACTGCTATTTCTCTATAAGACTTTCCATACTTCTAAAGTTCAAAAATTGGGCTCCGTTCTTCGGAGTGCAGCTTTTGCCTTTTATCATGATATATCTTAAAAATTATAATTTCTTATTTGCTATAAAATATTAAATTGGAAACAAATAACCGTAAAATAAAAATTTTTTTTTATCAAAATAACTCTTAGCCAAGGAAACTTTAATAAACAATTACGCGTTTCTAATTAGTTGTCGCACTTTCTTAGAATTTTACTAAACAATATGTAAACTATTTTCAGAAATTATAACAGCTTTTAAAATAAACAGCAACAAAAATGAGTGTAAATAATAATAAAAAAAGAGTAATAAATATAATACAATTGTTTTAAACAAAAAACGTAACGGTAAATTTACGAAAATATCAATAATGATCATCAAGCTCTAGTGTAAAAAATGCGTTTCTAATTAGTTGTCAACAGCTGTATGTATGTAGATGTACAGGTTGGTTGAAAAGTTCCTGCGCTCACCAAGAGATGGCACTGCTAGCTCCAAACTTTTTTTTTCTCAAGTTGGTATAACTATCCTGAGAACACATGCAAAGTTGCAAGTCATTCTGCCAATTCATTCTTTGTTTACAAGCCATTTGAAGTTGACGCGTCATTGATTTTTTTTAATATGTAAAAAATTTAATATCGTGCAGTCATTAGATTCTTTGTTTTGAAGGGTTTAAAAGCAAAGGAAATTTATGAACAATTGTTAGAAGTGTATAAGGAGTCCTCACCATCAAAACGCACCGTTGAATTTTGGGCTGGTGAATTTAAACGTGGTCGTACTAGCCTTGAAGACGATCCACGCCAAGGACGACCAAAAACTGCAACCACAGCAGAAATCATTGAGCAAGTACATAATATGGTTAGTGAAGATTCAAGTTTGACTAAGCGTGAAATTTCTAATGCCATAGGCATTGCAGACGAACGAGTACTCCATATTTTACATGAAGAATTACGTATGGAAAAACTGTTTGGAAAGTTAGTGCCGCACACATTAACAATTCAACAAAAACTGGATCGAAAACAAATTTCTCAGCGTAATTTGGAGCGTTTTAAGCAGAATAAAACCGACTTCTTGCGTCGTTTTATAACTATGGATGAGACTTGGATCTACCACCATGATCCTAAATTGAAACAAGAACGTTTACACTGTTCAGCTTCAAAGCAGGTGAAGTCACAACGATCAGCAAAGAAGGTTATGGCATCAGTTTTTTGGGATGCAAAAGGAATTTTGTTGATTGATTATCTTCAGAAAGGTAAAACAATCAACTCTGAATATTATTGCAGCCTTTTGGATCAGCTGGATGAAAAAATTCGTGAGAAAAGACCTGGTTTAAAGAAGAAAAAAATAATTTTTCATCAACACGATGCACCTGTTCACAAAAGTGTTTTGACGATGGCTAAATTCAAAGAATTAAAGTACGAATTGCTTGAACATCCACCGTATTCACCAGATTTGGCTCCCAGTGAATACTATCTCTTCAGAAATCTCAAACAATTTCTTCGTGGAAAGCATTTTTCGTCGAATGAAGAGGCCATAGCGGACGTAGACGGTTATTTTGCAGAGCTTCCGGAAAACCATTATAAGGATGGGATAAAATTATTGGAAGATAATTGGAACAAGTGTATTGAGCTTCTAGGAGATTATATTGAATAAAAAAATATTTCGTAACAAAAACATTATTCTTTCATTTCGAGCGCAGAAACTTTTCAACCAACCTGTATATGCTGTCCCATAAAATACGATTTGTCGATTTTCATTCATTACACTGCCGAGTTTTCAACTAGTAGGTTCAAAATTGAAGAATTTAATTTTTTTTCTTAGAAAACTTTAACCCTTGCTGAATTGCGGCCGAAAATGGCCCATTTTTGAAAAAGAAAATAGCCTATCAATTAAAAATTCACAAAATTCGAAATTTTTGCAAACACTCCTTTTTTATTTAACTTGTTCATTAAATATACTTAAAATTATTCAGATACGGAATTTTGATTTCGCTGGATATCATTAACCCACTTTAACCTAGAACCGAAATGCTCATAAATTTAATAGAAATGCAAAAATTGTTTTTTTTTTATTTATTTGGAAATTTTTTTTTAAATACATAATTTGGAAATGTCAAAAGCTATTTTTGTAATATAATAGTGATTATTAAATAAAAATAATAAATTGAAAAAGTGATAATTCGGGTTTTGTCTGGGGAGCGACTCCTTTCCATGACATTTTATGAAAATTGATTATTTTGTCAAAAATAGTTTTCACTAAATTTTAGCAAGTTACCAATGTTTTTGACCATGTGTGTATCATATTGAAGGTTTTGCTAAAATAAAATAACATTGCACCATAAAAAAAACTTGTAAAAATTGAGCAATAATACTGCTCGTCTGTGGCGTCCTAAAAATTGATAATGAATGAGAAAAAGGATATATGGGAAATAGTCATATCCTTGCACCGAATGAAACAAAATTTGCCACAGAGATAAAAAGTAAAACTTTATAAACTATTGTAAGTTCCTAGTGCATTCTGATCTTAAATCTGGCCAAAAAAATTGTTTTTTAGAAAAAGGATATATGGGAGGTAGTCATGTCATTGCCCCGAATGAAACAAAATTTGCCTAAGAGCTAAAAAGTATTATTTTACAAACTATTTTAAGCTTTTAGTGCATTCTGATCATAAATTAAGCCAGAATATTGTTTTTTAGAAAAAGGATATATGGGAGGTAGTCATGTCCTTGCCCCCAATGAAACAAAATTAACCACTTAAAGGACATAATTTGACCAGCAGTAACCAATTTTCCCTTTATTCTGTTTATAATTGGAGCTAAAATTAAAAATTTTAGATTAAGGATGTATGGGAGGTAGTCATGTCCTTGCACCGATTTTGCTGAAACTTCGAATTTTTCTTAATTTACATGTTCTGAACCAGCACACCCAATTTCATTCTTCTACGATAAATGCTCTAATTTTGTCGACTTGCTATATGGGGACGAAGCACTGTGCAGCGGTGTGTGCAGGCTGTCCAAAATTCGAAAAATTACTTTCCAGATAAGTTAGCCCATATTCGAGGGAACACATATTTTAAATTTCAGCTTTCTAGCCAAAGGGGTTTTGCCAAGCCGTCAAGGGGGAGACTTCCCCTTTTTGCCCGTTCCGGTAGAAATTCCCAAAAATTCGGTTTCAGCGGACGTCTACAGCGGAGGAGAAACCTACATACCAAATTTCAACTTCCTATCTTCAGAGGTTTGGGCTGGGCGGTGTTGAGTCAGTCAGTCACTCACGTTCTTTTATATATAGAGATAAAAAATATAGTATATGATCATATATGCTTTTTTATCAGGTTATTGAATTGAAAAATTTAACACTTCTAAGTAAATGATATAATAATCTTGTACTAAAATAAGAGTATTTTTCGATCCAATGGGCACTCCACTCTAAGTTTTTGATATGTTATACAAGACTCTCTGATCTGTCACAATGGTGTTTAAAAAAAACAGATGTTAAATATTTGTGAATAACATTTTTGCAACATTTTTATACCACTGCATATTTTTAGAATATAGAATCTACGCTTTGTAGATCTACGAATCATTGTAGATCTACGCTTTCATATCAGCTAAGATTTGTAAAAATCGGATAATTACTTAAAAAGTTAGAACAGTTTAACACGAGGCAGTTTTCTCACTTTTGGTAAAAATGTGAAACTTTGCGGCGCGATACAATGTGGACTAAGCCGAATTTTGACTAAGTACAGCACAGTTATTATAGGAATGTGGAACATCATATCATCGACCGGCCTGCAAAAGCCACATCACATGTGTTTTTTAATATATTTTGAGGAGAGCGAAAAAACTGTTACAAAATCTACTTTTAAGATATTTTATTGGCATCATATGAATAAATGATGATTTTACTAAATGTGGTCGTGAATCATTAAGGCATACGATGCCAATAAAATATCTTAAAAGTAGATTTTGCAAGTTTTTTCGCTCTCCTGAAAATCTATTAAAACACACATTTGCCATTTTGCAGGCCGGTCGACGATATGCATCTCCAAGTTGCACCTAAACTCGTCTTTAGGCCCTGTACGAGGTGGCTAAATTTATTCTAAACTAAATACAAATTGACAAGCGTTTAAAATTTGTTTTAAAATTTTTTCTAATTTCAAAGAAATTTGTAAACCTTAATTTAGTTTAGAAATAGTTTAGCCATTTCGCATCCACCCTTAATATTTTATTTAAAATACCTTTCAATAGCCTCATGATCATTTAGATTTGGCATTCCATTTCTAGAAGAATTCCCAGTTTTACGACCTTTCCGCCTGCCTATAAAAAGTTACAGTAACAGATTCATGTGTTTTATATAAGATTTTTTTTTACTTACGCTCCCTGACTTTCTTTTTATAATCAGGATCACTGCGGCGTTTGCTATCAAAATAAATGCAATATCCTATAAACAAAGTTCCAGCAACTCCTGCTGCAATTCCAATTGCTGTTTTGTTCATATCCATCATTTTAAAACTTTCAACCGCACACGAAAATATTACACCAAAAATATATTTTTTCCCATGTGACAGTCAGAGAACAATGCCGAATTGTCGGCTTAAAAATTAGAGTCGGTGGCGGCTAAAAGTCAACAAAACTAAATAATTATTGGCGGCGGAAACTAAACGATGAAAACCACAGAACATGAGGCTGCGTTTACATCTATACAGAAATCTCTAGATTTCGATATTCACCACTCTGAAAAAGCAATGAAGGAAAGCTTATAGATGTTCAATTTTGAATTTAGTTCTAATAAATACATTTTCCAAAAAATTAAAGTTTATACGCATATCATCACTGTTTTTTCAGAGTGGTGAATATCGAATTCTCGGGATTTCGGTGCAAATGTAAACGCAGCCTGAAACCACAAATTATACCAGATATGAATCAGCTGATTTGGGCAATATGGCCGACAGAAAGTGAGCAAAACAAAATGCAAAAATTTAAGAAAAACACAAAAGATAAAGTACAATAATCTAAAAAGAGACAGATATATACAAAAAATGCGCAATACAAAATGTATAGAGATTTTATATTGTTATTTCCCTCTTGACTTGACTTCCATGTATACAAAACCATACGGTTCGAGAATACTTTTTTGACACCTGTCATTAGTTTCACATCTGGTATTAATCTGTGCCACAAATTATACCAGATATGAATCAGCTGATTTGGGCAATATGGCCGACAGAAAATGAGCAAAACAAAAAGCAAACATTTGTGAAAAACACAAAAGATAAAGCACAATAATCTAAAAAGGAGACAGATATAAACAAAAAATGCACAATACAAAATGTATGGAGATTTTATATTGTTATCTCCCACTTGACTTGACTTGACTTCCATGTAAACAAAACCATACGGTTCGAGAATACTTTTTTGAAACCTGTCATTGGTTTCACATCTGGTATTAGTCTGTGACCTAGTGTCTTCAAATGCAATGAAATGTGCAAAGAAATATGATTTTAAAACACACAAAGCAACAACAAAATTATTTTCTTTGTTGTTGTTTTGTGTGTTATTTTCAAATTTCTATGCACATTTCATTGCCTTCTAAGATACTAGGTGATAGAAACTAACACCTCCGTGAAATTAGTGACGTCGCCAACTATTTTTTATTTATTTTTTGAACAAATAACAGGGCGATTCAGAGAAAAAAAATTCGTACAAATAGTACTTTATCAACTCTAGCGACGTCGTATCGACGTGAAGAAAACAGAGTTAAAAAGACTTTTTGTCTGTTATTGTTTCAATTCAATTTTATTTATTCTGTTTTTTGTTTCCATTCCATTTTGTTTTTTCTGATTTTTTTCTATTCCAAACTGTTTTTCACGTATAAAAAGTTAAAAAACAGAATTTTTGCAAATTCCATACTATAATAATTTATAAAAATAAGGATTTATAAAAATCGAAGTCGCAAAAAAATACATGTAAATTAAGCAATTATATTTCATTTCATTATTTTATAAAGTCTATGGATAACAATGATCCTTACAGACTACTCGCTAAAAAATAAAATTAAAAAACTAAAACAAATTATTCAAATAAAGTTTAAACATATCTTTTGAATAACTAAAATCTAAAACAGTATTATTCTCTAATTTATTAAAATTAATCTGAGATCTAATTAAGGGCTCATTTAACGAATAATTCGTTTTATGCATACCTATGGAAAAATAATCATGGTTTCTTAAAGATCTAGAGGGAATATTAAAATTTATAAGTGATAATAAATCAGGGCATTTTATATTTGAATTCACTATATCAAATAAAAATAAAAAAGATTGGATTGACCTCCTATTCTCTAGTGTTTGCAAATTAATTAAATTACAACGAATATTATAGGGTACGTGTTCAGTAAAATTAATAGAAGAAAGAGCAATTTTCGTAAATCTTCTCTGAACTCTCGCCAAACGGTTAGTATGACAAGCATTAAAAGGGCTCCAAATAACAGACGCATATTCCAACTTCGACCTAACTAAGGAACAATATAATAATTTTCGAATGTAAGGATCCTTAAAATCCTGACAATTTCTCCTCACAAAAGACAATAGAGCATACGATTTAGGGATAATATAATCTAAGTGATTAACAAAAATTAACTTTTGATCAAAAACTACACCTAAGTCTAAAACTCACATACCTTACTTATAATTTTGGTACAAATTGAGTAATTAAAAGGGACTGTTAAAACTTTCCTGTGAAAACATAAATAAAAACATTTGTCAACATTAAATTGAAGTTGGTTACGATCGGACCACGAAACTAAATTATCAAGGCTGGTTTGGAGTTCCAATGCATCCACAGAATTGCTAACACGATTAAAAATTTTTAAATCGTCTGCGTAAAGTAAAAATTTTGAGTTATCAAACAAAAAGCGATATCATTCATATATAATATAAAAAATGGAGGTCCTAAAACACTTCCCTGGGGTACACCCGAGGTAGCAACATAAGGAAGAGATAAGAAATAATCAATGTTGACAGAACAAATACGATTACTCAAATATGAGCCAAACCAATCCAAGACACTTGAATGTAAACCAATTTTATCCAACTTGGCAAGTAGGATGTTGTGAGGAATTCTGTCAAATGCCTTGGAATAATCAGTATATATGGAATCAATCTGATGTCCTAACTCAAAATTTGAAATGCAATATTGAGAAAAAATTGCTAAATTAGTAGTGGTTGATCTACCACGTACAAAACCATGCTGTTCCTGAATAATTATAGGCTCAACGAAAAAAGATATTTTGGAAATTACTGAATGTTCAAACAACTTTGAAACCGTCGATATTTAGATATCGGTCTAAATTTCTAATATTACATTTATTACCAGATTTAAATACTGGAGTTATTATTGAAAACTTCCATCTGTCCAAAAAAATTCCCAAACTCAATGACTTATTAAAAATAAGTTTAAGAGGAAAGAAAATTGATGAACTGCAATCTCTATATATAAAAGAATAACGTGACTGACTGACTGACTCAACATCGCCCAGCCCAAACCGCTGAAGCTAGGAAGTTGAAATTTGGTATGTAGGTTCCTCTTTCGGCGTAGACGTCCGCTAAGACGGGATTTTTGGAAATTCCTACCGGAACGGGCAAAAAGGGGAAAAGTCTCCCCCTTGGCGGCCTGCCAAAACCCCTTTGGCTAGAAAGCTGAAATTTAAGATATGTGTTCCTTGGAGTATGGGCTAACTTTTCTGGAAAGTACTTTCTGGAATTTTGGACAGGGACGTTGTAAAAATGGGGGTTAAAAAGGGGGAAAAGGCCCCCCTTGACGGCCTGCCCAAACCGCTGGAGGTAGGAAGTTGAAATTTGGTATAAAGGTTCCTCCACTATCGTAGACATCCACTAAGACGGGAGTTTTAGAAATTTTTACAAGGACGGGCAAAAAGGGCCCTTCACGGCCTGCTCAAACTGCTGGAGCTATGAAGTTGAAATTTGGTATGTAGGTTCCTCGACCGGTGTAGACGTCCGTTGAGACGGCATTTTTGGAAATTCTTATCGGGAGGGGCAAAAAGGGGACAAAAAAAGTACCTTTTTCCAAAAAAAGTACCTTTTTCTAAAAAAAGTACCTTTTTCCAAAAAAGAGTACCTTTATCCAAAAAAAAGTACCTTTTTCCAAAAAAAAGTACCTTTTTCCAAAAAAAGTACCTTTTTCCAAAAAAAGTACCTTTTTCCAAAAAAAGTACCTTTTTCCAAAAAAGTACCTTTTTCCAAAAAAAGTACCTTTTTCAAAAAAAAGTACCTTTTTCAAAAAAAAGTACCTTTTTCCAAAAAAAAGTACCTTTTTTAAAAAAAGTACCTTTTTCCAAAAAATTTACCTTTTTCTAAAAAAATGTACCTTTTCCAAAAAAAAGTACCTTTTCCAAAAAAAGTACCTTTTTCCAAAAAAAGTACCTTTTTCCAAAAAAAGTACCTTTTTCCAAAAAAAATACATTTTTCCAAAAAAAGTATCTTTCCAAAAAAAGTATCTTTCCAAAAAAAGTACCTTTTCCAAAAAAAGTACCTTTTTCCAAAAAAAGTACCTTTATCCAAAAAAAGTACCTTTTTCCAAAAAAAAGTACCTTTTCTAAAAAAATGTTCCTTTTCCCAAAAAACCTAAATTTTTTCAAAAAAATACCTTTTTCAAAAAAAGTACCTTTTCCCAAAAAAAAGTACCTTTTTCTAATAAAATGTTCCTTTTCCAAAAGAAGTACCTTTTCCAAAAGAAGTACCTTTTTCCAAAAAAAGTACCTTTTTCCAAAAAAAGTAGCTTTTTCCAAAAAAAGTACCTTTTTCCAAAAAAAGTACCTTTTTCCAAAAAAAGTACCTTTTTCCAAAAAAAGTACCTTTTTCCAAAAAAAGTACCTTTTTCCAAAAAAAATCCTTTTTCCAAAAAAGTACATTTTTCCAAAAAAGGGTACCTTTTTTAAAAAAAGTACCTTTTTCCAAAAAATGTACCTTTTTCTAAAAAAATTAACCTTTTCCAAAAAAAAGTACCTTTTCCAAAAAAAAGTACCTTTTCCCAAAAAACATACATTTTTCCAAAAAAAAATACCTTTTTCAAAAAAAAGTACCTTTTCCAAGAAAAAATACCTTTTCCCAAAAAAAGTACCCTTTTCTAAAAAAATTTTCCTTTTCCCAAAAAACATAAATTTTTTCAAAAAAATACCTTTTTCAAAAAAATTACCTTTTCCAAAAAAAAGTACCTTTTCCCAAAAAAAAGTACCTTTTTCTAAAAAAATGTTCCTTTTCCAAAAGAAGTACCTTTTCCAAAAAAAGTACCTTTTTCCAAAAAACATACATTTTTCCAAAAAAAACACCTTATTAAAAAAAAATACCTTTTCCAAAAAAAGTACAAATAAATTACTTTGTAAAAACAAAGTATCTTTTTCCAAAAAATTTCGTTTTTCCAAAAAGTACCATTTAAAATAATATATAATTTCAAAAAAACTACTTTTTTCCCTCCCCCACGGATATCTCCACTAAAACAAGGTTTCTTGATATTCGGCATAGACGTGCGCTAAGACGGGATTTTTGGAAATTCCTACCGGAACGGGCAAAAAGGGGAAAAGTCTCCACATAAACAGTCTCACAAATTGGAAAAGTGCCTGCCCAAACCACTGGAGGTAAGAAGTTGAAATTTGGTATAAAGGTTCCTCCACTGTAGTAGACATCGACTAAGTTTGTATTTTTGGAATTCCCTACAGGATATCCCAAAAGGAAACTCGGTATGTGAGTTCCTCCTTCTGTGTAGGCGTCCGCTTAGACGGAATTTTTGAAATTCCTATCGGGAGGGGAAATAAGGTAAAAGTCTCCTCCTGACGGCTTGCCCAATCCCTTTTGGCCAACCTAAAATTTTAAATATGTATTCCTTGGAGTAGGACTAACTCACCGGCAACGTAATTTTTCTATTTTGGAACAGCAACATAGTAAAAATGGTGGTTGAAAGGGAAAAATGTCCCCAATAACGGCCTGCCCAAACCGCTTAGGCAATGCAGTTGAAATTTGGTATGAATGTTCCTCATCCATCGTATATAGCCGCGAAGATGGAATTTTTGTAAATTCCTAAAGGGAGGGGCAAAAAGAAGAAAAGCCTCACCTTGGGGGCTGGTAAAAACCCTTCGGCTAGAAACCTGAAGATTAAAATGTGGGTCCCTGGAGTAAGGGCTAATTTATTAGAAAGATACTTTTTTGAATTTTGGACAGGGTCGTTATAAAATTGGGGCTCAAAAAGGGAAAGTTGCCCCTTAACGACCTGTCCAAACTGCTGCAACTAGGAAGCTGAAATTCGGTACTTAGGTTCCTCTTCCAGCCTAATTCCAACCGGGAGGGAC
Organism: Leucophora obtusa; assembly: GCA_949987735.1. Classification (NCBI taxonomy): domain Eukaryota; kingdom Metazoa; phylum Arthropoda; class Insecta; order Diptera; family Anthomyiidae; genus Leucophora; species Leucophora obtusa. The sequence continues at coordinate 78,560,963 of OX465296.1, forward strand.
AAAAAAAGAAAAAGTGTCCCCCTTGACAGCCTGCTCAAACTGCTGGAACTAGGAAGCTGAAATTCCCTGTCGATGGATTTTCGGAAATTCCTACCGAGAGGGGCACAAATAGTAAAAGTTGGCTAGAAACCTGAAATGTAAAACATATGTTACTTGGAGTATGGGCTTTTTGGACCGGGAAGGTGCTTTTTGGACAGGGACATTGCAAAAATGGGGATTAATGAAGCGAAAAGTGCCGCTTAAAGGCCTGCCCAAACCGCTGGAGGTAGGAAGTTGAAATTTGGTATTAAAGTTCCTCCTCTATTGTAGACATCCGCTAAGATGAGATTTTTGGAAATTTCTACAGGTAGGGTCAAAAACAGGAAAAGTCTCCCCCTTAACGGCCTGGCCAAACTGCTGGAGCAAGGGAGCTTAAATTCGGTATTTGGGTTCCTTCTCCAACGTTGACGTCCCCTAAGATGGTATTTTTGGAAATTCATACCGGGAGGGGTAAAAAGGGAAAAAACTTCCCCCTTGACGGCCTGGCCAAACTGCTGGATATAGAGACCTAAAATTATGTATGTAGTAGGTTCCTCCTCCAACGCAGACGTCCTCTAAAACGGAATTTTTGGAAATTCCTACCGGGAGGGGTAAAAACGGAATAATTCTCCCCCTTGATGGCCTAACCGAACCCTTTGGCTAGACACCTGTAGTCTATAATATGTTTTTCTTGGAGTATGGGCTAACTTATCGACAAGGCATTTTTAGGACTTCGGACAGGAACGTGGTAAAAATGGTGGTTCAAAAGGGGAAAATTGCCACCCCCCCCCCCCTTAACGTCTGCGTCTTTAGCTAGAAACCTAAAACTTAAAGAACAAGTGTATATGAAACACTAAAATTAAGAAACTAAACAGGAAACGAGTGGAATGAAACACTACACAAGTGGAATGAAATGGATATAAACGTTGAACGAGTAGAATTGAAATTATAGAGAATGCAAATGGATTGGAAGAGGGAATTACCTGTTCAAACACTATCCACGGAATATGAAACTTATGTAGCATTGAAACTTACTCTCCAAAAAGTTAAACAAATTTTCTAAAAGAGAAAAAACCTTAGAAAAGGAATGGAACTTATATATTCTGATATTTAAACTTCATGTAACGAAGCACCGGTGGAAGAAACCGACGCAGTAAATTTTCCAACTAAATTTGTGAATTTACTTGAATTGCCAGGTCTACCTTTACATAAACTGGAATTAAAAAAAAAAAAACTTTAAGACACGCTGACAACGTAGCGGTCTTTGCCCGCTATCGGGAGGGGCAAAAAGGGGACAAAAAAAGTACCTTTTTCCAAAAAAAGTACCTTTTTCTAAAAAAAGTACCTTTTTCCAAAAAAAAGTACCTTTATCCAAAAAAAAGTACCTTTTTCCAAAAAAAAGTACCTTTTTCCAAAAAAAGTACCTTTTTCCAAAAAAGTACCTTTTTCCAAAAAAAGTACCTTTTTCAAAAAAAAGTACCTTTTTCAAAAAAAAGTACCTTTTTCCAAAAAAAAGTACCTTTTTTAAAAAAAGTACCTTTTTCCAAAAAATTTACCTTTTTCTAAAAAAATGTACCTTTTCCAAAAAAAAGTACCTTTTCCAAAAAAAGTACCTTTTTCCAAAAAAAGTACCTTTTTCCAAAAAAAGTACCTTTTTCCAAAAAAAATACATTTTTCCAAAAAAAGTATCTTTCCAAAAAAAGTATCTTTCCAAAAAAAGTACCTTTTCCAAAAAAAGTACCTTTTTCCAAAAAAAGTACCTTTATCCAAAAAAAGTACCTTTTTCCAAAAAAAAGTACCTTTTTCTAAAAAAATGTTCCTTTTCCCAAAAAACCTAAATTTTTTCAAAAAAATACCTTTTTCAAAAAAAGTACCTTTTCCCAAAAAAAAGTACCTTTTTCTAATAAAATGTTCCTTTTCCAAAAGAAGTACCTTTTCCAAAAGAAGTACCTTTTTCCAAAAAAAGTACCTTTTTCCAAAAAAAGTACCTTTTTCCAAAAAAAGTACCTTTTTCCAAAAAAAGTACCTTTTTCCAAAAAAAGTACCTTTTTCCAAAAAAAGTACCTTTTTCCAAAAAAAGTACCTTTTTCCAAAAAAAGTACCTTTTTCCAAAAAAAATCCTTTTTCCAAAAAAGTACATTTTTCCAAAAAAAGGTACCTTTTTTAAAAAAAGTACCTTTTTCCAAAAAATGTACCTTTTTCTAAAAAAATTAACCTTTTCCAAAAAAAAGTACCTTTTCCAAAAAAAAAATTCCTTTTCCCAAAAAACATACATTTTTCCAAAAAAAAATACCTTTTTCAAAAAAAAGTACCTTTTCCAAGAAAAAATACCTTTTCCCAAAAAAAGTACCCTTTTCTAAAAAAATTTTCCTTTTCCCAAAAAACATAAATTTTTTCAAAAAAATACCTTTTTCAAAAAAATTACCTTTTCCAAAAAAAAGTACCTTTTCCCAAAAAAAAGTACCTTTTTCTAAAAAAATGTTCCTTTTCCAAAAGAAGTACCTTTTCCAAAAAAAGTACCTTTTTCCAAAAAACATACATTTTTCCAAAAAAAACACCTTATTAAAAAAAAATACCTTTTCCAAAAAAAGTACAAATAAATTACTTTGTAAAAACAAAGTATCTTTTTCCAAAAAATTTCGTTTTTCCAAAAAGTACCATTTAAAATAATATATAATTTCAAAAAAACTACTTTTTTCCCTCCCCCACGGATATCTCCACTAAAACAAGGTTTCTTGATATTCGGCATAGACGTGCGCTAAGACGGGATTTTTGGAAATTCCTACCGGAACGGGCAAAAAGGGGAAAAGTCTCCACATAAACAGTCTCACAAATTGGAAAAGTGCCTGCCCAAACCACTGGAGGTAAGAAGTTGAAATTTGGTATAAAGGTTCCTCCACTGTAGTAGACATCGACTAAGTTTGTATTTTTGGAATTCCCTACAGGATATCCCAAAAGGAAACTCGGTATGTGAGTTCCTCCTTCTGTGTAGGCGTCCGCTTAGACGGAATTTTTGAAATTCCTATCGGGAGGGGAAATAAGGTAAAAGTCTCCTCCTGACGGCTTGCCCAATCCCTTTTGGCCAACCTAAAATTTTAAATATGTATTCCTTGGAGTAGGACTAACTCACCGGCAACGTAATTTTTCTATTTTGGAACAGCAACATAGTAAAAATGGTGGTTGAAAGGGAAAAATGTCCCCAATAACGGCCTGCCCAAACCGCTTAGGCAATGCAGTTGAAATTTGGTATGAATGTTCCTCATCCATCGTATATAGCCGCGAAGATGGAATTTTTGTAAATTCCTAAAGGGAGGGGCAAAAAGAAGAAAAGCCTCACCTTGGGGGCTGGTAAAAACCCTTCGGCTAGAAACCTGAAGATTAAAATGTGGGTCCCTGGAGTAAGGGCTAATTTATTAGAAAGATACTTTTTTGAATTTTGGACAGGGTCGTTATAAAATTGGGGCTCAAAAAGGGAAAGTTGCCCCTTAACGACCTGTCCAAACTGCTGCAACTAGGAAGCTGAAATTCGTTACTTAGGTTCCTCTTCCAGCCTAATTCCAACCGGGAGGGACAAAAAAAGAAAAAGTGTCCCCCTTGACAGCCTGCTCAAACTGCTGGAACTAGGAAGCTGAAATTCCCTGTCGATGGATTTTCGGAAATTCCTACCGAGAGGGGCACAAATAGTAAAAGTTGGCTAGAAACCTGAAATGTAAAACATATGTTACTTGGAGTATGGGCTTTTTGGACCGGGAAGGTGCTTTTTGGACAGGGACATTGCAAAAATGGGGATTAATGAAGCGAAAAGTGCCGCTTAAAGGCCTGCCCAAACCGCTGGAGGTAGGAAGTTGAAATTTGGTATTAAAGTTCCTCCTCTATTGTAGACATCCGCTAAGATGAGATTTTTGGAAATTTCTACAGGTAGGGTCAAAAACAGGAAAAGTCTCCCCCTTAACGGCCTGGCCAAACTGCTGGAGCAAGGGAGCTTAAATTCGGTATTTGGGTTCCTTCTCCAACGTTGACGTCCCCTAAGATGGTATTTTTGGAAATTCATACCGGGAGGGGTAAAAAGGGAAAAAACTTCCCCCTTGACGGCCTGGCCAAACTGCTGGATATAGAGACCTAAAATTATGTATGTAGTAGGTTCCTCCTCCAACGCAGACGTCCTCTAAAACGGAATTTTTGGAAATTCCTACCGGGAGGGGTAAAAACGGAATAATTCTCCCCCTTGATGGCCTAACCGAACCCTTTGGCTAGACACCTGTAGTCTATAATATGTTTTTCTTGGAGTATGGGCTAACTTATCGACAAGGCATTTTTAGGACTTCGGACAGGAACGTGGTAAAAATGGTGGTCAAAAGGGGAAAATTGCCACCCCCCCCCTTAACGTCTGCGTCTTTAGCTAGAAACCTAAAACTTAAAGAACAAGTGTATATGAAACACTAAAATTAAGAAACTAAACAGGAAACGAGTGGAATGAAACACTACACAAGTGGAATGAAATGGATATAAACGTTGAACGAGTAGAATTGAAATTATAGAGAATGCAAATGGATTGGAAGAGGGAATTACCTGTTCAAACACTATCCACGGAATATGAAACTTATGTAGCATTGAAACTTACTCTCCAAAAAGTTAAACAAATTTTCTAAAAGAGAAAAAACCTTAGAAAAGGAATGGAACTTATATATTCTGATATTTAAACTTCATGTAACGAAGCACCGGTGGAAGAAACCGACGCAGTAAATTTTCCAACTAAATTTGTGAATTTACTTGAATTGCCAGGTCTACCTTTACATAAACTGGAATTAAAAAAAAAAAAACTTTAAGACACGCTGACAACGTAGCGGGCTTTGCCCGCTATTTTTAATATTATAAAATGCTTTCCAACCCTGCTTTACGTTATTTATGTTCATTCAAAACACAAATGAACAAAACTACTTACGGGTCTATCTACCTAAGTTCGCACTTTACCAAATTATCTTAACATACACACGTATATTGTAATTTATTATGGATTCATTACTAACAATCCACTTTCATGAGAAAAAGTGATCAAATATTTATTTATTTTAAACCCATTGTTGTGCAGAATTATTTATTTGTTGTGGCTGGGTGAAGGCTTTAAATAAAAAAACTTTAAATAAAAAAACGAATTTAATAAAAATTGTGGGAGGGCGCAGCCCCCCCCCTTAACCTTTAAGGCACGCTAACAACGTAGCGGGCTGCGCCCGCTAGTTCTTTATAAAATAAGAACATAACCCATCTGAATGACAACCAAAAGTATTCTTCAGATTAGAAATGCCAGAAAGTACATCGGAATCCGATAACTGTAAACTAGCAAACTGACCAGCGGTAGCTACATTTTCCAAAACAGAAATATCGAAGGCATTATGTTCTTCAGCAAAATTTGATTTAAAGTAATCAGCGAAAAGATTAGACGATTCCATGGAACCATTAGAAATCGTTTCATCAAAAAATACAGATGAAGGGACTATTGATTTGCCATTTTTAGATCGTATAAATGACCAAAAAGATTTGGGATTTACATTAATCGAATTCTCAAATCCTAAGATATATTGTTTATACAGAAATCTATCCAAAACATTAAATTCTTTTAAATAATGATTATATAACCTCAAATGTTCAGGATCATTACTCAATTTGTGCTTGTTAAAAAATTTATTTCTTAAATTTTTTAATTTCTTCAATCCTGGTGTAACCAGGGTAGTTTATGAACTTTAGGCCTCAATTTTGGCACATATGCAGTACAAATTCCGAACACCTTTGTAAGAAATAATTCATAGCAATCCACGAGAGATTTACCACTAAATAGGTTAAACCAATCAATAGAACTAAAAGCATTATTTATCAAAGCATAATTACATAATTTAAAATTATAAGATACCTTATTATTTAACTTAACATTATCATAAGCACATAGGCATACCTAGACCATTTTTCTGGGGTGGGCAAGGGCCCCATTTATGTTTGGCTGTTTATTTGCCCATTCTCAGACCCTTAATCTTAAAAAACACTTTCGACATTATGCTTGCGATTTTTTCATACAAAGAAGACTTTTAAAAATAACTCCCTCCCTTTTGATAAAATTTTCAAATGTTTTTTATAGAAAACTCTGAAAAATGCATCCTTTTTTCTAAAGAAAACCTCGTGCAGGGAATGCTATACGCTCAGAATAGTATAAAATTTTGATATTTGATGGAGAAAAGAAATCTAAGATCAACCTGTCTCATATTTTCTTCCACCTCTGACGAATCCATTCTTATCCCATATTTTTCACTTTAATTACCGAGGTGACCAAAAACTGACATTTTCATCGTAGAATTTTTGCTTCTACAACAAATTGAAATTTCCACAAAATACACTCATAGAAATAAATCTGTAAAAATAGCAGAAAAATTAACTAATAATTAGTTAAAAATGATGCTGCAGAAGAAACTTTTAAATTAGCTGATTTTGTTTTTTGCTAATTACAAGTAAAATAAGAACAGCAAAAATAAACCTGTTAAATTTACAATTTTACAATTTTTTTAGTAAATATTTCTGCTAATTTAACATTATAGACTGCTATTTGCATTCAAATAAATTAACCCAAGAATCATTTTTACGGACACTCCGGCACGTAAGGATTAATGAATCCGGCTTTTACGGCACGTTAACTGTCCGTAATGTACGTATCCGTCAATGCTTGCACGTATACGGAACATTAAAGGACCGTATAAATGGATTTTCGAACACAATACGTTTTAACTCCGTTTTGGTGTATCCGTTTCCGTACCTTTAAATACGGATTTCATCGGTTGCAGTTTGTTTACAAAATAAAAAATTATATTTTTAAAAAGTCGGTTAAAATATTATTATAATGGGAAGAATATATGGAGAATACGCAATAGAGGGAACTCTTTCTATCATACCATTAATCAAACAACATCAAGTAAAAAGGTAAGATTTATGAAACTTAATGTTTCACAATGTTTTGTGTATAACATGTGAGAATTTTCATCGTGTACACAGTCAATTAAACCATAACTAATTTATTGTCTCTTTTCCATATAGATATTGGATTTTACTCCGGGTCCCTAAGCGCTGGATAGATAGGTAAACCGAGCTAGATGTGCTAAATATTGTAATTATAAATAATAATTATTAATGCATTTATAAAAAAGAAAAAAAAGTACTTTGTATTGAAAATAATAAACATATGGTCTATTTTTTTTAAAAAATCGGTAGGATATGTCGTTATTACACGACATATCGGTCCGGAAACGGTCCGGCATTGACGGACTTTCAGCGGACTAGTCCGTTTTTTACATGACATAACGGTCCGTAAACGGTCCGTCATTGACGGACTTTAAACGGACTTGTCCGTTTTTAATACGACATCAATGCTTGCACGTATACGGAACATTAAAGGACCGTATAAATGGATTTTCGAACACAATACGTTTTAACTCCGTTTTGGTGTATCCGTTTCCGTACCTTTAAATACGGATTTCATCGGTTGCAGTTTGTTTACAAAATAAAAAATTATATTTTTAAAAAGTCGGTTAAAATATTATTATAATGGGAAGAATATATGGAGAATACGCAATAGAGGGAACTCTTTCTATCATACCATTAATCAAACAACATCAAGTAAAAAGGTAAGATTTATGAAACTTAATGCTTCACAATGTTTTGTGTATAACATGTGAGAATTTTCATCGTGTACACAGTCAATTAAACCATAACTAATTTATTGTCTCTTTTCCATATAGATATTGGATTTTACTCCGGGTCCCTAAGCGCTGGATAGATAGGTAAACCGAGCTAGATGTGCTAAATATTGTAATTATAAATAATAATTATTAATGCATTTATAAAAAAGAAAAAAAAGTACTTTGTATTGAAAATAATAAACATATGGTCTATTTTTTTTAAAAAATCGGTAGGATATGTCGTTATTACACGACATATCGGTCCGGAAACGGTCCGGCATTGACGGACTTTCAGCGGACTAGTCCGTTTTTTACATGACATAACGGTCCGTAAACGGTCCGTCATTGACGGACTTTAAACGGACTTGTCCGTTTTTAATACGACATACCGGTCCGTAAACGGTCCGTCATTGACGGATTTTCAAAGGATTCGAATCAGTTTCGATGTTCCTTATGTTCCGTTATCTGGTCCGTATACGGATCCAGAAAACGGTACGTATACGGAGTTGGATTCCGTTTATGACGGACCGAAAACGGTGCGGAAACGGAACGAATTGTTTGGGAAGTTTAAAAATAACAAAAAATTATAGATATAACAGTTTGTTTTTGCTCTAATATTTAGCAAAATTTTCTGTAGATTTTACAATTCAATTTGTTATTAAATCCCAGACATTTTTCTCTTATAGCCAGAACTAAGATCGATTTGTTTCTTAAATATTTCTTAAGTAGGAATTTTTAAACAACATTTCTTATTTAAGACAAAATCGATATTAGTTCTGGCTATAAAACTGACACTTAGATTTCAACAAATTATCTTCCTAGAAAACTAGAAGACATTTTCCCAATTAAAAACACAGGATTAACTGATAATTAAAAACATTTATCATAGAACTATAGAACTAAAAAAAATAAATCTTAGAACTATAGAAAATTAATCATAGAATTATACACAGATTTTTTTAAATTCTGGGGTGGGCAAAAAGCAGTCTAGGGTGGGCTTTGCCCACTCCAGACCGGCCTAAGTCCGCCAATGCATAAGCATAAAACTCTATCATAATACTCAAAGGAATATGATGCATATCAGAATTGCACAGAGAAGTTGGACATTAGTAAGATTAGAAACCAATTCATCGGATATGAAAAACTAAATCCAATATCCTATTTAAACTATTCGGTATGTTATTGATCTGTCTCAAATTTAGGCTTAAGAATGAATCAATTAAATTAATTTCATTCAAATCATTCACATTGCCAGGTAAAAGTTGAATTTCATTGCCAGGAATATAAGACCATGTTAAATTAGATAAGTTAAAATCATCAATAACAAATAACTCAGTTTCATTGGAAACTGATTCATACAAATGCATAATATTTTCAACGTGCAAATTGTAAAGTTCATTATTGCTGTAAGGAGGTATATATGACGAAATTATATTAATACTGTTGTGAACACCGTATACTTTCACGCCTAACTGATCTACAAGAGGATTATTATTATTAAGCATTAACAAATTAGATTTTAAAGAACGTTTTACAGCAATCGGAACTCCTCCTCCTCCTCTAGAACGACCCATTGCTTCAGGATCCATATCTTTTCTATAAACTTGAAAAAAGATTTAAATTAAAAAATTCACCATCATAAAATTTAGAATTTAACCATGTTTCGACTATAACATAAATATCATAATCCATTTGAGAAGTAAAAGCAATTGTTTGGGAAGATTTAGTTCTCATTCCCGAAACTTTCTGATAGTATATACCCGAGTAAAAATAGTTATATATTGTCATATATAATGTGATTGGGTTATATCTGACAATGAATGGAGTCACTTTAAGACACATATCATTATATACAACTACATCTGCTATTATTTTCTCAACGAATTTTTTGTATGGTAAATGATGTTATTACATATCCCCAAATCTGACTCCATATATAACTACATAAGCCTTTTAAAACTAATCAAAATATATGTAGTGACCGATATGATTATATATGGTTCGATACTAAGTTATATAATACTGTATGTGTCGTCATACTAAAAATATATTCTTGTAATTTTATATAACTTTCTATATAATCCCGTAGAAATTAATATATAGTTCAACATCAGCCAAATAGTTTTCACGTGATTTTTTTACATGTAAAATCATGTTAAAAAATGATACGTACGATTTAGAAGACAAAAGCATTCAACTAAATTTTTAATATATGTTATAAAATTTGGGCCACTAAAATTGTTCAAACTATGCAAATTTCAATGTCAATTTAATAGCTGGTATCCATAAAAAGTATACCTACTATCAGAAAAAATTATATAAAATCAGATATTTTTATATCGAATTAGATATAATATGATGTCCTGGATATGGACAAATCTCGGATCAAACTGTATCAAATAATATCTAATTTTATATAATTAGAAACATGTAGATGACCCATTTTTCGGATCAAGCTGTATGTGGTTGTATATGGGGACTTATCAAATAAAATATAATTATATCCCTACGGGGAAAGGAACCGGTCCCAGATGACACGCAGGATAGGTCCCAAGGGGGCAGAGACAGGTCGTTGATCGGTCTTTTTCTTTGAAAGAGACATATCACTTTAACATGGCGTTGTCATTGGAAATGACGTATTGCCACAGATTAGACACTTTTTGACATGTCGCAGGTCTAGCCCAAAAGGACATGACTTAAAGAGACATGTCACCGAACTAACCCAAAAGGATCCGTCACAGAATGAGTCACACTTTGTATATTTTATGACATGTCACCCAACTAACCTAAAAGGAACTGATACAGAACCAGTCCCATTACAAAACTGACAAAAACAGTGACAAAACTGAGGTGAATGGAAATTGTTATGGTTTTGGTATTATAAGTAAAATTGTCACAGCAAAACCTTGACAAAATTGTTATGTAATAAAAAGCACAAATATTTTCATTTGTCAACAAATTAAAATATAAAAATTTCTTTTTTTTTGATGAATTTTGGTATGTTTTTTCACAGAAATACAATATGAAATACATATTCCTTTTTTAAGATGTTCTTTTAAGATATAAGATATATATATGCGTCGAACCTTTTACCGATTCTAAAATTCCTGCAAAATCCTCCAAAAGATTACGTATTAACACGGAATTTTTGGGGCTTGAAAGTGTGGGTGACGTAGAATCAATTCCAGAACAACAGTAGAAGGGGTTGTGAATGAAAAGTAGCTATTGCACAACCGATTCTTTGGAACAGAAAATTTTTCTGGGGTAGCTATTCCACAACCGATTCTTTGGAACAGAAAAATTTCCCTGGTTATCAAAAAATCGTAATTTTTCACAAATTACGATTTTTTGATAATTTTATTTAACGAAATTCTTCATTGAACTTACGAAAAAAATTATATGAAATTGTTCATCATGAAGGATAATTCTATCAGTGTACTGGGAAACCGACCAATTATGGGCGCTGTGGTGTAGTGATTAGCGCGTTGGACTGTTACACGTGAGGTTGCGGGTTCGCACCCAACCAAGGCAACATCAATTTATGAAAAATGGTAATATATATGAATTTTTTCTTTCCCTCATACATATCGCAGCGTCCTGCTTCGGTGTTCTCATAGCACTTAACCCCACCGAAGTAAAATAATATAACAGGGCTATGAACTTAAAAGCTACAACAAAGATCGCCAACTCACCATCAGATGGTGCGCAACAACTTCTAAAATCACCGTGTTGCCATATTTGAAGCCCTTCATCTTTCACCACCTTTCACTTCTTCTCTATCCCCTTTCCAAAGGAAGCAACACGTTAATTAATAGGAAGAATTTCCTGAGTGTTGCTTCTCTTTAAAAAATAAAAAAAATAAAGTCTTGTGGGGTTTTTTATAACACACTTATCCAGTTAAGTGATATGTCCTCTTTGCACCAGTCTTGGGGCCAGTCCTTTAAGTATAATTGACAGCGCTTAACCCATAGAAATAATAAATTGTACCAGTCTTGGCACAAGACCATCTTTAACCACTCACGGGATAGGTACTTTGAGGACTATTCAGTGGTATGTCATCATTTCACCAGTCACGAGACCAGTCCTTTAAGTATAATTGACACTGCTTAACCCACAGCAATAGTAAATTATACCAGTCCTGCTGTAAGTCCTTCTTTAACCAGTCACGGGATACGTACTTTGCGGGCAATTTAGTGGCATGTCCTCTTTTTACCAGTCACGGGATAGGTACTTTGAGGACGATTAAGTGGTATGCCACCGTTTCACCAGTCATGGGACTAGTCCTATAAGTGTAATTGTCACTGCTTAACCCACAGCAATGGTAAATTATACCAATCCTGTGACAACCAATCCTGTAACCACTCACAGGATAGGTACTTTCAGGGCAATTGACCCCTGATTCCCCGTAGGGATATGACACCATATTAAGATTTTTACCCGGGTACGTAAACAATTAGATTTCTTTGCGATATCAACTAACTCACCGATTGAACTGGGGGTGGTTTCAGAAAATTTTTTGAAATGACACACTCTAATGTTAGAAGGCTAAATAGCAGGATTAAAAAGTTCATTATAAAATTCTGACGAAATACCTAATTTAAAATTAACTTTTCTAACATCATCCAAATTAACATCTTTTTTAATTAGTTTGAAACAAGCTATATTCTCAAAATTAACTTTAATTCGCTTAGCAACATAAGTTTTAATTTGGTCTTCTGTTACAGAAGGTTTAAAAGATGATAAATGCACCCATTTTCTTTGTACAATAACATCCAATTCACTGTTAATACTCTGGCCAACAATCATATTCCTTTTTTATTTTTCTTATAGTTTTCACTATTAGTACGTCCAGCTCCACTGTGCAAATCATTATTATTAATAGAAGCTGCAGAAGAGGTGGATGGAAAAACATTAATATAAGCTTTACAATTAACACTATCAATAGGCGAAGCAAGAGATTTTCTGTTCATTTGTATGTTATTGCTCTCACTACCATCAACACATTTAGAGATTAATCACAACTGGGTCGATTGTCGACCGACGACAGCAAAAGTCGTCACGATTAATTTAAATTCAGCGACAATCGACATTTGTTGACGTTTAGAAAAAAGGAAAGCAAAAGAAGAATATGATTGTATTTGTTACACCACAATTCTTCACCAATTCAATTGGTCTTTCACTAATTCTTGTTGTTTTATATTTTATTGTATTTAATTTTGCTTTTTTGCCGTAAATCATGTATTTTATATTTCAATTATATTTCTTCTGTCAAAAAAATAAATTTTTTGTAAACAAAGTACGAATTTTTGCAGCTCGAATTTTTGTCAAATTGTTGCCATATTTTTAACTAATTAAACATTTCCATTAGAACAGAGTTGTTAGAAATTCATATTAGAGCTGCAAAAATTCGTACTTTGTTTACAAAAAATTTATTTTTTTGACAGAAGAAATATAATTGAAATTTAAAATACATAATTTACGGCAAAAAAGCAAAATTAAATACAATAAAATATAAAACAACAAGAATTAGTGGAAGACCAATTGAATTGGTGAAGAATTGTGGTGAAACAAATACAACCATATTCTTGTTTTGCTTTCCTTTTTTTCTAAACGCCAACAAATATCGACGGTCGATTGTCCCTGAAATTAAATTAATCGTGACGACTTTTGCTGTCGTCGGTCGACAATCGACCCAGTTGTGATTAATCTCTTAAGTGTGTATTAGTGTGTCGTCAAGAAAATAGAATAGATTCTATTCCGACGACAAATCGCCGGACGACATGGCGACATTTTGCTTCCCATACAAAATATATGAAAAAGCAACTCTCGTTGTCGTTGTCCACCCAGTTCTGATTAATCTCTCACTTTTAAGAGAAGCAGTAGAAGAAGTAGATGGACAAAAATTTAAACCTGCTGTATCATCAATACTAGCATTAGGCAACTACATCATATTAGTAACAATGGCAAGAGACTTTCGATTTTCCTGTGTGTTAATGTTCTCCTCCAGCAACACCAACCACTGTTGGTAAAAGTGGCACAAAAGTGCCATTTGTGGCACTATTGAATGTTCAATGGCACCTTGGCACTCTCCATAGAATTTTGGCACTTTTTACGAAAATTTCTATATAATTTGATAAAAGGTCGATATCGCTGGTTTTTCATTAAAAGCCACGCCTATTAAGAAGGGGTAGCGAAGTTAAAAAACAAATGATACACTAAAAATATCTACAATTTTTTGGACCACCTTCCAGTTCTTCGGGGACAATTTAATCATTATTTTGATATTTAAAAATAAAAGCAAATGATCTCTACAATTTTAACCATTTTTTTTACATATGATTTCTAAAGGCGTGTACATTTCAAGAAAAATACCAAAAAAATTGCCAAATAGCTAAATTGTGATTATTTTAACGTGTATGAAAAAAAAGAAACAAGAAAAAAATATACGAAATATTAATTTTTCATTTATTGTTGCCAAAATTAATGTTATTGCGAGAATACCACTTTAAATATTTAAACAAACATTTTTGAATATTGCACTTTTTGTAAAAAAAAAACGCGTGTTTTAGATTTTTCACAAACATACGAAGCAAAACCAAGATTTTTCCTATAACTGTTTAAAAAATCTGAGTTATAGTTTATAAGAGGACTTTGTGCAGAAAGGGCCCCAATGCCCAAAATTTGAGTTTTATGCATCAAGTGGCGTTTTTTATTAAGAAACTGGTATGTTGCCAAATGGCTACACCATGCATTTAAGGGTTAAAGTAACTAAATGTATAAATATTTGAAATAAAAGCTGAACATATTTTTTTTGAAACATTAAATATTGCTTAATTTTTTTTTTTGGCACTTTTAAAGCTTTTTTGGCACTTTTTTGGCATCATTGAGGCACCAAACGAAAATTCTCAAATACCATCACTGACACCAACTACTTTATTTAAAGCACGATCATCATCACGAGTAATTGTAGCACCACCAGAAAGAGATTGAGACTTTTGAAAACCATTTATATTAGCAACAACATCAGACTGCAAATTAGAGTCAGTTTGTTTAATAAGAACATCATCCGAATAAGAGTTATTAGCATGCAATTTAAAGGCAGATTGAGAAGTAACATATGCACATCCATATTTAACGTTCCTTAAGAGATCGATTACCTCCAATTTTAACTCTTTAATTTCAATAGACAAAGCAGAAACTGTTGAAATTAACTCATTAGAAGAAATTAAACATTTATTGCAATTGAATACAATGTTTTTATTAGAATTTAATGATTTTAAAACGTATTCATCTTTCAAATTTATACAAATATTATGAAAGTGGCGTTTACAAACAGCACAAGTAATTAATTCTTGCTGTGAAATATTATGAAAACAGAACGAACAAATCAAATCTTGATCCGACATTATAAACGCGTCTTACTCAAGCAAGTAGCAGATGTAAACTGGTTTGGTTTTTATTCAGCAACACTTACGTATTGCCGTGTACAAAATATTTTTTCAGAAATATATTCGGAACACTAGTAGAAATCGAGCGCCGTGTTGGCCATTGCCGGGAAATTAGCCGATTAGCGGGAATCCCCCCCCCCCCCTCAAACTTCGAAGTCTCAAAAAAATACATGTAAATTAAGCAATTATATATGTTGGGTTTTTTTTATCCAGCAACACTTACGTATTGCCCGAATACAAAATATTTTTTCAGCAATATATTGAGAACATTAGTAGAAATCGAGCGCCGTGTTACTCATTGCCGGGAAATTAGCCAATTAGCAGGAATCCCCCCCAAACTTTAAATTCCCAAAAAAAAATACATGTAAATTAAGCAATTATATAGGCTTGGTTTTTTATTCAGCAACACTTACGTATTGCCCGTGTACAAAACATTTTTTCAGAAATATATTCAGAATATTAGTAGAAATCGAGCGCCGTGTTGGTCATTGCCGGAAAATTAGCCGATTAGCGGGAATCTCCCCCAAACTTCGAACTCGCAAAAAAATACATGTAAATTACGCAATTATATAGGTTTGGTTTTTTATTCAGCAACACTTACGTATTGCCCGTGTACATTTTTTCAGAAATATATTCGGCACACTAGTAGAAAACGAGCGCCGTGTTGGTCATTGCTGGGATATTAGCCAAATAGCGGCAATCCCCCCACCCAAAAAAAAAAAAAAACTTCAAAGTCGCAGAAAAATACATGTAAGTTAAGCAATTATATAGGTTTGGTTTTTTATTCAGCAACACTTACGTATTGCCTGTGTACAAAATATTTTTTCAGAAATATATTCGGAACACTAGTAAAAATCGAGCGCCGTGTTGGTCATTGCTGGAAAATTAACCGATTAGCGGCAATCCCCCCCCCGCCAAACTTCGAAGTCGAAAAAAATACATGTAAATTAATCAATTATATAGGTTTGGTTTTTTATTCAGCAATTGCCCGTGTACAAAATATTTTGTAACGTAGCGAAATTACTACTTACATATTATAATTTCTAATTTAAATAATTTCTTTTTTCGATGTAAATGCTACGTATTTTCATGTATTGTAAACACACGAGATGACGTACCACTCTAACCACTGAATTAATGAATTATTTAAAAGATATTTTGATCTGCCCCACTGTAAGAAAAATATTGTCTGATCAAATTTCTCGCTCATGAGAAAGTCACAATCATAACAAAACCAAATTTCTTTTGCATTCAGTTTGACAAATATTTTCTCAAAATATTAACATAATATTGAGTTTATATACAAATAATATAAAAAACTACTTTTTTGACTTCCCCCAACTAAATTGGGTTTCGCATAGAACAAATTTATAAAAATATTTAACCAGAAACTTAAAATTTGTGCAAGATGTTCTACAAATAAACTCATTTTATCAACTGTGGGACTTGAAAGTATGGAATTAAGTAAACTTTTTAGTAAACAGCGAAATTACACAAAAACTAAACAAAAATGTCATTATTCAAAAATTATCCAAGGAATGTGCAAACAGTCCCGTTTTTGAATAATTATTCAAAAAGTGCCAACACTGTCTCGCATGCAACTCCGAACCAGTGTTGCCAACTCTTGAAGGCAGGAAAGCACTGTGAGCATTATGAAAACGGGTAAAAATTAACCGAAAATGGGGTAAAAAAGCACGATATTAATTTTTTGAAAAATTTAAATCAAGAATTTAAAAACACATTTTAACTTTGAAGAAACGTGTAAGAAAGGTTCAAAAAATAACCAAAAAATGGGTAAAAAAGCACCAAACTTATATTTCCAAATTTTGAAGTTTAAATGTGACGAAGGTGCTATTTAAAATTGTACTACAAACATTGTGCAAAAATGTATTTCTTGTGTAGTTCGTATTATTTTTTAAATTTTGACAAAAACTTCAAGAAAAATTTAAAAAAACGAGAACAAATACCAAAAATATAAACTGTACAAAAAGCACTAAAAGCACTGCTAGAAATATGAAAAAGAACCGTAAATACCCGCTTTTTTTAAACGGTTACTTGTAAAAAATCACCGGTTACGGGAAGGAAAAAAGCACCCAAAAATACCCAAAAAGCACTGAAATGGCAACACTGCTCCGAACAGATCACCGAACCTAGCTGATATCGCTGAAGGTCAACTATCCAGCACCGAATGCCGCAACTGCCGATTGCACCACCACCCGCCGACAGCCCGAAGACTTACTAATCGTAATATCATCTGCCGAGTGCATGCCAATCATCACAACTCCTGCCGATTATGATACTCCAGCCACAGAACGAACCCGATCACCGAATCCCAGCCGATTACCTGTATATTTGCCAATCGTCACGGCTAGTGCCTGGAGCCCTACCTGCCGATTGCTAGGACTCCTGCCGAGAGCACTGGTGACCGACAACTTAGACGAACGAACCCGATCACCGAATACCAGCACTAAAATAGTGCTTTTTTATTTTTTAGTCAATGCTTTTAGTGCTTTTTTTTAACAATTTTTCATATTTGTGTTTTCGCAATTAATTTGTTCTACAAAAGGTCACTAATTTTTTAAGTGGAACATTTTATATGGCAACTTTTTTCGGTTTTAAGGTTCCCTGTAAATCGTCTGCCATTTTATGAGAAATCGTAAGGAAATCGTCATCAGTTAAATATCATAAAAACAATAGTTTTATCTATTTTTTTACTCGAAATTGAATATTGCAACTCTTAAGATAATTCACAGCTTTTATAAATTCGAATTTTATATAACTGGACGTTAATTTTTACTTCACCTGTAAAAAGGTGGTATTTATGCTACGATTTGTTACAAAATTTTGGACATGACCCCTTTCGATATTTATAAATCTTGGTACATACATTCTGCTAAGTGTCACGATATTAAACGTAAAATTTTTTTTACAAATTCATTTTGGTACGCGTTCTATCGCTGTTTTAAGTTGATTTTTTTCAGTAAAGTTGTGAAAATACATGATGTTCAAATGATTACAAGTTTTGAACGCGTTATCCGATTGTTATAAAATTTTCATTTAGCAATGCAATAATCTACTTTCAAAATAAATTGCAAAAATAAAATATCCTTAATTTGCAAATATCTCAAAAAACCCATCTTTAACTTTCTTTAAATTATTGAAGCAGATAACTCAATATTTCAGCTACAGACTGTGCAAATTTCAAATTGAAACGCTATTTTTTAACAAAGTTTTTTGAATTTTCACAAATAAACATAACACTGCATGACACAATCTTGACTTTTAAAAATAATAGAGCTCTGACCATCAATTCTATATATTTTGGATATGCTGATTACAATGGCGTACTTTATTTTTAGATCTGAGGTACATATTTTCCGCGAAATGCCTTTAAAGTTTAGCTGTTTTCCATTTAGAAAAATTTTCAAATGCAATTAATATAAATTGTTTGTCGTGAAATGTAGGCACAGGACCTGTATTCATATTTAGGCTTAAAATCTGATGCATAAAACTTAATATTAAAACCACTGTTCGCGTTTTATATTGATTTTTACGGTTATTTAAGGTTTTGGCCAATTGAATCGTTGAAAGCAAAATCGGCCTTAATAAATGATATTGCTTAGTAAAGAAGCAATTAAAAGGAAATATTTAAACAAAAAAAATTTATTCATCTGTTGCGGCCTATACGTTACAATCGCGACTTTTGAAAAATTTTATATGGCAGCATAGCTTTCCAAGTTGTCCCCAAAGTCCAACTTTTAGTATAATATGGGGTGACCTCTAAAAACTGTTTTTGCAAAATTTCAAGCAAAACAGTTTTCATTTGCAAAAGTTATCGCAATAAATATATTTTTTACTAAGTGTCTTTAGTACGATACAAACCTTAGTAAAAAATGTAATTTTTAATTTTTCGTTATAGCTTTGGCATTTAAAGTCGGATTTTAAAGTGTGATACAGCGTTTTTTTTGCCTCGAGGAGACCAGTGTTTTGTTATAAAGGAAAAATCCAATAAAAAAAAATTTTAAAGGCGACCCCTACGTTCGGCAACCAATATATAAAAAAATTTCTACTAGGTTTATCGAAAAACTTCCTTAGCAAAAGTTTTATGATTTTTTGCGAGCTTTAATTTTCTAAAATTAGGGTTGTACATTAGGGTCGTAGGAACAAGTGGGTAACTACTAGAACGGGATACTTGAGGTCAATAGAGCAAAACACTGGTCTCCTCGAGAGAAAAACATCGATGTATCATACTTTAAGATCCGACTGTAAATGCCAAAGATATAACGAAAAATAAAAAATGGCGACCACTACGTTCGGCAAAAAAAAATTTTTTTTTGAAACCTCCTTGCAAAAATACTTATATTGGAGGGTGTACGGCACACTTTTTTTTTGCCTGTAAGGTGGTACGCTCTAATGTACATTGTATAAATTTTTTTGTTTTTTTTTTTATTAAAAAGGCATAGTGCTTTTTTACGCTTTTTTGTTTTTTTTTATTAAAAAGGCATAGTGCTTTTTTACGCTTTTTTAAGCGAAAAATAACCCTTTTTTGCAAAACATTTGTGCTTTTTACAATCCAAAAGTTGGCAACACTGCCGATTACTTGTATATTTACCGATTGTCACCACTAGGTTCCCTACCTGCCGATTGCTAGGACCGCTGCCGAGAGCACTGGTGACCGACAACTTAGCCGAACGAACCCGATCACTGAATCCTAGCCGATTACCTGTATATTTGCCGATCGTCACCGCTAGTGCCTGGAGTCCCTACCTGCCGACTACTAGGACTCCTGCCGAGAGCACTGGAGACCGACAACTTAGCCGAACGAACCCGATCACCGAATCCCAGCCGATTACCTGTATATTTGCCGATCGTCACCGCTAGTGCCGAGAGTCCCTACCTGCCGTTTGCTAGGACTCCTGCCGAGAGCACTGGTGACCGACAACTTAGCCGAACGAACCCGGTCACCAAATCCCAGCCGATTACCTGTACTTTTGTCGATTATCATCACTAGTGCCGATAGTTTCTACCTGCGATTGTTAGGACTCCTGCCGAGAGCACTAGTGATCGACAACTTATCCGAATGAACCCGATAAACGAAATCATGCCGATTGTCACAACTAGTACCGAGATTCCCTACCTGCCGACGACATAGACGATAAATCCGACCGAAGAAGAAGGATTGCTTGCTGATCATCGTGTGATATAAATTGAAGTTGTAAGAGTAAATAACAACAATAAAATATATTTATTTGCTAACTCCCGAAAGAGTAAATAAACTGTGTTTTAATACTTAAGGTTAGAGGTCCTCAAGTTAGCCTTGGACAGGACTGAACTACCTCAGCCAATGAATAAAACCTCGTTACAAATGGCGCCCGAGCAGGGATCCGATTCGTGAAAAACCTAAAGACACCATCGATAAGGAATCGAGACCAACATACGAAATCAGCAACATGAATCCTCATCCGAATGAACGTCGTTCACAGATGGGACTTAAAAAGTATATTTAGGTACTTAAATACCTCTGTCAGGGAATACCAATTATTGAATTGTATTAGTTTTAAGCTTTAGTTTAAGCAATAAGTTTTATTACGTTTACAAGAAAAAAAATCAATTAAAAACAAAACAAAAAAAAAAACGAGTAAAAAGGTTAAAGTCGGGCATGCCGACTATACAATACCCTACACCAGTCTGGGTAAAAGCCAACTAATGTTTGGATCCGAAATTCGAATGGGTTAAAATGGGGCTTGTGGCAAAATTTTCTATAATGTGAGTCAGCGCACCAAATTTCATTAAAATATCTTAATATTTGCGATCTGCAGTTTGTAACCAAGCCAATTTTGGGGGGACCCTTATATGGACACTAGGTCTAAACATGGACCGATGTTCACCAAAATCAAAAGGCTTCGTCCTTGGGCCAAAATAGGTCTGTGTACGAAATTTCATCAAAATATCTTAATATTTGCGACCTGCAGCGTATAAACAATATAATTTTGGGGGGACCCTTATATGGGCACTAGGTCTAAACATAGACCGATGTTCAACAAAATCAATAGGCTTCGTCCTTGGGCTGATATATGTAGGTATACCAAATTTCATCAAAATATCTTAATATTTGCCACCTGCAGTTTGTAACCAAGCCAATTTTGGGGAGACTCTTATATGGACACTAGGTCTAAACATGGACCGGTGTTAACCAAAATCAATAGGCTTCGTCCTTGGGCTGCCATAGGCCGGTGTACCAAATTTCATCAAAAAATCTTAATATTTGCGACCTGCAGCGTATAAACCGTATAATTTTAGTAGGACCCTTATATGGGCACTATGTCTAAACATGGACCGATGTTCACCAAAACCAATACAAACATCAGCACAAACTTATAATACCCTGACCACATAGTGGTGTAGGGTATAATTAAAATTAAAAACAAAGGAAAAGAAAACAAGAAGAAAACAAAATTAAAAAAAACACAAAAAAAAAACAAAAAAAAGAGAAACAAAAACAAACAAGAGGGGACAATTTTTTCAATTTCAATTTAGGGCTGAGCTTTTCACTTGAAAGGTAAATCTATCATTATTGGTAGTGCAGGTCTCCGGACCAAAAACCTCGCCCACACATAAAACAGATCGATACTTGCAAATTTATTTAAGCTTCGCTCTCCGAAGAAGGGGGGAGATGTAATATAGCAAAATTACTACTTACATATTATAATTTCTAATTTAAATAATTTCTTTTTTCGATGTAAATACTACGTACTTTCATATAGTGTAAACACACCAGATGACGTACCACTCTAATTATTACATTGGTTTGTGCGGTTGTACATCTACTATAGCTGCGTTTGTGCGGCAAACTATCAACGTTGGCTTATATCATTCCCATACAAATTTGGCATTAGTAACGTTAAGAGTTAACACTAAACGTTGGCTAATGTCAAATTTGTATGAGAATGACATAAGGCAACGTTGATAGCATGCCGCACAAAAACAGCATATGTATAACAAGCCAATGAAAGTTGTTTAGTGTATGCACTACACTTGTTTGTATGTTTGTATACCGTTTATATCCATTTAATATAAGTTTCTATGTGTGTATATCTATCTATGCACGGGTACAGCATTATGAATAATCATTTATACTATTTTTTCACAACGTAAATATTATATGCTGGCAATTCTCATACTGTTTATTTTATTTATCTCATAAGTGATTTAATTTAATAAGCCAAGGGGGTCGAAGTTCTGCCTGCTGCTGGGGATTTACCTGCATCATCTTTAACACATATTTTTGGGGGCTGCCCGACATATGTAAGCGGCCCACTATTAATAAATTTCGCCGCAACTTCGGTTGACTGCTCTTCAGCAACTTCGGTTGACAGCTCTTCAGCAACTTCGGTTGACTGCTCTTCTGCAATTTCGGTTGACAGCTCTTCAGCAACTTTGGTTGACTGCTCTTCTGCAACTTCGGTTGACAGCTCTTCAGCAACTTCGGTTGACTGCTCTCGCATGCAACTCCCAACAGATCACCGAGCCTTGCTGATATCGCCGAAGATCAACTATCCAGCACCGAATGCCGAAACTGCCGGTTGCACCACCACCCGCCGACAGCCCGAAGACTTGCTAATCGTAATATCAACTGCCGAGTGCATGCCAATCATCACAACTCCTGCCGATTATGATACTCCAGCCACAGAACGAACCCGATCACCGAATCCCAGCCGATTACCTGTATATTTGCCGATCGTCACGGCTAGTGCCTGGAGTCCCTACCTACCGATTGCTAGGACCCCTGCTGAGAGCACTGGTGACCGACAACTTACCCAAACAAACCCGATCACTGAATCCCAGCCGATTACCGGTATATTTGCCGATCGTCACCGCTAGTGCCTGGAGTCCCTACCTGCCGATTACTAGGACTCCTGCCGAGAGCACTGGTGGCCGAAAACTTAGCCGAACGAACCCGATCACGGAATCCCAGCCAATTACCTGTATATTTGCCGATCGTCACCGCTAGTGCCGAGAGCCCCTACCTGCCGTTTGCTAGGACTTCTGCCGAGAGCACTGGTGACCGACAACTTATCCGAACGAACCCGGTCACCAAATCCCAGCCGATTACCTGTACTTTATCGATTATCATCACTAGTGCCAATAGTTTCTACCTGCGATTGTTAGGACTCCTGCCGAGAGCACTAGTGATCGACAACTTATCCGAATGAACCCGATTATCGAAATCATGCCGATTGTCACAACTAGTGCCGAGAGTCCCTACCTGCCGACGACATAGTCGATAAATCCGACCGGAGAAGAAGGATTGCTTGCTCATCATCGTGTGATATAAATTGAAGTTGTAAGAGTAAATAACAACAATAAAATATATTCATTTGCTAACTCCCGAAAAAGTAAATAAACTGTGTTTTATTACTTAAGGTTAGAGGTCCTCAAGTTGACCTTGGACACGACTGAACTACATCAGCCAATGAATAAAACCTCGTTACAATTTTTTCAGAAATATATTCGGAAAACTGGTAGAAATCGAGCGCCGTGTTGGTCATTGCCGATTAGCGGCAATCCCCCCCACCAAACTTCAAAGTCGCACAAAATAAATGTAAGTTAAGCAATTATATAGGTTTGGTTTTTTATTCAGCAACACTTACGTATTGCCTGTGTATAAAATATTTTTTCAGAAATATATTCGGAACACTAGTAGAAATCGAGCACCGTGTTGGTCGTTGCTTAAAAATTAGCCGATTAGCGGCAATCCCCCCCCCCCAATCTTCGAAGTCGCAAAAAATACATGTTTTGGTTTTTTATTCAGCAACATTCAGTATTGCCCGTGTACAAAATATTTTTTCAGAAGTATATTCGGAACACTAGTAGAAATCGAGCGCCGTATTGGTCATGCTGGGAAATTAGCCGATTAGCGGCAAATTTAATTAAGGTAATTATTTTTAGCTCTGTTCGCAATATATTCTTGAAAAAATATTTTGTACAAGGGCAATACGTAAGTGTTGCTGAATAAAAAACCAAACCTATATAATTGCTTAATTTATATGTATTTTTTTGCGAGTTCGAAGTTTGGGGGGATTCCCGCTAATCGGCTAACTTAACAGCAATGACCAATAAGGCGCTCGATTTCTACTAGTGTTCTGAATATATTTCTGAAAAAATATTTTGTACACAGGCAATACGTAAGTGTTGCTGAATAAAAAGCCAAACCTATATAAATGCTTAATTTACATGTATTTCCTTGCGAGTTCGAAGTTTGGGAGAGGGGGCGATTCCCGCTAATCGTCTAACTTCACAGCAATGATCAACACGGCGCTCGATTTCTACTAGTGTTCTGAATATATTTCTGAAAAAATATTTTGTACACTGGCAATACGTAAGTGTTGCTGGGGAGGGGGGGGGGGGGATTGCCGCTAATCGGCTAATTTCCCAGCAATGACCAACACGGCGCTCGAGTTCTACTAGTGTTCCGAATATATTTCGGAAAAAATATTTTGTACACAGGCAATACGTAAGTGTTGCTGAATAAAAAGCCAAACCTATATAATTGCTTACCCAGCCAGCAAGTTCGGAGCGCTCATAAATAAGATTCTCAAATGGCTCGTAGAAATGATTATTGTTTTTTTGAAAACACTCTTTTTTTGGCAAAATATATGAACCCTCAAAAAACAATCCATAAAGTTGTCTCTACAATCTAAAAAGCTGTCTCAAAATGAGGGTTCATTTTTCGGACTCAAAGAAGATTCCAAAATTATTTAAATTTATGAGGAAAATTTCGATTTTATACGTTCTTTTTTCTGAGTCATTTCTGAATACACAGGGGGCTCTTTTGGACGGACCACTTTCATAGGAAAAAGTGAAAAAATGTTTATGTTTTTGGAGCTCATTTGTGAGTCATTAATGATCATCTTTGTTTGCTGGGTAATTTACATATATTTTTTTGTGAGTTCGAAGTTTGGGGGGGGATTGCCGCTAATCGGCTGATTTCCCAGCAATGACCAACACGGCGCTCGATTTCTACTAGTGTTCCGAATATATTTCTGAAAAACTATTTTGTACACAGGCAATTCGTAAGTGTTGCTGAATAAAAAAACAAACCTATAGAATTGCTTAACTTACATGTATTTTTTTGCGACTTCGAAGTTTGGGGGGGATTGCCGCTAATCGGCTAATTTCCCAGCAACGACCAACACGGCGCTCGATTTCTACTAGTGTTCCGAATATATTTCTGAACAAATATTTTGTACACATGTAATACGTAAGTGTTGCTGAATAAAAAAGCAAATCTATATAATCGATTTCTACTAGTGTTCCGAATATATTTCTGAACAAATATTTTGTACAAAGGCAATACGTAAGTGTTGATGAATA
Source organism: Leucophora obtusa (assembly GCA_949987735.1). Lineage (NCBI taxonomy): Eukaryota > Metazoa > Arthropoda > Insecta > Diptera > Anthomyiidae > Leucophora > Leucophora obtusa. The sequence goes on from OX465296.1 coordinate 78,586,518, forward strand.
AAAAACCAAACCAATACAATTGCTTAATTTAAATGTATTTTTTTGCGAGTTCGAAGTTTGGTGGGGATTCCCGCTAATCGGCTAATTTCCCAGCAATGACCAACACGGCGCCCAATTTCTGCTAGTGTTCCGAATATATTTCTGAACAAATATTTTGTACACAGGCAATACGTAAGTGTTGCTGAATAAAAAACCAAACCTATACAATTGCTTAATTTAAATGTATTTTTTTGCGAGTTCGAAGTTTGGGGGGGATTCCCGCTAATCGGCTAATTTCCCAGCAATGAAAAACACGGCGCTCGATTTCTATAAGTGTTCCGAATATATTTCTGAAAAACTATTTTGTACACAGGCAATACGTAAGTGTTGCTGAATAAAAAACAAACCTATAGAATTGCTTAACTTACATGTATTTTTTTGGAAGTTCGAAGTTTGGGGGAGGATTGCCGGTAATCGGCTAATTTCCCAGCAACGAGCAACACGGCGCTCGATTTCTACTAGTGTTCCGAATATATTTCTGAACAAATATTTTGTACACAGGCAATACGTAAGTGTTGCTGAATAAAAAACCAAACCTATATAATCGATTTCTACTAGTGTTACGAATATATTTCTGAAAAAATATTTTGTACACAGGCAATACATAAGTGTTACTGAATAAAAAACCAAACCTATATAATTGCTAAATTTACATGTATTTTTTTGCGAGTTCGAAGTTTGGGGGAGGGGGTGATTGCCGCTAATCGGCTAATTTCCCAGCAATGACAAACACGGCACTCGATTTCTACTAGTGTTCCGAATATATTTCTGAAAAAATATTTTGTACACAGGCAATACGTAACTGTTGCTGAATAAAAAACTAAACCTATAGAATTGCTTAATTCACATGTATTTTTTTGCGAGTTCAAAGTTTGGGGGGGGGGGGATTGCCGCTAATCGGCTAATTTCCTAGCAATGACCAACACGGCGCTCGATTTCTACTAGTGTTCCGAATATTTTTCTGAAAAATATTTTGTACACAGGCAATACGGAAGTGTTGCTGAATAAAAAACCAAACCTATAGAATTGCTTAACTTACATGTATTTTTTTGCGACTTGGAAGTTTGGGGAGGGATTGCCGCTAATCGGCTAATTTCCCAGCAATGACCAATACGGCGCTCGACTTCTACTAGTGTTCCGAATATATTTCTGAAAAAATATTTTGTACACAGGCAATACGTAAGTGTTGCTGAATAAAAAACCAAACCTATATAATTGGTTGATTTAAATGTATTTTTTTGCGAGTTCGAAGTTTGGCTAATTTCCGCTAATCGGCTAATTTCCCAGCAATGACCAACACGGCGCTCGATTTCTACTGGTGTTCCGAATATATTTCTGAAAAAATATTTTATACACAGGCAATACTACTGTTTCCAATTATTCGACATAGGCGGTTAACCGGTTAATGCATTATTCGAAAAATCGCTAAAATTGATTAACGGGTTGTTCGGGTCGGTTAATCGAGAAAATTGGCGATTAATCGATTAATCATATAATGCAAAATTATTGTATTTCCTTCATTTTTTATCAATAAAAACACAAACACATGCCTGTTTTTGTTAAATATCAACGTGGCATATAAACACGATGTATTTAAAAACTATTTCATAATGGTTGAAAAATTTCGGAGTCTGAAATTTTTTAAATTGAAACATTTCTTTTACTTTTAATAGAAAAGATCTTTAAAAATTTTGCTAAAGCTACTAAAAATTAAATAAAAATTAAGGGGGGATACTTAAAAACTGAGTAAGTTAAGAACAGCAAATCTAAAACTGTTACATATCGATAACTTAATGTAGATTTTTTATTTCTTTAGAATAAAATTTTAAAAATTTGAAAAACTTTAGATACAATTTTTTTAATGCAATTTTCAATCAATACTTCTCCTCTGAAGATATAAAAAAACGAGCCAGAAAATTTTCCCATTGAGCCATCGAGTCATTAGTCGAAAATATCAATTTACCTGCAAAAATCAGCAAAAATTTTTGCTGAAGGATATCGTAAAGAATTGTTAAATTCTCAGTCTTTTTCGGTTTTTGAAGGGACATTAAAATAAACAAAATAACTTAAAGTTTAAATTTTATTGGTCGAGTATTAATTACAATAGTTACTAAATTAATGAAAAATTTATTAAATTTTATGAAAAAGCTTTTTAATTTTTACTATGAAGCTCTTTCTAATAAAATTTTTTCTGTGAATGAAATTTTTAATAAATAAAATAAAATATTTCATAAAGTTTTATGTAAAACTGCATTAATATAATGAAAGTTTTCAATGGACGACTTTCAGCGAATCTTCATTGAATCAAAAAAAGTCATAAATAGGATGTAGACAATTATCTCAGAGAACAGCTACATATGTCAAATTTTGTTTTAACTTAATGTTATTTGTTTGTTAATGAAACCAATGCGAATAAAAATTTAAATCATGGATGGCAACCGAAACAAATAATGGACTATTTTTCAGTCTACATTAACTTTTTAGTGGCAGAGTTTCTATATATTGAAGAATGTACAGCACTTAAATACTCTTCATCCATTCAAATCGGCTTCAATTTTTATAGTATGGCGCTAACTGCATAAAACTATGAACTATAAAATCGACTCTAATTCGTTTCAGTTGCCAACCTTGATTTAAATTCAGTGAAATGGGTTCGGGCTCCATGGATTGGAACATTTTGTAGAATTTATGTGGTTTTAAACCGACTATACACACTTTCTTGGGAGATGTAAGAAAATTTAGATTCCCTATGTAAGTAACATGTCATTTGAGAGTTGTGGGACACAAATTTAAAACAAATGAAACTTTGTCTTGAAGGACATTGAAATATAATTTGCATTAGTTTTAATTATTAAAAGAAATGAGAAACTCTCTATTATATTTCCTAAAGCCTACATAGCGCTTTGACGCTGCTCTAGCCAGACATGTCGTCTGTTTTGAGAAGTTTAAAAAACACCTTTATTTTAGCCTTTCGGAATGTTTTTTGAAGCTTTTTTTATAGCAATTTTGATTATTTGTTATATCTGCAAAAACATTGTATTAAAAATTAATTGCAGAAAGGTAAAACAAAGCCGTTTTTAAGAGTTTCTTAAAACACATGACGTGTCTCGCTGGTGCAATGTCAATTTGCTTGGAGTTGCTCAAAAAGAGGAATCTAAAGACTTAAAAACCTCTTTCACTCGAGTTGAAAAAAATTTGATGGTGTTTTAGTTAGTATTTATTTTTTAAGCTTTTCTTGCAATTTGCGACTTGATTAGAGTTACTTTTTTAGAAGATTTTTTAAAGAATTTTATGGCATTTAATTTATTATTTTATTGTTCTAAACTTTACTTGCAATTTGTTAGCCAATCTTAAGAAAATTATGAAGTTTTGCGAAAAAACAAAGGAAAAATTCCTTATTAAAAATTTAACCGGTTAATTAAATCCTTATTTTTATAAATCATTATAGTATGGAATTTGCAAAATTTCTGTTTTTTAACTTTTTATACGTCAAAAACAGTTTGGAATAGAAAAAAAGCAGAAAAAACAAAATGGAATGGAAACAAAAAACAGAATAAATAAAATGGAATTGAAACAAAAACAGACAAAACGTCTGTTTTTTTTAGTCTATTTTTTTCACGTGCGTCGACGTCGTTCACTTTTTCTACCACTTTTATTAACTCTGGCGACGTCGCCAACTTTTCTAAAAAAAATCAAAACAGTGTCGGTTTAGTAATTGTGGAATTTTTTGTGGAACATCTAGACTAGTCGCTGGAACAGAAAATGATAGACATTATCCATACGCACATTTTGTTGTATCACACTTATATCCTATGAGTTTTTTATAGAGTTGCTCCATGAAAACGTGATTCACCATTGGTGGTCAGTAAACAAAATCTGAATTTCGGGAATACCTAGACTAGTCGCCGCATTCCTAAGTATGGACCCTAGTAGATTTTATCCATACGAACATTTTGGTGTATCACAATTACATATATCCTATCAGTTTTTTGTGGAGTTGCCCCATGAAAATGTGATTCACCATTGGTAGTCAGTTAACAAAATCTGAATTTCTGGAATACCAAGACTAGTCGCCGCATTTCTAAGTACGGACACTAATAGGCCTTATCCATACGAACATTTTGGTGTATCGCGATGCTATCCTATCAGTTTTTTGTGGAGTTGCCCCATGAAAATGTGATTCAGCACTGGTGGTCAGTAAACAAAATCTGAATTTCTGGAATATCTAGACTAGTCGCCGCATTTCTGAGTATGAACACTAATCGGCCTTATCCATACGAACATTTTGGTGTATTACACTTATATCCTAGCAGTTTTTTGTGGAGTTGATCCATAAAAATGTGATTCACAACTGGTGGTCAGTAAACAAAATCTGAATTTCTGGAATACCTATACTAGTCGCCGCATTATTTTACGAAATTTAAAACCGAAAATAAATGTAAAACATAAAAAAAGTATTTTTGATGGGCTTACTGTTTAGTTTCAATATGTGACCTTCTCCTAGAAAAGGGGTTTCGATAAAAATGAGAAAAACATTAAAATTTTATTTTGAATTTAACTTTAATTGCGTTTTTCTCAAAACTTCATTTTCACACACTAGGTCCCTTTTCTCGGAGAAGGTCACATATATTATAATTTATTTCATGCTAACAATTATTTAAAATTAATAAACGTTTTAAAAATGTAGTGTGTTAGAACATTCCCAAGAAACATTTTTACGGACACTCCGGCACATACGGAATCATGAATCCAGCTTTTACGGCACATTAACGGTCCGTAATACACGTATCCGTTAAAGCTTGTACGTATACGGAACATTAACGGACCGTGTAATCGGATTTTCGAACATAATACGTTTTAACTCCGTTTCCGTACCGTAAAATACGGACTTAATGGATTTTAATTTGTGTTCAAAATAAAAACAATTGAATTCTTTTAAAACTTTTCGTGGCGATAAATTGGTGGCGGTAGCTAGAATATATCCAACACAACACAATTAACACATCATCAAGTCGCATACATATATTAGATGGTAAGATTAATAAAATTTAGTGCGTGTTTTACAATGGTTTGTGGTTTATGTAAGATCCTTTGTTTTTATAACAAAAGCTCTGTTCCACGTATGTTAACGCGGCTACGCAATTTTTCCCAAATTGTGTGTAAATTGTTGTTGTTTCGAGTAAAACGCCATCGTAAATACAATCAATTAACCCATAACTAATTTATTTTTTCTTTTGCATGTAGATGGTCGATTCTATTATGGGTGACTGTCGCGAATTGATGCGCTAGATAAAGAGGTAAACTTAGGTACTAAATATAGTTTTTTTTTTTTTTTATTAAAATACAATTACAACTGAGTAAAACTCATCTAGTAATATTACAATATAAGAGCAGCAAATATAGTGTAAATGTAAATAATATCGTTACAAATAAACCTATTAAAAATCAAAAAAAAAATTTACTCAAAATTAGTCAATTTAGATAGATATACAAGTCCGTTTTTGGTCCGGAGTCACACCGTTTTTTACACGACACAACGGTCCGTAAACTGTCCGTCAATAACGGACTTTCAACGGACTTGTCAGTTTTTTACACGACATAACGGTCCGTAAACGGTCCGTCATTGACGGACTTTCAACGGATTCGAATCAGTTTCGATGTTCCTTAAAATCCGTTTTCTGGTCCGTATACGGATCCGGAAAACGGTACGTAAACGGTGTTGGATTCCGTTTATGACGGACCGAAAACGGTGCGTAAACGGAACGAATTGTTTGTTTGGTAGCTACCTATTCAAAATTGCCAAACGAACAATCGAAAAAATTGTTTTCTGAACGATTTAACGAAATTGTCAGAGCTATTGAACTAGAAGTGCGAACTAGTTCTTTACAACAAATTGAACTAGAAAGAGCGGTCACCGAAAAGAACTAGAATGCCCAAGTCTAGTGCAGATATACCAATACAGACTGAAAACAAACAAAACAATTTGCGAAAAGGTGACACGGAGGAAATAAGAAGATAAACAGGAAATCTAAAGTAGAATGTTTGTATATGTCTGTTTGATCTCTTCTGAAAGTATAACCGTTAAAAAAAAAACAAAAAAAAATTAGAGTAGGTACAAAGCAATTTTTATGAGTAAAAATAGAATTTTAAGGTGGAAATCTAACCTTCGGGTTTTGTATTGTTGCAAAAATTAAAACAAACAAATTTTGACCTTTAAAATAAAATGATTAGTATTTTTTTTTTGCTAATTTTAGCTAATCGGTTTTCAAAATTTACTAAAATTAAATTTGTAGAATTAGCAACTCAAATTAGTAAAAATTCTGTAATTTGTAAAATTAGAATACGAAATTGTTTTACTAAAAAACAACTTTATACTAAAAATTGGTATAATACTAGTATACGCAAAAAATAAAAAGGGGGAAATCACATAAAATAAGGGTATAAGTTACCTAGTTTTAGTATGTATTATAGCTCTACCCAAGTTTTGGGTATAACTTATATAATATGCTTGGCATAAAATAAGAAAACAAAAACTAACAATAACTATACAAAAAAAAACTTGGCAAATATTTCTTATTTTGTTTTTGGAATTGTTAGAACTAATTATTAAACTTAATCTATATTTTTATTATTAAAACAATTTGATTAATTTAATTAGTTATTTCTTTATTTTATATTACAACTACACCGAAAAAATTTCTCAGTTACTGTTTACTTAATTTTTAACTGATTCTCAGGTCAAATACCCCTTACTGAATATCAGTTGAAAAAATTAATTGTAGATAACTAAATTATCAGTTGAAAACTATGTCACATCGAATTTAGTTAATAAGAACGATATTTTAGTTGAAATTTAAAAAGTTTTCCATATAGTAATTAGTAACCAAGTATTTAAAAAAAATATCGAAATTTACTGCAATTTTTACCAATTAAAAGAGTTTTCAAAACAGTTAACTTTTTAATAACATTTTAGTAACAAAATAATATGACAATAATACATTTGAGAAAAATCCTCCTTTAATCTTAATTATACATATGCCGTACGAACAGCCACACAAGTTCTAATTATTGTACAATAGTACGGCTTCTGTTAATACGTCTTCGGTTGTGTTAAGTGCAACTCCTTTTTATCTTTATATTTCTTCCTTTCCTCTAAAAAGTAAAATATTTAAATAAAAATCAAACTTATCTTCAGATATTTTTTATTCCCGACTTGTTTTTCCACGGCGTGTCCCAATTTCACGGGGTTTCACTAAGCGATTGTTCTTATTGTACCTTTGTGCTTTTTTGCTACCAAAATCAAGAAAATTAAGAAAGAAATTTTGTTTAAATTTTTTTGTATTTCTTTTAAATATTTGACATATTTAAATTTATATTTACAGGGTAACAAAATTAAATGTTAGTTGACAACGATTGCTTCAGTTAATTAAAAATTTTTCGGTTTTAACTGAGAAATTCTTTAACTAAGCAACTGAGAAATTTTATCGGTTACGTTGTTAGCGTGCCTTAAAGTTTATAATTAAATTTCTTTTAGATAAAATAAAACACAATATTTGTTGTTAAGGTAAAATAATTGTTAAGGTAAATTTATTGTAATGTTTAAGTACAAACACTATTTTTTGCCTCTTCATTTTTATATAAATAAATCATTTAGTATAGTGTAGACTACATTTGCATTTAATTCAACTGCAATGTGAAGTTATTTTTAACTGTTAAAAATCAACTGACAAATGTAGTAAAAACAACTACAAATGCAATTAAAACAACTTACATACACGCAAATTATTGTAAAACTGTACAAATAACTGCAAGTGTAGTTAAAATAACATAACATTATCAAGTTTCTTATCGATAAAATCTAATGCTGTTGGAGTAGATGGAATTCATCCGAAATTTGTAAAAATACTATTACCTCAACTACTTCCTCGTATAACATTCTTCTTTAATAAAATATTTACAACTGGTTGCTTTCCTACTAATTGGAAAAATGCGAAAATCGTACCAATACACTCAGGGAATTATGTAGGTAAAATCAACTGCAAATGAGTTAAAATAACCACATTTGCACTTAAAAAGGTGTAGACTACATTTGCAGTTAAATTAACTGCAATATGAAGTAATTTTAAACTGTTAAAAATCAACTGACAAATGTAGTAAAAACAACTACAAATGCAATTGAAACAACATACATGCAAATTATTGTAAAACTGTACAAACAACTTGCAAATGTAGTTAAAAAAACATAAATAAAATTTTTTTTTTAATTATTAATTTAATAAAAAAAACAAATTTATGTAAACACTATTAACTTAATTTTATTCTATAAAAAATTTAAAATTGAGAAATCAAAATTTACACTTAATGTCACTTTTTTTTCACTATTAAAATATTGTTGTACATGTCCGTCTGTGAGGGATGAAATATGCTGTTGTTTGGCTTCCTTTTTTTTCTCCAGGTAGAAAGGGATGAGAATATAAAAGAACTGAAAGAAAATAAATACAATATTTTTTTAACATTCCCCGTAAATAAATTTATATTATAAAACTTACCTTATTATTTTAGTAATTTAATAAAAAATATATAACCTTTTCCGTATTACGCGTGCTCACGCTTTGGCGTTGTTTTATAACTAATACAAGAGAAAACATGTTATACTCATATTCTTTCACTAGAAATTTCTAAACAAGTGATTCATACACATACTTCTGTTTGCTTCGTGTGTGTGCATACACACTTGAAAATTTAAGTATTTGTAAATAAAATTCAAAATAACTGCATAAAATAAATGTTACTACAATGTAGTAATTTTTGTAGTTTGTTTAAAAAAATAACTCTCAAAAACATTGAAAAAATTTGTTCTAAGTAAATTAACTACAATTGTAGTTAAAATAACTACAACCGCATTACTACATAAATAACTATCATGTAGTAACTGCAGAACTTTTCTGAGTGTACCTAAATCAGGCACTGATTACAGACCCATAGCTATTTTACCGTTTCTGTCTAAAGTCTTCGAAAGGCTGATGCACAATCAAATGATTACCTTCTTAGATAATAATAATTTGCTTTCATCTCGTCAATCTGGGTTTCGAAGGAAACACAGCTGCATAACAGCGCTAGTTGATGTTGCGGAGGAGATAAGAAAAGAAGTTGATGATGGTAAAGTAACTTTTTTAATTCTATTAGATCTTATGCTACAAATTACAAAATATGTTCAATTTTTCTTCAACTGCAACACGTCTTTTGTCGTCTTATCTTAGTAACAGATATCAGTACGTTGAAACCTCAACCGGAATATCTGTGTCACTAGCTGTTACAAGAGGCGTTCCGCAAGGATCTATATTAGGCCCGCTCTTGTTCTCATTATACTCTAATGATCTCCCGGATATTCTAACATACTGTAAAGTTAGAATGTATGCTGACGATGTTCAACTTTACATTAGTTGCAATGAAACCTTGCTTGATCAGTGTGTAAGAACTTTGAATTTGGAACTTGATCGCATTCATGTGTGGGCAACGGCTAATGGTCTGGGGATTAACCTTAAAAAATCTAAGTGTCTTATTATACAAAAACGATTAGCGAAGAAAAGAATTATTCCCAACATTTCAATAAATAATCAACGTATTGAAATTGTAAGTACCGCTAAGAATCTAGGAATCTTTTTTAATAATACCCTTACCTGGTCTGATCATATTAAATATGCATGTGGTCGAACTTTCTCCATGATAAGTACACTCTGGCGAACCCAAGACTGTACACCATTAAAAATTAGAATAATGCTTGCTAAAACTTACCTTATTCCAATTTTGTTGTACAGGTGTGAACTCTTTGCCAGTTGTGACTCAATAAGTGAAAATAAATTAAACGTCGTTTTCAATAATATCGTTCGTTCGCTATGTATATGGTTTAAAAAGACGTGCAGGAGTTTCTGCGTTTTCCAAAAAATTATATGGCCTCAGTCTCAATGATTTACTGAAAACTCGAATTTTTACTTTCTTACATAAAATCATTTATTTGCATCAACCTGTACATCTTTATGAGAAACTAATTTTTTCAGACCCTATTTGTAGGGGTAAAAGACTGAAAGCATTTAAATATAAAAGCCTTATATCAACTTGGCAATTCTATATCAATGCCATCCATCTCTGGAACTCAATTCCTTATTGTTATCAAATCTTAAGTAACGCACTGCGGTTCAAAAAAACCATAATTACCTATTTTTCAAACGTATTTGATTAAATTAAATTATTTTCTTTTCTATTATGTTTATAATTTTTCAAATTGTAAGTTTTTAATTGTAAGTCAAAAACCAAAAAAAAATTATTATTTTTTTTTATTTTTTTTATTATTATTATTATTTGTGCCTTTGCTATTATAAACATAGCCAACTTTTTGAACTTATAAAAGGCTTATAAATCCAATTTTTCATTTTAAAAACGTGTTACAATGTTTTGAAATTATTATGCATAGGTACCATATTATATATATGTATTTTTGATTACTTTATTTTTTTCTTCATAATTAGTTCTTAAGTTATTAAATTATAAAAAGTTTATTTAACGAATAATCAGTTCTTCACTGCAATATAAGACTTTAAGTCCTGTGTGTGGAACAACAAAATAAATAAATAAATAAAAATTATTTTAAAAATTATTAATTTAATAAAAACAAATTTATGTAAATACTCTTAACTTAATTTTATTCCATAATAAATTTAAAATTGAGAAATCAAAATTTACATTTAATATCACTTTTATTGTTCACTATATTGTTCTAGATGTCCGTCTGTGAGGAATGAAATATTGTTTGGCTTCCTTTTTTCTGAAGGTAGAAAGGGATGAAAATATAAAAGAACTGAAAGAAAATAAATACAATAAATTGTAATATTTCCGTAAATAAATTTATATTTTATGTTATAAAACTTACCTTATTATTTCAATAATTCAATACAATATTTAACCTTTTCCTTATTACGCGTCTTCACTCTTTAGCGTTGTTTTATGACTAAAACAAGATAAAACATGTTCTTTTCATATCCTTTCACTAGAAATTTCTAAGCAAATGCTTCGTGCACACATCCTTCTTTACTTCGTACACATACACATAAATAACTGCATAAAATAAATGTTACTACAATGTAGTAGTTCTTGAAGTTTGTTTAAAAAAATAACTGTCAAAAACATTAAAAAATGTTGCTCTAAGTAAATTAACTGCAATTGTAGTTAAAATAAATACAACCGCATTACTACACAAATAACTGTCATGTAGTAACTGCATAACTTTTCTTTTTTTTAATTCCAGTTTATGTAAAGGTAGACCTGGCAATTCAAGTAAATTCACAAATTCAGTTTGAAAATTTACTTTTTGGAGAGTATGTTTCAATGCTACATAAGTTTCATATTCCGTGGATAGTGTTTGAACAGGTAATTAAAAGGGTTTCTTCACCCATTTTGTTCCTCCCAGTAAAAATCCCAAATATATATAATCTTGCCTCAATCGCATGCGAAATTTCAAGTACCAAACTCCGGCAGTTTGAGTCATTCAAATTCCATTCCATTTTGTATAACAATTTTAGTGTTCCAATGCAGCTCCTTCATAGATTCCATTTCGTTCAACATTCCATTGCATTTCGTTCCCATTATATGTTATTCCAATTCCACTCGTTCCCCGTTTCATTCCATTTCGTTCCTACTGTCTTGTGTGTCGATATTGATATCAGTCGCTTCTCCGTTCCATTCCTCTTTTAACTGCAGTGTTTCAATTCCGCTCGCTCCCCATTCTATGCCATCTCGCTCCTCATTCCATTTCGTTCTATATTCCATTCCATTTCGTTCCCTCTTCCAATCCATTTCCATTGTCTATAATTTCAATTCCACTCGTTCAACGTTTATATCCATTTCGTTCCACTTGTGTAGTGTTTCAATTCCACTCGTTTCCTATTTGGTTTCTTAATTTTAGTGTTCCATATACACTTGTTCTTTAAGTTTTAGGTTTCTAGCTAAAGACGCAGACGTTAACGGGGTGGGGGGTGGACAATTTTCCCCTTTTGAACCACCCTCCCGGTAGGAATTTCCAAAAATTCCGTCTTAGAGGACGTCTGCGTTGGAGAAGGCATAATACATACATAACTTTAGGTCTCTATATCCAGCAGTTTGGCCAGGCCGTCAAGGGGGAAGTTTTTTCCCTTTTTACCCCTCCCGGTAAGAATTTCCAAAAATACCGTCTTAGGGGACGTCTACGTTCGAGAAGGAACCCAAATACCGAATTTAAGCTCCCTATTTACAGCATTTTGGCCAAGCCGTTAAGGGGGAAAATTTTCCTGTTTTTGACCCTACCTGTGGAAATTTCCAAAAATCTCATCTTAGCGGATGTCTACAATAGAGGAGGAACTTTAATACCAATTTCTACCTCCAGCGGTTTAAGCAGGCCTTTAAGCGGCACTTTTCGCTTCATTAATCCCCATTTTTGCAATGTCCCTGTCCAAAATTCCAAAAAGCAACTTCCCGATAAGTGAGCCCATACTCCAAGGAACATATGTTTTACATTTCAGGTTTCTAGCCAACTTTTACTATTTGTGCCCCTCTCGGTAGGAATTTCCGAAAATCCGTCGACAGCGTATTTCAGCTTCCTAGTTCCAGCAGTTTCAGCAGGCTGTTAAGGGGGACACTTTTTCTTTTTTTGTCCCTCCCGGTTGGAATTAGGCTGGAAGAGGAACCTAAGTACCGAATTTCAGCTTCCTAGTTCCAGCAGTTTGTACAGGTCGTTAAGGGGCCACTTTCCCTTTTTGAGCCCCCATTTTATAACGAGCCTGTCTAAAATTCAAAAAAAAATCTGGCAAAACTTTACTTTATGGGGCAACCCTCAAAAAAAAATATATCACCCCCTCTGGAATTAAAAAAGAAAATTTTTTTTCTATATGGTGTTAAGGGGGCCGGGCCCCTTGGACCCGCTAGGTCCAAAAAACCGAAACACACCCAAAATGGTAAGTGCGACGGGTCAAATTTGGTTTTATGATCCGTCAAGTGTGGCTCCCACTAGATCCATTTATTCCCGTAAACTCCACTTGGGAAAAACATATAGAAAACATTTTTAGTATTCGAACTTATTCCTAAAGAAAAAACCCTCAGAATCTTAGAGATTTTGTAAAGAAAACAGTCCTGAGGATCTGAAGGGTTCATAAGGGAAAGCTTTTCCATAGAAATAATCCTCAAAATCGGAGGGGTTTTCTATAGGAATCTGAGGGGTTGTAGGATCTGAAAACTTTTCTATATAAAAATTTCATGGGTTTCTTTGAAAAAGTCAAAATCTGAAATGCACCAAAAAATCTATAGAAAAAGACTAAAGAATCTGAAGATTTTTATTGTAAATATCCTTATGTTTTTTTATTGAAATAGTCCTCAATTGCAGAATATTTTTCTATAGAAAAATACCTGGCGTTTTTTGTATGGAAATAAATACGAAGATATGAAAGTTTATTTAAGTAATAAAAAGTACTCAGAATTAAATGTTGTTTTTATAAGAGTAAATTATCAGAATCTACAGAATTTCCCTTAGAAAAGACATCAACTTTTCTAAGGGAAAAGTCCACAAAATCTAAAGGATATGGAAAATCCTTAGACTCTGCAGGATTTTCTGCAATGAAACGTCTTATACACAAAAGGCAAGTAAAAGAAGCGGCGCAATAAATATATTGAAGATATGAATAAACTTTCCACTAAAAATCATTGAAGAAAATACCGGGAAGGCAGGTTTATAAGGGGATTAAGACCAAATGTTGTCTGATTTTTTTAAAATTGGGGCATATATTATGAATGGGTCTTTATAACGTTCACAACTGAAATAAAAGCCAGTTCAAGTAGGACTTTTCTATAGGATATAGGTCTGAATTAATTTGTAACAATTTGAGTAGTGTTCCTCTTTGTGCCAAGAGAAGCTCATGTGCAAAATTTCATCTCAATATCTTCATATTAGGAGTTTAATTCCAAAGTTCACATGGACAGACGGACGGAAGGACACGGCTAAATTGACTCAAAAAGTGATACTGACATGAGTCGATTAGTATACCATAAGTTGGGCCTAGGTCCAGCATTTTTGAGAAACATCAGCACAAACTGATAACACAGATAAGTAAATTCTTAATCCAGCTCCAGTATTTTGAAGAATATCCTTACATATATTTTGCATTTAATCCACACAGAACTTTATCCATCCAAACCAGAATTTTACACATTTTGTATGGTAATGAATGTCCATTAGAATTGTGACAATTCATCCAAAAATAAAGTTAAGGAGAAAAAATCACATATTAATTTACTTCTTAGCAAACAAAGAAAAATATACTTACATGTTACGTCTTCACAAATTCTAAAAATTCGGTGTCAGACCAATTTTTCCCAAAATGTTGATTTTATTGTAAATTTTTTCGTGGTTTTTACCAAATGTTTGAATATAATATTGACATTTTTTAGTTACGCATTAAATTTGAAATTAAACACAAATGCGTACATATAAAATTTCACTATAATAAATGTGTAATTTACTGTGATATGTGTTTATAAATTTGGAAACATGTTTATCAACAAAGCTTTGATACATTATATGCCTAATTCTAAAAAAAGTGTGTAAACTAAATTTTTAAACACATCATGCCCGATAATAAGCATTCTGCGCCTTTTTACACATAAATTTACATACTCAATAGCAGTAAGTTTACACCCCTTTTTTAGAGTGTGGTTAACATATTATTGTCTATAAATATTACCACTTTTACAAAAAATCATTCTTGGGAAATTTTCATTGGCATTGAAATATAATTGGCATTACTTTATCTCAATGTCAATGCCAACAAATTTCATCACCATTCAATGCCAATGAAATTTTTTTCAATTTGCATTGATGAAAACAACGGTAATGAAATGTACACATAATTGAAGAAAAAGCATTGTAATATAAAAAAAATATAAGAAATACGCGAATTTTTAATTTTTTTTCTTAATTTATTCTTTTATTAAAACATGAAAACAAATACTTCTTTCATCAATTATAAATGGGCATTTAGGCATTGAACAATGCCAATTGAAAAAATTTCAATTAATTGACTCATTCAATAAACTGCTTCCAAGTATGTTTTTAAATACACATTTATTTTTTATTTATTAATTTTCATTTCATTTGCTCCTTTTTTACCTTTTTCCAGTCCACTAGTAATCTGCAAATATTACTAAAATTCTGTAAATTTAACAGTTTTTTTGCTGTTTTTTATTTTATTAAAATTTAGCAAACTGATTCTGCTAATATTAGCAGTTTTTTCTGCAGCATCATTTTTAACTAATTTTTAGTAACTTTTTCTGCTATTTTTACGGACTTATTTGTATGAGTGTACTCAAATAAACTTAAATTTTCATAAGAATTCAAACATGACCACAACGTACCAAAAAATTACAAATTTTTCGCCTGCGGCGCTTGTCCCGCAATACATAAAAAACCCCCAAAATTCATTAAATTTTAATTTTTTCAAAAAAAAAACCCCAACTTTTACCAAAATAAAGCTTATGTACGCTATGTACCAAAAAATTTTCGTCTGCGGCGCTATGTCCCACAATACACAAAAAACCCCCAAACATTCTTTAAATTTATTTAAAAAAAAAGAAACACCAACTTTTACCAACTTATGTACGCTATGTACCAAAAAATTAAAAAAATTTTGAAAACATCCCGCGATTTTTTAAAAAATTTTTTCGCCCGTAAAATTTTCACTTTTTCCTAAAAAAATCCCACACTTTTATCACCAAAAAGTTTACGTACATTTTTCAAAATAGTATTTTTTAACACCTAAATGCCCCATAAAGTAAAGTTTTGCCAAAAATTTTTCTAATAAGTTAGCCCCTACTCCAGGGACCCACATTTTAAATTTCAGGTTTCTAGCCGAAGGGTTTTTTATGGGCCACCAAGGGGAGGCTTTTCTTCTTTTTGCCACTCCCTTTAGGAATTTACAAAAATCCATCTTCGCAGCTGTCTGCGATGGGTGAGGAACATTCATACCAAATTTCAACTTCATTGCATCAGCGGTTTGGGCAGGCCGTTATTGGGGAAATATTTCCTTTTCAACCACCATTTTTACTATGTTCTTGTTCCAAAATAGAACAATTACGTTGCCGGTGAGTTAGTCCTACTCCAAGGAATACATATTTAAAATTTTAGGTTGGCCAAAAGGTATTTGCCCGTCAAGGAGGAGACTTTTCCCCTTATTCCCCTTCCGATAGGAATTTCAAAAATTCCGTCTAAGCGGACGCCTACGCAGAAGGAGGAACTCACATACCGAATTTCGTTTTGGGATATTCTGTAAGGAATTCCAAAAATACAAACTTAGCAGGGTTGGCAGGCAATACCGCTAAAATACCATTATCGATTCAAAACCCTTTCAACTGACTACAGTTACCCCTAAAACACCGTTAACGAAATAACCGAAATACCGTTATCCTTAAAACACCATTACCGAAATAACTGAAATACCGTTATCCTTAAAATACCGAAATAAATGAAATATCGATACCCTTAAAATACCGTTACCGAAATAAATGAAATACCGTTACCCCTAAATACCGTTATTTTTAATTTTCTGCTTTTGCTAATTGCATATGGTTATTGAGTGTTTTTCGTACTTTAGGTTGCGTTTACATCTGCACCGAAATCTCGAGATTTCGATATTCACCACTCTGAAAAAGCAATGAAGGAAAGCTTATAGATGTTCAATTTTGAGTACAGTAAACATATTTAGTTCTAATAAATACATTTTCCAAAAAAATTAAAGTTAATACGCATATCTTTTCGGAGTGGTGAATATCGAAATATGGGGATTTCGGTGCAGATGTAAACGCAGCCTTAAGTTGGTAAATTGGTGCTGTTTTTCATATCTGTTGTTTTTTGTAAAAAAAATTGCAGGATGAATCGAAATAACTGACTACCGTTATCCTTAAAATACCGTTACCGAAATAACTGAAATATCGCTAACCTTAAAATACCGTTACAGAAATAATCAGAAAACCGTTATCCTTAAAATACCGTTACCGAAATAATCTGAAATAGCGTTACCCTTACCGATAACCGCATCGTTTCGGTTACTATCCATGAAACTTAGTCGATGTCTACTACAGTGGAGGAACCTTTATAACAAATTTCAACTTCTTACCTCCAGTGGTTTGGGCAGGCACTTTTCCAATTTGTGAGACTTTTTATAGGGAGACTTTTCCCCTTTTTGCCCGTTCCGGTAGGAATTTCCAAAAATCCCGTCTTAGCGCACGTCTATGCCGAATATCAAGACTACTTGTTTTAGTGCAGATATCCGTGGGGGGAGGAAAAAAGTACTTTTTTTTAAATTATATTTTTTTAAATGGTACTTTTTGGAAAAAGCGAAATTTTTTGGAAAAAGATACTTTGTTTTTACAAAGTACTTTATTTGTACTTTTTTTGAAAAAGGTATTTTTTTGGAAAAATGTATTTTTTTTTGGAAAAAGGTACTTTTTTTGCAAAAGGTATTTTTTTTTTGGAAAAATGTATCTTTTTTGGAAAAAGGTACTTTTTCTGGAAAAGGTACTTTTTTTGGAAAAGGTACATTTTTATAGAAAAAGGTACTTTTTTTTTTGGAAAAAGGTACTTTTTTTGGGAAAAGGTACTTTTTTTTTGGAAAAAATTACTTTTTTGAAAAAGCACTTTTTTTGGAAAACGGTACCTTTTTTGGAAAATGGTACTTTTTTTGAATAAAGTACTTTTTTTTTTAAAAACGTACTTTTTTTGGAAAAAGGAATTTTTTTGGAAACAGGTACTTTTTTTGGAAAAAGGTACTTTTTTGGAAAAAGGTATTTTTTTGGAAAAATGTACTTTTTTGGAAAAAGGTACTTTTTTGTCCCCTTTTTGCCCCTCCCGATAAGAATTTCCAAAAATGCAGTCACAACGGACGTCTACACCAGAGATACAAGCTATCCGACTTTAGCCGGTCAGCCGCTGCCAGCCGACACCTTTGCCAAGCCGATTCAGCCGCCGACAATAATTGGCTTAGCCAATTTTCGGCTAACCTAGTGTCTACAAATGCAATGAAATGTGCAAAGAAATTTGAAAATAACACACAAAGCAACAACAAAATTATTTTCGTTGTTGTTGTTTTGTGTGTTAATTTCAAATTTCTTTGCACATTTCATTGCATTTGAAGACACTAGGTAAAGCCGATAGAAAAATGCAAAAATATTAATTTTTTTAAAAATTTGTTTATTATGTATATGAATTATTTGAAAAGTAAAACTTTCTTATTTTGAGATATCGTTGATTTTTAAAATGTTTTGCATCAAACTGGCGGTAGCACAACAAGGCGATTTTGTTGATACTACCAGGGATGCCAACTTAGCGCTTTTCGCGCTAAATCTGGTGCTTTTTGATGTGCCAATACGCGAAAAATATTTTTGAAACACGTAACTGAAAAAAGCGCTAAATTGGTGCTTTTTCGAAATTTATTTAGCGCGTTTTGCGCTTTTTACACATATTTTGTGTTTTATTGTTGTTATGGCAATATCAGGAAATATATCAATATTTGTTGTTATTTCAATAACGATAAATTAAAATATCCAGAAAAAGTTGTAAATGGCATGATATTCGTGCCAAATGTAGTTTGGAAAATTTTCAATTTTGTATATATAAAAGAAAAACTTACACGGAAAAAATAAAAAGTGTATAATTATTGAAGTACTTGGGTAAAATACAACTTCAAAAGTATATTTTGCAAGTTAGTAAAAAATACATGTAGATTTATCAACTTTTGGTTTTTGTCAACTTGCCTTAGTTTTTGACCTATTCCATTTTCACGCACTTCAAAATATGTTAAGTTACCTAAGTTTTTTCTTTTATAAATTGTCTTAGAAAATATTATATTTTTGAATTAAAGAATTGTGTAACTTGGCAGAAAACTTTTGAAGTTTTATTTTACCGAAGTACTTCGGCAATTATCCGCTTTTTATTTTTTGCGTGTAGTTATGATATATAATCGTTCTTAGTTCTGCCCATAGTATACTATAGTAGCCCCACTCATTAAAAAATTGAGAGCTTGTCCCTATCTCATGTAGTTGTAGTGGTATTAAGAACCATATGTACAAGTAAAATTACAAACACTACTTAATTTTTTCAAATGACAGAAAATGAGTAAAGCTACTATATTATACTATGGTTCTGACTATAAAACTGGCATTTAAATTTTAAAAAATCTAATAATTTTTCTTGGATTGTTATTATAATCACAAAACATGGAATAAAATTCAAAAATTTTGCGAAAGTTATTCGTTTTTATTTTTGTTTTACCCCCGGTCGACGAATTTACTGATGTAGGTCGTACGCTTATATTAGAATTTTATTTGTTTTTAATTAAACTACGTATGTGAAACACGACGAATTTTTTTAAAAGTCGTAAAAAGTGCTTTTTTACCCGTTTTTAAGTAGAAATTTGCGCGTTTTTACCCTTTTTTGTATATTTTTTGCGCTTTTTGCTATGAAAAAGTTGGCATCTATGGATACTACAATTCTACAGGTTTCCGCATTATAAGGACTGCGTTTGAAAAAAATGTCCATCACAAAATAAAAAAAAAAAAAAAATGATGAAACAGTCATTCAATTTTAAAAATAAAAGCCATTTTATAACCGTATTTTTTAAGATTAAGATTACTATAAAACTATATACAAATTTTTATTATTTTTATTTTACAAAATTTTTTAATTTTTCTGATGCTTTTCTATCAATACCTTTCGAGCTGCTAAATATCACTTGTCGATATTGATATCAGTCGCTTCTCCGTTCCATTCCTCTTTTAACTGCAGTGTTTCAATTCCGCTCGCTCCCCATTCTATGCCATCTCGCTCCTCATTCCATTTCGTTCTATATTCCATTCCATTTCGTTCCCTCTTCCAATCCATTTCCATTGTCTATAATTTCAATTCCACTCGTTCAACGTTTATATCCATTTCGTTCCACTTGTGTAGTGTTTCAATTCCACTCGTTTCCTATTTGGTTTCTTAATTTTAGTGTTCCATATACACTTGTTCTTTAAGTTTTAGGTTTCTAGCTAAAGACGCAGACGTTAACGGGGTGGGGGGTGGACAATTTTCCCCTTTTGAACCACCCTCCCGGTAGGAATTTCCAAAAATTCCGTCTTAGAGGACGTCTGCGTTGGAGAAGGCATAATACATACATAACTTTAGGTCTCTATATCCAGCAGTTTGGCCAGGCCGTCAAGGGGGAAGTTTTTTCCCTTTTTACCCCTCCCGGTAAGAATTTCCAAAAATACCGTCTTAGGGGACGTCTACGTTCGAGAAGGAACCCAAATACCGAATTTAAGCTCCCTATTTACAGCATTTTGGCCAAGCCGTTAAGGGGGAAAATTTTCCTGTTTTTGACCCTACCTGTGGAAATTTCCAAAAATCTCATCTTAGCGGATGTCTACAATAGAGGAGGAACTTTAATACCAATTTCTACCTCCAGCGGTTTAAGCAGGCCTTTAAGCGGCACTTTTCGCTTCATTAATCCCCATTTTTGCAATGTCCCTGTCCAAAATTCCAAAAAGCAACTTCCCGATAAGTGAGCCCATACTCCAAGGAACATATGTTTTACATTTCAGGTTTCTAGCCAACTTTTACTATTTGTGCCCCTCTCGGTAGGAATTTCCGAAAATCCGTCGACAGCGTATTTCAGCTTCCTAGTTCCAGCAGTTTCAGCAGGCTGTTAAGGGGGACACTTTTTCTTTTTTTGTCCCTCCCGGTTGGAATTAGGCTGGAAGAGGAACCTAAGTACCGAATTTCAGCTTCCTAGTTCCAGCAGTTTGTACAGGTCGTTAAGGGGCCACTTTCCCTTTTTGAGCCCCCATTTTATAACGAGCCTGTCTAAAATTCAAAAAAAAATCTGGCAAAACTTTACTTTATGGGGCAACCCTCAAAAAAAAATATATCACCCCCTCTGGAATTAAAAAAGAAAATTTTTTTTCTATATGGTGTTAAGGGGGCCGGGCCCCTTGGACCCGCTAGGTCCAAAAAACCGAAACACACCCAAAATGGTAAGTGCGACGGGTCAAATTTGGTTTTATGATCCGTCAAGTGTGGCTCCCACTAGATCCATTTATTCCCGTAAACTCCACTTGGGAAAAACATATAGAAAACATTTTTAGTATTCGAACTTATTCCTAAAGAAAAAACCCTCAGAATCTTAGAGATTTTGTAAAGAAAACAGTCCTCAGGATCTGAAGGGTTCATAAGGGAAAGCTTTTCCATAGAAATAATCCTCAAAATCGGAGGGGTTTTCTATAGGAATCTGAGGGGTTGTAGGATCTGAAAACTTTTCTATAGAAAAATTTCATGGGTTTCTTTGAAAAAGTCAAAATCTGAAATGCACCAAAAAATCTATAGAAAAAGACTAAAGAATCTGAAGATTTTTATTGTAAATATCCTTATGTTTTTTTATTGAAATAGTCCTCAATTGCAGAATATTTTTCTATAGAAAAATACCTGGCGTTTTTTCTATGGAAATAAATACGAAGATATGAAAGTTTATTTAAGTAATAAAAAGTACTCAGAATTAAATGTTGTTTTTATAAGAGTAAATTATCAGAATCTACAGAATTTCCCTTAGAAAAGACATCAACTTTTCTAAGGGAAAAGTCCACAAAATCTAAAGGATATGGAAAATCCTTAGACTCTGCAGGATTTTCTGCAATGAAACGTCTTATACACAAAAGGCAAGTAAAAGAAGCGGCGCAATAAATATATTGAAGATATGAATAAACTTTCCACTAAAAATCATTGAAGAAAATACCGGGAAGGCAGGTTTATAAGGGGATTAAGACCAAATGTTGTCTGATTTTTTTAAAATTGGGGCATATATTATGAATGGGTCTTTATAACGTTCACAACTGAAATAAAAGCCAGTTCAAGTAGGACTTTTCTATAGGATATAGGTCTGAATTAATTTGTAACAATTTGAGTAGTGTTCCTCTTTGTGCCAAGAGAAGCTCATGTGCAAAATTTCATCTCAATATCTTCATATTAGGAGTTTAATTCCAAAGTTCACATGGACAGACGGACGGAAGGACACGGCTAAATTGACTCAAAAAGTGATACTGACATGAGTCGATTAGTATACCATAAGTTGGGCCTAGGTCCAGCATTTTTGAGAAACATCAGCACAAACTGATAACACAGATAAGTAAATTCTTAATCCAGCTCCAGTATTTTGAAGAATATCCTTACATATATTTTGCATTTAATCCACACAGAACTTTATCCATCCAAACCAGAATTTTACACATTTTGTATGGTAATGAATGTCCATTAGAATTGTGACAATTCATCCAAAAATAAAGTTAAGGAGAAAAAATCACATATTAATGTACTTCTTAGCAAACAAAGAAAAATATACTTACATGTTACGTCTTCACAAATTCTAAAAATTCGGTGTCAGACCAATTTTTCCCAAAATGTTGATTTTATTGTAAATTTTTTCGTGGTTTTTACCAAATGTTTGAATATAATATTGACATTTTTTAGTTACGCATTAAATTTGAAATTAAACACAAATGCGTACATATAAAATTTCACTATAATAAATGTGTAATTTACTGTGATATGTGTTTATAAATTTGGAAACATGTTTATCAACAAAGCTTTGATACATTATATGCCTAATTCTAAAAAAAGTGTGTAAACTAAATTTTTAAACACATCATGCCCGATAATAAGCATTCTGCGCCTTTTTACACATAAATTTACATACTCAATAGCAGTAAGTTTACACCCCTTTTTTAGAGTGTGGTTAACATATTATTGTCTATAAATATTACCACTTTTACAAAAAATCATTCTTGGGAAATTTTCATTGGCATTGAAATATAATTGGCATTACTTTATCTCAATGTCAATGCCAACAAATTTCATCACCATTCAATGCCAATGAAATTTTTTTCAATTTGCATTGATGAAAACAACGGTAATGAAATGTACACATAATTGAAGAAAAAGCATTGTAATATAAAAAAAATATAAGAAATACGCGAATTTTTAATTTTTTTTCTTAATTTATTCTTTTATTAAAACATGAAAACAAATACTTCTTTCATCAATTATAAATGGGCATTTAGGCATTGAACAATGCCAATTGAAAAAATTTCAATTAATTGACTCATTCAATAAACTGCTTCCAAGTATGTTTTTAAATACACATTTATTTTTTATTTATTAATTTTCATTTCATTTGCTCCTTTTTTACCTTTTTCCAGTCCACTAGTAATCTGCAAATATTACTAAAATTCTGTAAATTTAACAGTTTTTTTGCTGTTTTTTATTTTATTAAAATTTAGCAAACTGATTCTGCTAATATTAGCAGTTTTTTCTGCAGCATCATTTTTAACTAATTTTTAGTAACTTTTTCTGCTATTTTTACGGACTTATTTGTATGAGTGTACTCAAATAAACTTAAATTTTCATAAGAATTCAAACATGACCACAACGTACCAAAAAATTACAAATTTTTCGCCTGCGGCGCTTGTCCCGCAATACATAAAAAACCCCCAAAATTCATTAAATTTTAATTTTTTCAAAAAAAAAACCCCAACTTTTACCAAAATAAAGCTTATGTACGCTATGTACCAAAAAATTTTCGTCTGCGGCGCTATGTCCCACAATACACAAAAAACCCCCAAACATTCTTTAAATTTATTTAAAAAAAAAGAAACACCAACTTTTACCAACTTATGTACGCTATGTACCAAAAAATTAAAAAAATTTTGAAAACATCCCGCGATTTTTTAAAAAATTTTTTCGCCCGTAAAATTTTCACTTTTTCCTAAAAAAATCCCACACTTTTATCACCAAAAAGTTTACGTACATTTTTCAAAATAGTATTTTTTAACACCTAAATGCCCCATAAAGTAAAGTTTTGCCAAAAATTTTTCTAATAAGTTAGCCCCTACTCCAGGGACCCACATTTTAAATTTCAGGTTTCTAGCCGAAGGGTTTTTTATGGGCCACCAAGGGGAGGCTTTTCTTCTTTTTGCCACTCCCTTTAGGAATTTACAAAAATCCATCTTCGCAGCTGTCTGCGATGGGTGAGGAACATTCATACCAAATTTCAACTTCATTGCATCAGCGGTTTGGGCAGGCCGTTATTGGGGAAATATTTCCTTTTCAACCACCATTTTTACTATGTTCTTGTTCCAAAATAGAACAATTACGTTGCCGGTGAGTTAGTCCTACTCCAAGGAATACATATTTAAAATTTTAGGTTGGCCAAAAGGTATTTGCCCGTCAAGGAGGAGACTTTTCCCCTTATTCCCCTTCCGATAGGAATTTCAAAAATTCCGTCTAAGCGGACGCCTACGCAGAAGGAGGAACTCACATACCGAATTTCGTTTTGGGATATTCTGTAAGGAATTCCAAAAATACAAACTTAGCAGGGTTGGCAGGCAATACCGCTAAAATACCATTATCGATTCAAAACCCTTTCAACTGACTACAGTTACCCCTAAAACACCGTTAACGAAATAACCGAAATACCGTTATCCTTAAAACACCATTACCGAAATAACTGAAATACCGTTATCCTTAAAATACCGAAATAAATGAAATATCGATACCCTTAAAATACCGTTACCGAAATAAATGAAATACCGTTACCCCTAAATACCGTTATTTTTAATTTTCTGCTTTTGCTAATTGCATATGGTTATTGAGTGTTTTTCGTACTTTAGGTTGCGTTTACATCTGCACCGAAATCTCGAGATTTCGATATTCACCACTCTGAAAAAGCAATGAAGGAAAGCTTATAGATGTTCAATTTTGAGTACAGTAAACATATTTAGTTCTAATAAATACATTTTCCAAAAAAATTAAAGTTAATACGCATATCTTTTCGGAGTGGTGAATATCGAAATATGGGGATTTCGGTGCAGATGTAAACGCAGCCTTAAGTTGGTAAATTGGTGCTGTTTTTCATATCTG
Source organism: Leucophora obtusa (assembly GCA_949987735.1). NCBI lineage: Eukaryota > Metazoa > Arthropoda > Insecta > Diptera > Anthomyiidae > Leucophora > Leucophora obtusa. The sequence goes on from OX465296.1 coordinate 78,611,575, forward strand.
TTGTTTTTTGTAAAAAAAATTGCAGGATGAATCGAAATAACTGACTACCGTTATCCTTAAAATACCGTTACCGAAATAACTGAAATATCGCTAACCTTAAAATACCGTTACAGAAATAATCAGAAAACCGTTATCCTTAAAATACCGTTACCGAAATAATCTGAAATAGCGTTACCCTTACCGATAACCGCATCGTTTCGGTTACTATCCATGAAACTTAGTCGATGTCTACTACAGTGGAGGAACCTTTATAACAAATTTCAACTTCTTACCTCCAGTGGTTTGGGCAGGCACTTTTCCAATTTGTGAGACTTTTTATAGGGAGACTTTTCCCCTTTTTGCCCGTTCCGGTAGGAATTTCCAAAAATCCCGTCTTAGCGCACGTCTATGCCGAATATCAAGACTACTTGTTTTAGTGCAGATATCCGTGGGGGGAGGAAAAAAGTACTTTTTTTTAAATTATATTTTTTTAAATGGTACTTTTTGGAAAAAGCGAAATTTTTTGGAAAAAGATACTTTGTTTTTACAAAGTACTTTATTTGTACTTTTTTTGAAAAAGGTATTTTTTTGGAAAAATGTATTTTTTTTTGGAAAAAGGTACTTTTTTTGCAAAAGGTATTTTTTTTTTGGAAAAATGTATCTTTTTTGGAAAAAGGTACTTTTTCTGGAAAAGGTACTTTTTTTGGAAAAGGTACATTTTTATAGAAAAAGGTACTTTTTTTTTTGGAAAAAGGTACTTTTTTTGGGAAAAGGTACTTTTTTTTTGGAAAAAATTACTTTTTTGAAAAAGCACTTTTTTTGGAAAACGGTACCTTTTTTGGAAAATGGTACTTTTTTTGAATAAAGTACTTTTTTTTTTTAAAACGTACTTTTTTTGGAAAAAGGAATTTTTTTGGAAACAGGTACTTTTTTTGGAAAAAGGTACTTTTTTGGAAAAAGGTATTTTTTTGGAAAAATGTACTTTTTTGGAAAAAGGTACTTTTTTGTCCCCTTTTTGCCCCTCCCGATAAGAATTTCCAAAAATGCAGTCACAACGGACGTCTACACCAGAGATACAAGCTATCCGACTTTAGCCGGTTAGCCGCTGCCAGCCGACACCTTTGCCAAGCCGATTCAGCCGCCGACAATAATTGGCTTAGCCAATTTTCGGCTAACCTAGTGTCTACAAATGCAATGAAATGTGCAAAGAAATTTGAAAATAACACACAAAGCAACAACAAAATTATTTTCGTTGTTGTTGTTTTGTGTGTTAATTTCAAATTTCTTTGCACATTTCATTGCATTTGAAGACACTAGGTAAAGCCGATAGAAAAATGCAAAAATATTAATTTTTTTAAAAATTTGTTTATTATGTATATGAATTATTTGAAAAGTAAAACTTTCTTATTTTGAGATATCGTTGATTTTTAAAATGTTTTGCATCAAACTGGCGGTAGCACAACAAGGCGATTTTGTTGATACTACCAGGGATGCCAACTTAGCGCTTTTCGCGCTAAATCTGGTGCTTTTTGATGTGCCAATACGCGAAAAATATTTTTGAAACACGTAACTGAAAAAAGCGCTAAATTGGTGCTTTTTCGAAATTTATTTAGCGCGTTTTGCGCTTTTTACACATATTTTGTGTTTTATTGTTGTTATGGCAATATCAGGAAATATATCAATATTTGTTGTTATTTCAATAACGATAAATTAAAATATCCAGAAAAAGTTGTAAATGGCATGATATTCGTGCCAAATGTAGTTTGGAAAATTTTCAATTTTGTATATATAAAAGAAAAACTTACACGGAAAAAATAAAAAGTGTATAATTATTGAAGTACTTGGGTAAAATACAACTTCAAAAGTATATTTTGCAAGTTAGTAAAAAATACATGTAGATTTATCAACTTTTGGTTTTTGTCAACTTGCCTTAGTTTTTGACCTATTCCATTTTCACGCACTTCAAAATATGTTAAGTTACCTAAGTTTTTTCTTTTATAAATTGTCTTAGAAAATATTATATTTTTGAATTAAAGAATTGTGTAACTTGGCAGAAAACTTTTGAAGTTTTATTTTACCGAAGTACTTCGGCAATTATCCGCTTTTTATTTTTTGCGTGTAGTTATGATATATAATCGTTCTTAGTTCTGACCATAGTATACTATAGTAGCCCCACTCATTAAAAAATTGAGAGCTTGTCCCTATCTCATGTAGTTGTAGTGGTATTAAGAACCATATGTACAAGTAAAATTACAAACACTACTTAATTTTTTCAAATGACAGAAAATGAGTAAAGCTACTATATTATACTATGGTTCTGACTATAAAACTGGCATTTAAATTTTAAAAAATCTAATAATTTTTCTTGGATTGTTATTATAATCACAAAACATGGAATAAAATTCAAAAATTTTGCGAAAGTTATTCGTTTTTATTTTTGTTTTACCCGCGGTCGACGAATTTACTGATGTAGGTCGTACGCTTATATTAGAATTTTATTTGTTTTTAATTAAACTACGTATGTGAAACACGACGAATTTTTTTAAAAGTCGTAAAAAGTGCTTTTTTACCCGTTTTTAAGTAGAAATTTGCGCGTTTTTACCCTTTTTTGTATATTTTTTGCGCTTTTTGCTATGAAAAAGTTGGCATCTATGGATACTACAATTCTACAGGTTTCCGCATTATAAGGACTGCGTTTGAAAAAAATGTCCATCACAAAATAAAAAAAAAAAAAAAAAATGATGAAACAGTCATTCAATTTTAAAAATAAAAGCCATTTTATAACCGTATTTTTTAAGATTAAGATTACTATAAAACTATATACAAATTTTCATTATTTTTATTTTACAAAATTTTTTAATTTTTCTGATGCTTTTCTATCAATACCTTTCGAGCTGCTAAATATCACTTGCCTTTCCTTTGACATTTGAATTAACTCTTCAAAGCTCTGTTAATTAATTCGTAACAAAAGAAATCGAACGAGCACAAATATGAATTAATTCCATTCAATAAATAGTCTTTTGTGAATTAATTCATTGAATTTTTAATTCAGAATTCAAAAACTGAATTAAAGAATTCATTTTTCAAAGCTCTGGGTGAGGTAAAGCTAGGAATAGTCGAATTTCATTTTCATTTTGGTCTACTTCAATTAGTTTAGTAGATATACACCATTTTAAAAAACCGGGGGCGGGGAAGAAATAGGGCTATTTTTAAAACATCGGATATACTGGAGGGGCCATCTAATAGGTGATGGCAGAAAGATGAAAATCTCATATTTTAATAATAAATTGTGTAAAATTTAACAAATGTATGTATAATTTTATCAACATTGTGAAATATAAACTCAATATTTATAAATTCGAAAACTACACTCAAAATAATAAGTCTGTTGGCTGATCAGAAAAATTTGTTACTTTAACAAAATTTATTCCTATTTTTGGCTTACAATAAAATTTGTTGACTTTTTTTTGTTAAATTTAACAAATCAATTTAAGTAAAAAATTTGTACAGTTTTATCTGTAATTATACTGAGTCGTAGAATTTATTAATTTTCGAGATATGGGCCATTTTATGAAGTGGAAAATTTTTATTAAAAATTTCCGAGGGTCCATTTTTGGGTAGAGATAGCCCTTTTTTGGAGTATTACACTGTTAGAGTTAGTCGAATTATTCATCAATTTTGGTCTATCTCTCTTAGTTTTCGAGATATGGGCCATTTTAAAAAATCGGGAGGGAAAGAAATGGCGCCACCTTTAAAACTTCGGATACATTGGTGGCGCCATCTACCGGGTAATAATAATAACATGAAAATATTATATTTTAACAATAAATTTAGTAAAATTTAACAAATTAGTTAGTTTTAAATAATTTTGAAAATTAATACTCTGTGGTGAGTTCAAACCGATCACGCTACTCACATCACTAAGAACATATATTCATAAAACATATGTTATATTTAACGAAAAAACCCTTTTTCATTTGTAAACAAATAACAGCTGTTGAATTTAACTTAACGAAAATAAAGATGTAAATAAATTCCTAGACTATAAGTACCGTTAGTTTAGTTTATAAGAAGGACAAAATTGTAAATAAAGATAAGTTTTAAATCAGAACTCAGCCGAGCAATTGGCTATTAGTTTCAATTATTTAAACTAAAATTTAGCACTCAATTGTGCTTTGCCTTGGCGCTCTTTAGTGCCGGCAATCTAAGCCAGTGGCGTTTGAAACGCCGGCTAAAAACCCTAGGTAGGGAAATAAATTTAAAACACAACATTACATGGCGATCCTGCCAAATTTGGTCTATATGTCCAATAAAAATAAATCACCTACTGGTCAAAAGCAACAGCCACAGCCCATCAGCATTGAAGATTATTTGAAGCGGCAGCAGCGCAGGGCTGAAGACAAATTGACCACAATACCAGCTACGGAGAAGCCCAAACGAAGAAGAGCGGGAAGAATAGTTAAGCTAAGGAAGAAATTAGCTGATCTGAAGAGGCGAATGACAGCCGAGATTCCACCACCTTGGGAACAGGCGTGTGAATTATGGCAACAGATTGATGCCATAACTGAGCAGTTGAAGACCAAAAAGAAAAACAACAATTAATATATAAAAAAAAATATATATATGAAATGTAAAAATTAAAATCTAATTAAACACATGCATAAAAATTATTATTTTTATTATTTTCTTAGGAATTACAAAAAAACTATAATTAAAAAAAACACACACACTTATTACAAAAAAAAAAATTAAATTTTCTTTTGAATCATTGTATCCCTAGATACAAAATATAATTATTAATTTAAAGAAAAACAAAAAAAACTTGAAAAAGAAAAAGACTTGAAGAAAAAAAATGACAACACAAAAATAATCAGCTGTTATATGAATGTAAAATATAATAGTGTTATATTTTTTTGAGTAATCGGTACCCATATAGTGAAAATTGACACAAGGTGCACACAAAATATTAAAACTAAATGAAATATTGTAGAGTTGTAATTTTTCCAATAATCGGTACCCATATGGTACAAATTAAGTACAAGGTACACACAAAATATTGAAATAAACAAAAATAAGTTATATTTTTAGAATATTTTTTTACATACATATTTGTTAAATAAATTTTTTAAGAATTAAAGTAAATGGAATCAATAAATGAATGTATTGACGAGTTAAAACAACTTAAATCAAATATAAAAAAAAGTAAAAATAGAGTTTACGAAGAGTCTTACAAAGTAAAAAAAAACTTGAAAGATTAGCAATTTTAGAGCAAACTGTACAGAACTTTTGTGAGGATAGCGACAACGACAATACCAAAAAACTAGAAATAGAATTTGGAGATTTACATAAAGAATTGAAAGAGACAATAGAAAATTTAAACGTAAAGACCGAAAAGATTGAACAAGTTTGGCAAAGATATAGTTTTCCAAAGATTGCTAGTTTCGATATTTCTATGGTGAGTAAAAACCTACATATTTTTAAAGGTTCATTCAAAGATTTGGAAGATTTTATTGCACAGGCAGAATTACTACATGACCTGTTAAAAGAAGAAGATAAATCGATATTTTTTAAATACGTTTATAATTTCAAGCTAACGGCGCAAGTGCGTAGCATTTTAGGTCGTTCCAATCGGCCAACAACATTAATCTAATTGAAAACAGCATTAGAAAAAGCTTTTCCAAATCCAAGAACACTACAACAGGTTCTGACAGAGTTGGGAACTACGGTACAGAGTAATAGTACTATATCTGATTTTAGGGAAAAAATTGCTGAACTTTCTAACAAATTGAGTAATTTTGAAATTGGAGGTTTAACAAACCCCACTCAGGATACTAAAGATGCCATATACAAAATGGGTGACAGCGTTGCACTCAATATTTTTATGAAAGGTGTTAATATTGAATACCAACCACTTATTTTGGCAAATATGCCAACAAGTTTTAATGAGGCGGTAGAAAGGTGCATGACGGCAGAGAAAAATTTAGGTTTTGATAAAAAGAATCTATTTCACGTAGATAGCCGACACGGGAGAAATAAAAACCTAAGTCAACATAAAAACAACAATTAGAAAATATAAATAATCCTGACATTACCAATACAAAGTGCACGTCCGAGCAAAAGCCTGATCAACTTTTTGTCTGGGACTGTACATCATTATCGGATTTAAAAAAAATAAGAAAACTTAAGTTTGAAATAAATAAAAATTTTAAAAATATTTTAATTGATACATCAAATTATGAAATTATAGCAAAATGCAGTGATAATCCATCGAGCACAAAGTTGACTTTGGAGAAACTCATATCGAAAATGCATAATATAGGAATAAACGAGCTAGCTCTCAGCAAAAAAAAAAATTAAATATTTAATACTATGGCCATAGAAGAATTTAAAAATTTATATAACAATTTACAATTAAAAGCAAAAACTAATTTAAAAATATTGCTATACAATGAAACAAAAAGAATAATTTGCAATGAAACACAGATAAAACTGATTGAAGAATATCACAATTCATTACACGGAGGGCACTTAGGTGTCAGAAAAACAGTTATGAAACTAAAACAACGCTACATATGGAAGAATATGAGCAAAATGATAAAACAATATGTATCAAATTGCAAACAATGCAAGATAAACAAACTAACTAAACATACGAAAGAAAAATTTACTTTAACAGACACTGCAAATACCAGCCTTGAAGTTGTATCCATCGATACGGTAGGTCCTTTGCGGTTGTCAAACTATAACCGATACATACTGACAATTCAATGTGAATTGACAAAATACGTAGTGGCATATCCTATGGAGACCAAAGAGGCGAAAACAGTGGCAAAAACATTGGTAGAACAGTTTATTTTAAAATACGGTAACTTTAAAATTTTAAAGTCAGATAAAGGGACTGAATTTAAAAACCAATTAATGTCAGAAATTTGTAGACTTTTGGATAATAAACAAATTTTTAGCGCACCTTACCATCATGAGACTTTGGGCTCGATAGAGAGAAATCATAGAGTACTTAATGAATTTTTGTTAAATTTTTGTAAAGATAATGAATGGGACTATTGGATCTCTTATTTCACGTTTGCATACAATACAACACCACATGTAGATACAAACTACACACCATACGAATTAGTATTTGAAAAACTACCATATCTGCCAAACGATGAGGTTAGACGAGACGAACAATTTTACAACGCGGAAAATTACGCAAACGAACTTAAACAACGGCTTAAATTTTCACTACAAAAAAACAAAAGAATACCTAGAAATAGCTAAAGACGGTAGAGTACGAAACGATACGAACATAAACCCACTTACCATTGAGACAGGAAATCTTGTACTAGTGAGGACAGTTAATAGAAAGAAAAATCAGGCACCATATCATGGGCCATATGAAATAATAGAGAGACAAGGAGTAAATTCTATTTTGGATATAGGCGGTAAGCTAAAAAAATTTCATAACAATATGTTAAAAAGATACAACTGAAAAAAAAAATATGAATATGTCTTAAAAATGTAAAAATAATTTAATAATTTAAAAATTTTTTTATAAATTTTATTTTGAATGTAAAAATAATTTAAGCTATTAAAAATAATTTTTTTATATAAATATACAAAAATCATTTTTTTAATAGAGGGTGAGGGTGTGGTGGGTTCAAACCGATCACGCTACTCACATCACTAAGAACATATGTTCATAAAACATATGTTATATTTAACGAAAAAACCCTTTTTCATTTGTAAACAAATAACAGCTGTTGAATTTAACTTAACGAAAATAAAGATGTAAATAAATTCCTAGACTATAAGTACCGTTAGTTTAGTTTATAAGAAGGACAAAATTGTAAATAAAGATAAGTTTTAAATCAGAACTCAGCCGAGCAATTGGCTATTAGTTTCAATTATTTAAACTAAAATTTAGCACTCAATTGTGCTTTGCCTTGGCGCTCTTTAGTGCCGGCAATCTAAGCCGGTGGCGTTTGAAACGCCGGCTAAAAACCCTAGGTAGGGAAATAAATTTAAAACACAACATTACAACTCAAAATTAGTTAAAGAACTGCGGATTTTTAGTATAGTGTTAAATGAAGATAACTAAACTCTTTGCTTAAATCAGTGTTTCAACTAAAAATTTGTTAAAACTTAGCCAAATTGATTTGAAACTGGTTTGGCAGATTTTACTACTGACTTGTTATTTTAAGTGTACCTATAAAAAATTACAAAGTTGACTTCGACATTTTTGCAGTTGCTTTTTTTGCGTGTACGTATCTATTGAAATTCTTGGAAAGTGTACCTTTTAGCCGACGTTAGCCGCGGCCAGTCGACACTATTTTTTTAAGCCAACCGCCGCCGATGCGTTTGCAGCTCAACTCTAAAAATCAATCGCCGCCGACCATTTTAGGCATTAGCCGCCGCCAGCCGACAGAATGGACCGGCTTGTATCTCTGGTCTACAACGGTCGAGGAACCAACATACCAAATTTCAACTTCATAGCTCCAGCAGTTTGAGCAGGCCAGCAAGGGGGAGACTTTTTTCCCATTTTTGCCCCTCCCTGTAAAAATTTCAAAAAATCCCGTCTTGGTGGATGTCTATGATAGTGGAGGAACCTTTATACCAAATTCCAGCTTCCTACCTTCAGTGGTTTGGGCAGGCCGTCAAGGGGAGGCCCTTTCCCCCTTTTTAACCCCCATTTTTACAATGTCCCTGTCCAAAATTCTAGAAAGTACTCTCCAGAAAGTTAGTCCCTTCTCCAAGGAACACATATCTTAAATTTCAGCTTTCTAGCCAAAGGGGTTTTGGCAGGCCGTCAAGGGGGAGACTTCCCCCTTTTTGCCCGTTCCGGTAGGAATTTCCAAAAATCCCGTCTTAGCGGACGTCTACGCCGAAAGAGGAACCTACATACCAAATTTTAACTTCCTAGCTTGGGCGATGTTGAGTCAGTCAGTCACTCACTCACGTTATTCTTTTATATATGTGACGCGCAAAATAGAAAGGTCCTTAGGTCCCTTTCTCAGGAGGGCATGGGATCGGTCCCATTCGATGCTTAGATGTTGTCCACATCAAAAAGAAAAAATTGATTTTTTTACCTATAGGTCCCTTTCTCTATGCGCTGTCACATATAGAGATTATTACTATCAAGGTTGGTTACCGAAACGAATAACGGTAAGGGTAACGGTATCAGATTTCGTTTGTTTAGGTAACGGTAAAGGTAACAGTATTTAAGTCTGTTTCGGTAACGGTATACCGTTATCGAAACAGCAATACCGGTACGTACCGGTATTAAAAATTATGTTAAAAACATATAAAAACAAGTAAAAACATGGCATATTTTTAATTTTAAGTACTGAAAATACAGATTTTAAGCTATAAATTCAATACTGGTAGTTTTAATAAGTAAAATTATCTATAAATTTTTTGTAAAAAAAAACACTCAAGATTTAAAATAAAAAAATTGTAATTTTTATATAAAATAATAAATACCGGTAACTACCCATAAAAATAACGGTATCGGTAACGATAACGGTACTTAGAAATTTTTTTAGAGGTATCGATAACGGTAACGGGGATGTACATCAAAATCTTTTATATTTTTATGATTTTTTATATTTTTAATCCAAATATAATACGAATCTGAATTCAAAAAAGTTTGTTGAATTAATCTTGGCAAATATAGTTTTCGTTATTTAAAAAAATTTGGTTTAAGGTTTTCACCAATTTTTAAATATTTTTAAATTTACTTAATGGAAATTTATCCCTTGATTTATTTATTGAAACGTGTAACATGAATTGCGTGATGAACGGAATTTTGATACAAAAAGTGGAAAGCCATAATTTTTATCGAAAATCTGAATGGAAATGAAATTTAAAACTCATAGGTCTACACCATTTTCGTATCGAAAATTTATAACAAATAGCAAACCTCATTGCATTAAATTAAGGCCTTGTCTAAGTCTGAACGATAGAAATTGATAATTACTTTCGACGAAATTATATGGGAACAAAAACAAATTTTCGTTATTTTGCTTTCGTAAAGACCATTTTCGTAGTACATAAACCATTGCTAATAACTTAAAAACTCAATCACAAAACTCATATCGCAGCCTAAAAATTCGGATACTTTTATGAGGTTTCTTGTTCTGTAAGTCAAAAATTATTCAACAAAGCTCATATTTTTTAAATTTAAAATTTGTTTGTCAAAAATTGCGCATTAGACTTAGTAAAATGAAATCATAAAAGGCACAAACATTTGAGACGAATTTTTTAATCCAAAGATGATTAAGAAACGACTCAGAAATAGAAATAAATTTAAAAATTTTGTGAACAATTCATAAATTACTCAAAAAAAGATTCGTTTTCTATCCTAAATATTTTTTTAGAGTATTTCTTTGAGTCATTTTTTAAAAATGAAAAAGAAGGCTCTTTTGGAAGTACCACTTTCATACAAGTGAAAGTTAAGTAATATATTTTAAGCACTTTTCTGATTAATTTTTAGGAATTCTAGAAAATATAAATTATGGAAACTTTATTCAAAGGAATCATAGAAAATATAAATTATGAAAACTTTATTCAAAAGTTTAATAACATATTAAAAAATTGGGATAAGACGGAATTGTTTGCTTTAAAAGCGGGATAGAAATTCAAGGCGGCACAAGCCTTTAAAAAGCGGTATAATCCTGTCAAAAGCGGGTTGGTTGGTCAAGTTAAGTACACTAATAGAAAAAAAGCCTGTACAAAGTTTTGCTAAAATTGCCAAAAATATGGAATGGAATAAAACACGAAAACATTTTTCTTCAACACGTTATAAAAATTTTATTTATTTTTATGTTTTGTTCACGTTTCAGTGTAGTTACGATTTATGATCTAAATATTAAAGTTTATAATTTGGGCTTGTATTCACAAAAATGTTTTGAATTTTATTACAGTTTAATAAAACAAATTAACATGCGAAACAACAACAAAAATCGTTCAATTAGCCTCTAATAAGACAAAAAGTTTTTTGTGGATAACCATGTTAAAATGTAAAACAACAATTAAATGTAGGATGATCCTGTTGTTGTCATTTATATCTGTTTTTTTTTCTTCTTATTGTGTGAGAGTTCCCGCGCAATTTATCAATGTCAACTAGCATTAAAGTAAAGTTGGCTGCAGTTACGCATGCCAACAGCTGATGTTACTAACATCTAGGGGGCGTTGGTAGGTTTAGGGTTACCATTGTTGACTGGCGTGAACATCATCCCGGGCCAGGCAAACCTGTGAATGAAAAAAAAACAATTATTTTCAAACATATGTTCAGGTGTGTCAAATAACTTTGGGACTCTAACGTCCCAGTGGCATATGACATTGGCAACGCTAAAAGCTGGAGATGCCAGACCAGAGTTGGTAGAGTTGCGGGGTTCACCAATGCCATAGCCACAAGTTACTGAGCAAAAAAAATTAAATCTGAAATAATATAAAAAAGAATTTCAAAAACGGTCGAGGGTGAATACAAAAACTATTCCTATTGTTTTTCCCATTTCATTAGGTTTACCTGTCTTTCATTTTGGTTTCACACAACATGGCCTCCATCTTGGCCGGCAGCCATGATGGTATTTGCTGCCTGACCTGCCCTCCCTCTTCCATGGCAATCCGCGGTCAAAATTTATGGAAAGCCCCTACCGTCCACTACAGCCTTTCTTAACTCACTTACCTTTTATCAAATCTATTCCATGCTTATCAAATTAAAGCATAATTTTCAAATCAGAAAAACATGGCGGATTTTCATTTTAAAAGTTTACAGACTTGGCTTTTATTGACAAAAAGAAAATAGCTAATTGAGCAAATCTCTACATATTTACGTTAAAACATTAATTTTGAAAAAACTTTAAATTAACATTTGATTTTAATTAAAAACAAGAAAAATTGCATGACCCAAAATATTTAGATTTTAAGCTTGAATTTAATGATTGGCAAATTTTAATTTAATACGAGAACATTTTTGTTAAATAAAAGCAAAATAATTTTCTAAATGTCCTCTTTCCTTCCGAGTTCTAGCTGCTGCTGGGCTGATGAAACGCTGGAGGATTCCCTCAAGGTTTGTACGTCAGTTTAGGGTTCGTTGTCGGTTCTACTCAGTACGCTCAAATAAAAAAACTCAATAAAATATATATATCTTCGCGTTTCTATTGTTTTTTTTCTGTTTATTCTAGGTTAGGGGAAACATCTATTTTCACTGGGCAATTTTCCCGCGGATTTATTCTCCCTAGGTCTGAGCTCAACCCTATGGATGCGTCGCGCACCTTTTCCTAAAAATCTCAAAAGGGACTGTATTGTGCGTGATAAAGACTTAGTCGTGTAGAATGTTTTCCCTAAATATTATTTTATTTCTGTGCTAAACGCAATATTTCCTGTTTTAAATCAATAAATATATTTTATTTTTCTCTTTTCAGAGTAGTGTCGAGTACGTCAGGTCTGTCGGGTACAAAACAAAATTGAATTTGTCCGGAAACCTTACTTATAAGGGATACCTGTACACCCCAGGCTTGGCGGTGTAGCTGCAGCAGTCGGATGGTTTTCCCGCGTTGCGTCAGACAGAGGTGGCTTTAGATGTACTTAATTTAAATTTTTAATTCTTATTGTTTCCTTTACTATTTAAATAAATTTACTTTTTTTTCAAATTGTGCTGTTTCTTGGTTTTCTTTTCTTATTTCTGTTTAATGCTGTCTTAATCTTTGGGTTTTATATTTGTTTCACTTTCTTTTGCATCTTCTAGTTTTAACTTTGTTCGTAAAAATTCTTTCGTTTATAAATTGTGCTTTTTACTTTCTTCGTTCATATCCAAACTTCAAAAAAAACTTTCCATTTTTTTTATACACCAAGATTTTTTATAACATTTTATATATAATTTTTTTTTCCCGCAAGCCACTTGCCGACGATTCTCGGATTCAGGTAAAAAGGAAAGAACCTCCATCTTTTTTTTACATTTCCGCCCTTTTTCCCTGACAGGTGGCCATCTTTTTCATCTGTCAGATGTTTTCTTGCAGTTTAGAGTTGCATTCTATCGTATGCTTTTCCTCTAAACTGCAGCGAGTTTAACCCTCTAAGGGCAAACATGACAGGTGTAGGGTAAACAGTGTGGGGTAGTGTAGAATAAAACTGCGGATGCGCTATTTGATATTCGATATTTAATATTTTCCACAAATTCGAGTATCCGACTTCATTTTCCACTTATATATATTCTCGGATGAAGGTTAATTGGGTAAAACACAACTGGAGGTAAGTCTAAATATTAGACTGATGGATGGGGAATACCACAACCTTGCATATTTATGCATATTTATTTATTTAATTTAGTCTATGGAATTAATCCTTACAGACAATAATATTAAGACTTACATAATTTTAGAAAATATTATAAGCGAACTAAGTGTTTAGAATTAAAATGATAGTACGTTTTATGCAATTAACGTTATTTGAAAAATCAATATAATTATAAAATTCATTAAAATCGTTGCACATTCTTATAATAGGATCCGCGTCAGCATAGTTTTGACGGAAAAACGGAGTATAAAGCGGATTGTAATATCTCGTTGGACGTTGAGGGACATTAAACACCAGGTTACTGACAAGAAATTCAGAGCATACATCACCATTAATAGCGTTGTAAGTCGAGTAAAAGTTCCCTTTGATGAACACAATCCAACTGCATTCTTTCATCCATCTGAAGCACTGAACTTTGCGTTTCCACTTGCGTCCTGGGTATGTAAATGTACCAAAACCAAATTGACCTTGGGTAATAGTGTTACTGCTCAGAGCTCGGGATGCCAGTAACTCCCTTCATAAATTGTTCGTGGCCTGTTATTACAACTCTGAATGGTCCTCTCCAGAATAGTTCCATATGTGGAATGAACTTTCCATCCAATAAATTCTGTGCAGATACAATGAAATCTGTATAATATCTGGGGGGTTTCTGCCGCTGTTTAGTAATTCCCTCAGGAAATGTAGCGGCAGGGCATCCCCACCCCGAAAAAAATCGAACAACCATAAAACGGGTGTGTTGGTACAATTTGGGAATTTTTAAGAGAAATAACTCTTCTTTCGCCGTTCGGTGTACTACAGAAATGTCGTAATCTTCCGGGTGGGTAATAAGATTACTACATTATCATCAGGTAAAGTGGTACATTTATTTTCGCTATGGGTAGGCGAGCTAGCCGAAATACCCTCAACGTACTTAATATTTCTCAAAGTTTGGGTAGTGATCGGGTGGGTGATCTGTACTGAGGTTGGGTTAGGGTTCGTGGGTTCAACTGCTACACAAGTTCCAGTGTTGTGTTCGTCTTCACAAGGTCCATTCAAGATTCCAACAAACTGGGTATCTTGACTCAAAACATTGTTCAAATTTTCATTTTGAACATCAGAATTTAAAATCTGAATATGATCCAAATCTTGGATTACCTCAATCTTAAAATGTGGGGTGGGTGAGGTTTGGGTAAGGGTAGTGGACCTGTGAACTTCGGCTTTATCGGGTTTTATGGACAAATTTGATTTGCAGTAGAGTTCATCGTGCTCAATTCCATCTGCCACTGGGTAAAACGAATCATTATAAAATTCACACTGCGAAACCGCTGCGGGTAATTGGATAGGTTTCATAGCGCTAGTAGCGAACCATGAATCAAAATCATCATCTTTCGAAACATCTGTGGGTAAAAGGGTGGGGTTTCGAGTGGGTTTTTGGGTGGGTGGGGTAGACAGAGAAGGGTTGGTTGGATGTTTAGTAGCCTCAAGGGCCTCCTCTAACTGGACCATTCTCTGCATATAAAAACGTTTGGTCGTAAAATATTCCCGCTCTAGTCCTTCAAGATTTATGGCTTCAACTTCTTCAGGGTCATCCGGGAGTGTTGATTCGTAAATTTTATCGAAAAGGGTAGATATCCTGGACCAAATATGTTGAAGCTCTCGAATTTGAGTTTTATCACCGCTGATCGACCTTCTCCAAATTCCTTAAATTCCTCTTCTAATGACGCTAAATCGTCATAGATATAGCTGCGGATCGCGCTGGCCCAAGCTTTCAATTCTGACATCTTATTTATAAAATTTGCGGGTAGTTTCCAATGTGATTTAAAAAAAATGTTTGGGTATAAATAAATTTTCGCAACGAAAATTGGGTGTAATCGAATTGAAATATATTTAATTCACGGGTAATGGGTAAAAAAGGGTTAAATCAGGGTTACCGGCGCAAAATGGGTTAATTGTGCGTAAATTTGAGGTAATTAATGGGTTAAAGGGTTAATTGTACGTAAAATATAAATTTGCTATAAAAAGCGGCAGGTTACGGCACAAAAAGGGTTAAGAATTGGGTTTCCTGGTAAAAATGGGTTATACCACGAGTCTGCGTAGCCAACAAAATTTCCTACAATTATTACACTTAATGATATGCGCTACACAAAGTAAACTGCAATATCAGTTATTCATTCGCAACCTCAAAAAAAGTTTTCAAAAATACTACGAAAAGGGTGGGTGGGTTGAAGAAGAAACGTTTTTTATCTTGATTGCGATGAAGTATGGGTGAGAAGTGTTAAATTATTGGGTTAAAAGGGTTTAAGGAAATTTTTTAGTAAATTAAACCATATTTACTGACCTTGTTTGCTGGGTATAGGGTGTACAAACCTTCACAAGAGTAGCTTACTTGTACTCTTGTGTTTTTTCGTCTCCTCTTTGTTTTTTGTCTTCCCGCTAGTGGAGCTGCAGTGTGTTGTATGGGTACCGTGTTGTTTTTGTTGTAAAAATGTTACACTTATTGCTATAGTTATTTCTTTCTATTTATTTGCGTAGGTATATTTTTTTTATTGTTTTCAGATTTTTCGTTTTTTGTGAGTTGCAAATTTCGTTTTTGGTTTTTGTTATTTTTCTTCCTAAAGTACGCGGCAAATTCAATGTTTGGGTGAAAGTTTTTTAATAAAGTTTTTTAATTTTAACAAATTATTAAATTTATTTTTCCAACATTTTTATTTTTCAATAAAAATTTAATTATAGGCTAGGAAGAAAAATTATTTAAAAAACGTTGTTTTGTGAAACCTTTTCAAAACTTTTTCTTTGTTTTTGTCCTAGTGCATACTTAATATTTTGTGTTTTAGTATTGTATATTTATGTACACTTTCACTGTGCTTTTTGTTGTTTTTATTTTATTAAAAACAATGTTTGAAATTTTAAGGGTGGGTTTTTTAATTTGTTTGTTTTAAATTTATTTTAAAATAACTCAGTGTTTTATTTAACTTTGAAAAATTATTGTTTGTGGACTGTATTGTCTTTAAGGTGATTTATGTTTTATTTTCTTTTTTTTTCTCATAAAAATATAAATTTTTATCTATTGCCACTAACACATATCGCGGTTCGATTGGACCATGTTTATTTTCGGGTTACGGCGGTATGGAATAAAACACGAAAACCTTTTTCTTCAACACGTTATAAAAATTTTATTTATTTTCATGTTTTGTTCACGTTTCAGTGTAGTTACGATTTATGATCTAAATATTAAAGTTTATAATTTAAAATTTAAAACAACAATTAAATGTAGGATGATCCTGTTGTTGTCGTGTATACGTTTTTTTTTCTTCTTCTTATTGTGTGAGAGTTCCCGCGCAATTTATCAATGTCAACTAGCATCAAAGTAAAGTTGGCTGCAGTTACGCATGCCAACAGCTGATGTTACTAACATCTAGGGGGCGTTGGTAGGTTTAGGGTTACCATTGTTCACTAGCGTGAACAATTACCTTGCATAAAAAACCGCAGAAAGGAGCAGATTAATAGATATTAATGAGATAAAAATAGCAAAAATAAAGCTGTATACTGAAGTTTTGTTGTATTTGAGCTAAATTTTAGTTATTTGAAATAATAATTTACTCTGTTAGAATCAGCAAAAAATTTTCCGGCATATTTGTATAATTAACAAACTCAAAAAAAATTTAAATTGCTTTGAGAGAATACAAATCTATTTTTGTGAAATTAGCAGTCTACTATTTTTCATCATACATTTCTGTTGATTTTAGCAGGATGACTATTATTATATTTAACAATTTATTTTTGCTCTTCTAATCTTACTAATATTTAGCAAAAATCAGCAAAAAATTTTCTGCAAAGTCACTTTTAAATTATAAACCTGTACAGATAGCAGAAAAAGCTACTAATTGTTTTGCTATTTTCACAGGTTTATTTCTAGGAGTGTATGAATAAAATTTTATTGTGTCTAACTGTTTTACCAAATTTAATTGCTTCCAGCACAATTCCCATAAGTAGATTTTAGAGATCCTTACGGAGTCCGTAGAACAGCCTTAAACATTTCCTAAAATGAACTGTAATTTTTTTAATTCAAACTAGTGTTTCCAATTCGGTTAATCGATTAACCGATTCCTCGATTAATCGCCTCTATTTCGGTTAATGTCTAGTGTTTCCAATTCGGTTAATCGATTAACCGATTCCTCGATTAATCGCCTCTATTTCGGTTAATGTCGAAACAAATAATTCAAAACTCAAATAATTATTCGATCCGAATAATCGGTTAAAACAGGTCGATTAACCGGTTACAATTTTAATATGGAATTTATCCCTTATTTTTTACTCAAAACTTCATAATTTTCTTAACTGTGGCTAAAAAATTACAAGAAACATAATCACAAATATATTTTATTTGTATTTAAGAAAATTCTATTTGTATTTTAAATTTGTCCAAATACATTTCAAAATTATTCACTTGGATTTAAAAATTTGTAATCTGTATTTCAAAATTGTAAAATTGCATTTAAAATAATTCCATTTGTATTTCAAAATTCTCCAAAAGTATTTCAGAAAATTCCAAATGTATTTCAAAAGAATATTTGTATTACAAAGTTTTCCAAATGTATTTAATAAAATTCTAATTGCATTTCAAATTTTTCCAAATGTATTTCAGAAATTTCTATTTTTATTTTAAAAGCATTTTTACAAACATGCCTGTTTTCTCTTCCGTAATGAAAATTTTATAGGAATTATGAGACATGTACGTTACGCTTAACATTTAACATTAAAATAGAAATTTCTGAAATAGATTTCGAAAAATTTGAAATGCAATTAGAATTTTATTAAATACATTTGGAAAATTTTGGACTACAAATAGAGTGTTTTTAAATTCATTTGGAAATTTCTGAAATACAATTAGAGAATTTTGAAATACAAATGGAATTATTTGAAATGCATTTTGACAATTTTGAAATACAGATTTAAAATTTTTAAATACAAATGAATAATTTTGAAATGTATTTGGACAATTTTGAAATGAATTTTGAAACGTGTTTATGCAATTTTAAACAGTGTTTGGACAATTTTGAAAAATTTTTGAACAATTTTAAAACATTTTTGGACAATTTTGAATGATTTTTGGACAAATTTAAAACATTTTTGCAAAAATTTAAAACATTTTTTGATAATTTTGAAACATTTAAGACAATTTTGAAACCCTTTTAGGCAATTTTAAAATATATTTGGACAATTTTAAAACATTTTTGGACAACTCAAAAATATTTTTGGAGAATTTTAAAACATTTTTAAACAATTCTGAAATATATTTGGAATTTTCTGAAATAAAACTGAAAAAGGTGTAGAATACAAGGGAACCCGTAACCGTTTCACTGAAATTAAATTTTTATTCGCATTTGTGACATTAATAATCTCTATATATAAAAGAATAACGTGACTGACTGACTGAATGACTGACTCAACATCGCCCAGCCCAAACCGCTGAAGCTAGGAAATTTGGTATGTAGGTTCCTCTTTCGGCGTAGACGTCCGCTAAGACGGGATTTTTGGAAATTCCTACCGGAACGGGCAAAAAGGGGGAAAGTCTCCCCCTTGACGGCCTGCCAAAACCCCTTTGGCTAGAAAGCTGAAATTTTAGATATGTGTTCCTTGGAGTAGGGGCTAACTTTTCTAGAAAGTACTTTCAAGAATTTTGGACAGGGACGTTGTAAAAATGGGGGTTAAAAAGGGGAAAAGAGCCTCCCTGACGGCCTGCCCAAACCACTGGAGGTAGGAAGTTGAAATTTGGTATAAAGGTTTCTCCACTATCGTAGACATCCACCAAGACGGGATTTTTTTGAAATTTTTACAGGGAGGGGCAAAAAAAAAGTACCTTTTTCCAAAAAAAAAGTACCTTTTTCCAAAAAAAAGACTCTTTTTCAAAAAAAAGTACCTTTTT
Organism: Leucophora obtusa; assembly: GCA_949987735.1. Lineage (NCBI taxonomy): Eukaryota > Metazoa > Arthropoda > Insecta > Diptera > Anthomyiidae > Leucophora > Leucophora obtusa. The sequence continues at coordinate 78,630,755 of OX465296.1, forward strand.
CCAAAAAAAGTACCTTTTTACAAAAAAGTACATTTTTCCAAAAAAAAGTACCTTTTTCCAAAAAAAGTGCCTTTTTCCAAAAAACGTACCTTTTTTCAAAAAAAGTACCTTTTTCCAAAAAAAAGTACCTTTTTCTAAAAAAATTTACCTTTTTCCAAAAAAAAGTACCTTCCCCAAAAAAAATACATTTTTTCAAAAAAAAACCTTTTTCCAAAAAAATACCTTTTCCAAAAAAGGACCCTTTCCCAAAAAAAGGACCTTTTTCCAAAAAACAAATTTTTCCTAAAAATAACTTTTTCAAAAAAAGTACCTTCTTCCATAAAGTACTTTGTAAAAATAAAGTATCTTTCTCCAAAAAATTTCGCTTTTTCTAAAAAATTCCATTTAAAAAAATATAATTTCACAAAAAGTACTTTTTTTCCTCCCCCCACAGATACTCCACTAAAACAAGGTTTCTTGATATTCGGCATAGACGTCCGCTAAGACGGGATTTTTGGAAATACCTACCGGAATTTCCAAATATATTCGGCATAGACGTCCCCATAGACGGTCTCACAAATTGGAAAAGTGTCCCCATTAACTGCCTGCCCAAACTACTGGAGATAAGAAGTTGAAATTTGGCATAAAGATTCCTCCACTGTAGTAGACATCGACTAAGTTTGTATTTTTGGAATTCCCTACAGGATATCCCAAAAGGGGGATGTTTTCCCCTTGACGGCCTGCCCAAACTGCTGAAACTATGTAGCCGAAATTCGGTATGTGAGTTCCTCCTTCTGTGTAGGCGTCCGCTTAAACGGAATTTCAAAAATTCCTATCGGGAGGGAGATAAGGGGAAAAGTATTCTCCTTGACGGCCTGCCCAATCCCTTCTGGCCAACCTAAAATTTTAAATATGTATTCCCTGGAGTAGGACTAACTCACCGGCAACGTAATTTTTCTATTTTGGAACAGGAACATAGTAAAAATGTGGGTTGAAAGGGAAAAATGTCCCCAATAATGGCCTGCCCAAACCGCTGAGGCAATGAAGTTGAAATTTGGTATGAATGTTCCTCATCCATCGCAGACAGCCGCGTAGATCGAATTTTTGTAAATTTCTAAAGGGAGGGGCAAAAAGAAGAAAGCCTCCCCTTGGTGGCCTGTAAAAACCTCTTCGGCTAGAAACCTGAAATTTAAAATGTGGGTCCCTGGCTAACTTATTAGAAAGATAGTATTTTGAATTTTGGACAGGGTCGTTATAAAATATGGGCTCAAAAAGGGAAAGTGGCCCCTTAACGACCTGTCCAAACTGCTGGAACTAGGAAGCTGAAATTCGGTACTTAGGTTTCTCTTCCAGCCTAATTCCAACCGGGAGGGACAAAAAAAGAAAAAGAGTCCCACTTGACAGCCGGCTCAAACTGCTGGAACTAGGAAGCTGAAATTCCCTGTCGATGGATTTTCGGAAATTCCTACCCAGAGGGGCACAAATAGTAAAAGTTGGCTAGAATCCTGAAATGTAAAACATATGTTCCTTGGAGTATGGGCTCACTTATCGGGAAGGTGCTTTGTGGAATTTTGGACAGGGACATTGCAAAAATGGGGATTAATGAAGCGAAAAGTGCCGCTTAAAGGCCTGCCCAACTGCTGGAGGTAGGAAGTTGAAATTTTTAATTTGAAAAGTTGGTCATGTTTAAGGCGCTGTCATTTTAAGTCGGGAGACCATTTGTGGATAAAGATAATGCAAGATTTAAGGAAATTTAATATAACTTCCCAAAATATACAGCTTGTATAGATCCGACCAGTGCTCGCTAAATTTTACTATGTAAAAAAAGTACATTTTTCAAAAAAGTACCTTTTTCCAAAAAAAAAAAAACATTTTTCCAAAAAATACGTTTTTCAAAAAAAGTACAAATAAAGTACTTTGTAAAAACAAACTATCTTTTTCAAAAAAATTTCGTTTTTTCCAAAAAGTTTTGGTCAACCTAAAATATTAAATATGTATTCCTTGGAGTACGACTACTCACCGGCAACGTAATTTTTCTATTTTGGAACAGGAACATAGTAAAAATGGTGGTTGAAAGGAAAAAATGTCCCCAATAACGGCCTGCCCAAACCGCTGAGGCAATTAAGTTGAAATTTGGTATGAATGTTACTCATCCATCGCAGATAGCCGCGAAGATGGAATTTTTGTAAATTCCTAAAGAGAGGGGCAAAAAGAAGAAAAGCCTCCCCTTGGTGGCCTGTAAAAACCCCTTCGGCTAGAAACCTCTAATTTAAAATGTGGGTCCCTGGAGTAAGGGCTAACTTATTAGAAAGATACTTTTTTGAATTTCGGACAGGGTCGTTATAAAATGGGGGCTCAAAAAGGGAAAGTGGCCCCTTAACGACCTGTCCAAACTGCTGGAACTAGGAAGCTGAGATTCGGTACTTAGGTTCCTCTTCCAGCCTAATTCCAACCGGGAGGGACAAAAAAAGAAAAAGTGTCCCCCTTGACAGCCTGCTCAAACTGTTGGAACTAGGAAGCTGAAATTCCCTGTCGATGGATTTTCGGAAATTCCTATCGAGAGGGGCACAAATAGTAAAAGTTGGCTAGAAACCTGAAATGTGAAACATTGTTCCTTGGAGTATGGGCTCACTTATCGGGAAGGTGCTTTTTGGAATTTTGGACAGGGACATTGCAAAAATGGGGATTAATGAAGCGAAAAGTGCCGCTTAAAGGCCTGCCCAAACCGCTGGAGGTAGGAGGTTGAAATTTGGTATTAAAGTTCCTCCTCTATTGTAAACATCCGCTAAGATGAGATTTTTGGAAATTTCCACAGGTAGAGTCAAAAACAGGAAAAGTCTCCCCCTTAACGGCCTGGCCAAACTGCTGGAACTAGGGAGCTTAAATTCGGTATTTGGGTTCTTTCTCCAAAGTAGACGTCCTCTAAAACGGAATTTTCGGAAATTCATACCGGGAGGGGTAAAAAGGGAAAAAACTTCCCTCTTGAAGGCCTGGCTAAACTGCTGGGTATAGAGACCTAAAATTATGTATGTAGTAGATTCCTCCTCCAACGCAGACGTCCTCTAAGACGGAATTTTTGGAAATTCCTACCGGGAGGGGTAAAAACGGAATAATTCTCCCCCTTGATGGCCTAACCGAACCCTTCGGCTAGAAACCTGTAATCTATAATATGTTTTCCTTGGAGTATGGGCCAACTTATCGACAAGGCATTTTTAGGACTTTGGACAGGAACGTGGTAAAAATGGTGGTTCAAAAGGGGAAAATTGCCCCCCCCCCCCCCTTAACGTCAGCGTCTTTAGCTAGAAACCTAAAACTTAAAGAACAAGTGGGAACACTAAAATTAAGAAACTAAATAAGAAACGAGTGGAATTGAAACACTACACAAGTGGAACGAAATGGATATAAACTTTGAACGAGTGGACTTGAAATTATAGACAATGGAAATGGATTGGAAGAGGGAACGAAATGGAATGGACTATAGAACGAAATGGAATGAGGAGCGAGATGGCAAAGAATGGGGAACTAGTGGAATTGAAACACTGCAGTTAAAAAAGGAATGGAACGGAGAAAGTGCAAAGAAATGGAATGAAAAGCGAAGCGATTGATATCAATATCGATACACAAGACAGTAGGAACGAAATGGACTGAAACGGGGAACGAGTGGAGTTGGAATAACAGATAATGGCAACGAAATGCAATGGAATGGTGAACGAAATGGAATCTTGGAAGGAGTTGCATTGGAACACTAAAATTGTTAAACAAAATGGAATGGAATTTGAATGACTCAAACTGCCGGAGTTTGGTACTTGAAATTTCGCATGCGATTGAGGCAAGATTATATATATTTGGGATTTTTACTGGGAGGAACAAAAAGGGGTGAAGAACTCCTTTTAATTACCTGTTCAAACACTATCCACGGAATATGAAACTTATGTACCATTGAAACATACTCTCCAAAAAGTTAAACAAATTTTCAAAAACCTTAGAAAATTAATGGAACTTATATATTCTGATATTTAAACTGCAGGTAACGAAGCACCGGTGGAAGAAACCGACGCAGTAAATTTTCCAACTGAATTTGTGAATTTACTTGAATTGCCAGGTCTACCTTTACATAAACTGGAATTAAAAAAAAAACTTTAAGGCACGCTAACAACGTTGCGGGCTTTGCCCGCTATTTTTAATATTATAAAATGCTTTCCAACCCTGCTTTCATTATTTATTTTCATTCAAAACACAAATGAACAAAACTACTTACGGGTCTATCTACCTAAGTTCGCACTTTACCAAATTATCTTAACATACACACGGATATTGCAATTTATTATGGATTCATTACTAACAATCCACTTTCATGAGAAAAAGTGATCAAATATTTATATATTTTAAACCCATTGTTGTGCAGAATTATTTATTTGTGGTGGCAGGGTGAAGGCTTTTATTATAAAAACTGTACTTTAAATAAAAAAACGAATTTAAAAAACCCCTGCTAAACTTTAAGGCACGCTAACAACGTAGCGGGCTGCGCCCGCTAGTAACGAAATAACCTAAAGTTAACACAAAATGAAAGCTAAAAAAATCAAATATAAACATTTGTAACTGTACACTGAGAGAAATGTCTACATTCTATTAATAAATTTTTACATTGATTAAATGAAGTTTCGCTGAAGTTCGTACATTGAAAATTTGTATGAAGCTTTCCATTCATTTTGTTAAGAAAACTTCATTAGTTTAGTGGAAATTTTCATTAAAACTGGAATAATAAAGATTCCTGTGTATGTTAGCTCAAACTTTGGATAATTTTGTTTATTGTCAATGGCCCTTAAAAACGGAAAAAAGACTGAGAAATTTAACAATTGTTTATGATATTCTTTAGTCTCTTAACTTTACTATTCAGAAAATTTTTTTGCAAATTTTGGTAGAGTAAATTGATATTTTCAATTAATTAATATTTTACTCAAATGGAACTAAATCTTTTTTTTATTTCTTCAGAGGAGGAGGGAGAACTTTGGATAATAATTTTTTTAAATGCAATATTATATTTATTGTAGTATTGATTAAATTTTCATTTAAAGAAATTTTGTATCCAAAGTTTTACAGATTACAAAAAAAATTTCGTAAAGAAATAGAAAATCTACCTTTAGGTTATGCTGTTTTCAACTTACTAATTTTTAGAAAACAAATCTAGTTTCAGCAGTTTTTTATTTGCCATTTTTAACTAATTTTTGATAGCTTCAGCTATATTTTTAAATAAATTTTTCTATTAGTATAAGAAATGTTTCAATTTAGATAATCTCAGATTCCGAAACTTTCAATCTTAAGGTACATTTACAAGCGAGAGAAAACTGCTAGAGATCTAGCAAAAACTCTACAAAATAGCTATACTCATTCAAAATAGAGCTAATTAGAGGTGATTTTTGTTTTATCTCTAGCATTTCTGTCTCGAGTAGATGTGCTTTTTAATTTGAATTTTTTTTAAATACATCGTGTTCATATATCATGTTGATATTTAACAAAAACAGGAAGCTATTAGTGGCTTTGTTGATAAAAAGTTAAGGAAATACATTAATTTTGCTTTAAACGATTAATCGCCAATTTTCTCGAATAACCGACCCGAATAACCGGTTAATCAATTTTAGTGATTTTTCGAATAATGCAATAACCGGTTAACCGCCTATGTCGAATAATTGGAAACAGTAATTCAAACCCACAAAAAAATAAGAGACTCCTAAGTGCTTCTACGTCATATGGAGCCATAAAGAATTATTCCCATGCTTAGGGTTTAAATAAAGAAGAAGGAATTTTTCACTAAATATTCGTACAAATGTAGGAGGCGAAAATACTTTAAAAAGTTTTAGAGGAAGTCTGTGCAAAAAAGTCGATAATTGGTGATCGGTGTAATTTTTTTGTGGCTCCATTTAATGTTTATTTTGTTATCGCTGTTTTCTATATACTGTATTTTTTTAATTTATGATTTTAATTTTTTTTTAATTTAATTTTTTTTTTAATTTTGTTTCAAATTTAAAAAAACATTTTTTGATTGTTTTAAAATTAATGAAGGGCAGCATTTGCCCATGTGTGCTATATATTATAAATATATACACTCAGAAAAGTTCAGCAGTTACTACATGACAGTTATTTGTGTAGTAACGCGGTTGTAGTTATTTTAACTACAATTGCAGTTAATTTACTTAGGGAAAATTTTTTTAATGTTTTTGACAGTTATTTTCTTAAACAAACTTCAAAAACTACTAAATTGTAGTAACATTTATTTTATGCAGTTATTTGAATTTTGTTACAAATACTTAAATTTTCAAGTGTGTTTGTGTACGAAGTAAAGAAGAATGTGTGTACGAAGATTTGTTGAGAAATTTCTAGTGAAAGAATATGAGAACAATATGTTTTCTCTTGTCTTAGTTATAAAACAACGCTAAAGAGTAAAGACGCGTAATACGGAAAAGGTTATATATTTTATTGAATTATTAAAATAATAAGGGAAGTTTTATAATATACACTCAGAAAATTTCTGCAATTACTACATGACAGTTATTTATGTAGTAATGCGGTTGTAGTTATTTTAACTACAATTGTAGTTAATTTACTTAGAACAAAATTTTTCAATGTTTTTGACAGTTATTTTTTTAAACAAACTACAAAAATTACTACATTGTAGTAACATTTATTTTATGCAGTTATTTTGAATTTTATTTACAAATACTTAAATTTTCAAGTGTGTATGCACACACACGAAGCAAACAGAAGTATGTGTATGAATCACTTGTTTATAAATTTCTAGTGAAAGAATATGAGTATAACATGTTTTCTCTTGTCTTAGTCATAAAACAACGCCAAAGAGTGAGCACGCGTAATACGGAAAAGGTTATATATTTTTTATTAAATTACTAAAATAATAAGGTAAGTTTTATAATATAAATTTATTTACGGGGAATGTTAAAAAAATATTGTATTTATTTTCTTTCAGTTCTTTTATATTCTCATCCCTTTCTACCTGGAGAAAAAAAGGAAGCCAAACAACAGCATATTTCATCCCTCACAGACGGACATGTACAACAATATCTTAATAGTGAAAAAAAAGTGACATTAAGTGTAAATTTTGATTTCTCAATTTTAAATTTATTATAGAATAAAATTAAGTTAATAGTGTTTACATAAATTTGTTTTTTTTATTAAATTAATAATTTAAAAAAAAAATTTTTATTTGTTTTTTTAACTACATTTGCAAGTAGTTGCAAATGTAGTTAAAATTTGCAATAATTTGCATGTATGTTGTTTCAATTGCATTTGTAGTTGTTTTTACTACATTTGTCAGTTGATTTTTAACAGTTAAAAATTACTTCATATTGCAGTTAATTTAACTGCAAATGTAGTCTACACCTTTTTAAGTGCAAATGCAGTTATTTTAACTGTCATTTGCAGTTGATTTTACCTACATAATTCCCTGAGTGTAAAATATATATTTATTTACGGGAGTATTAAAATATATTTTATTTATTTTCTTTCAGTTCTTTTATATTTTCATGCCTTTCTACCTGTAGAAAAAAAGGAAGCCAAACAATAATTTCATCCCTCACAGACGGAACATCTTAATAGTGAACAGTAAAAGTGATATTAAGTGTAAATTTTGATTTCTCAATTTTAAATTTATTATAGAATAAAATTAAGTTAAGAGTATTTACATAAATTTGTTTTTATTAAATTAATAATTTTTAAAATAATTTTTGTTTGTGTTATTTTAACTACATTTGCAGTTATTTGTAGTTCTACAATAATTTTCATGTATGTTGTTTTAATTGCATTTGTAGTTGTTTTTACTACATTTGTTAGTTGATTTTTAACAGTTAAAAATAACCTCACAATGCAGTTGATTTAAATGCAAATGTAGGCTATACCTTTTTAACTGCAAATGTAGTTATTTTAACTGTCATTTGCAGTTGATTTTACCTACATAATTCCCTGAGTGTATGTATTTTACTAAAAATACTTATACTAAACAAAAATTATATTAATTACTTAAGGCTGCGTTTACATTTGCACAGAAATCCCGAGATTTCGATATTCACCACTCCCAAAAAACAGTGAAGATATGCGTATAAACTTCAATTTTTTGGAAAATGTATTTATTAGAACTAAATATGTGTACTTTATTCAAAATTGAACATCTATAAGCTTTCCTTCATTGCTTTCTCAGAGTGGTGAATATCGAAATCTCGGGATTTCAGTGCAGATGTAAACGCAGCTTAACGTGTTGGCCGCAATGAACTTATGCATATGTTACTTCTTGTACGATATCTTCCTTCCTTCACATCATCCTTGGAATATGCACATGGATTTCTCTGAGGCACTTTATGATTTAGTTTATTTATTACAATTAAAGTTGTATGTTTTATATTGTTTTCAATTCTTTTTTCACTTTTGGCATCTACTTTTCGCCATATTGTTTTATCTTCTTTATTTTTTTTTTAACAATTTTCAACTTTGGCAGTTTTAATGCTATTTTTAGGAATTATACACATTTTACAAACATCTGGCAACAAATAAATGAATTGTAAAACTTCCTCCTTATTTTGGGTCTCATACACAAAGTTTTTTTTTACCATTTTCCCATAATATAACTAAATATTGACAATTTTTTAAAAATATACCCAGCAAAAAAATCCATTACAAAAAAGTTATTTTAAAAGCACTCCGAATAGCATCAACTGATTGTGAAGTAGTTACAATTTAGCTTTAACACTGATTTATTTTACACGTGATGTCCCATGTTGTCAGTAGTTCAATTTAAGCATTCTGTTAGTAATTTAAAAGTGATTACATGATGTTAATAAAAGTATGGTTTTTAGATACACATTTTCATCACATCAATTCGAGTTAGAAGTACTCTTTATAATATATAATATAATACATTTTTCAAAGTGATTTAAATGTGCTTTTTATAATGTCTGAAATAGCATATTTTAGAGGCAATTTTAATGTTTAGCCTTTACAGAGCCCATTTCGGAACCTATTGTGTAACAAAAGCTTCAATTTATTATTATTTTTAGGGCAATATTAAGGAAACACTTCCTTTGCATCTGAATCAATTCGATTGAGTTAAAATCAGACAAAACCAATTTTTTTTGAATTTTTGTTCAACAGTTTTTTAAATAAGTTTGTAACATGTTTACTTCAGTCGTTAAATTCGAAAAAGCTACGATATTGAATTAAATAATATTAATACATTAGGACCGAATTTTTGGGATGTGTACTGTCAGCTGTTGGTGAATTGTGAATAAGTGGCCAGATCGTTGGCATCGCTGGCATGCCCGCGTTATGCTCGGCTAGAGCTCGTCGGACGGGGTGGTTCTTTGCCAACACCTCTGTACCTTGACAGAACAAGAAAAAAAATTCATGCCAGCTGTTCAAAAAAAAAAAAATAAATAAAGGGTTCTAAAAAAGTTCGATAAAATAGAAAAATTGCAAGTCCCGAAGCAAAGCGTAAAGGAAAATATAAAAAAAAACACAAAAAAAAATAACACAAACACAAGTCTCCCTGTAGTCCATTCAAAAATACAAGTTCGGCCGGTCTTACGCCGAACATTAACCCTCCCACTTGAAATCCATTTGGATTCCACCATGACATCTGATGTCGAAGTTTTGATGTCCCAAATCTTCCTCCACAGACATTTTAAACTTCCCTACTTACCGCTTTAAAAAAATCTAGCACTTCATCATAAATGATAACATTTCAAAAATGTTCATATAAACGTTATAAACATTTTTATTTTCATTTATAAATAAAAAATTTAATTCTACAATTTCATTTGAAATCTCGGAATTTAATTTATGGTTTATACGCAAAAATTTTATAAAAAAATTTTAATTTACAGCCAATAAAAAAAATTCAATAGAAATCAATGTTTTTTTATATTAAATAATTAGGGGTTTAATTTTAAACCAATAAAAAATTGCAAATGGATGTAGGTTTTAAAATGGCTGCCAAAAAAAAAATATTTAATACAATCTTTCAAAAAAATTTTTTTTTTTTTACATTAAACAAAACAAAATTAAATTTTTAATTAAAACAAAATTGCTTTAAATTTTCTTGATTTCAACAAAAATTAGTAGAAAATTTAACAAAACTAAGTATTTTTCACTTTTCCATCAAATTTTTCTTGTTTCAACTATATTTTTTTCAGGTTACGGTGAACTTGTGCAGCTTCTAATAATTTTTCATCCCTATCTTCTCCTTTCTCTTTCCTTACAGGTTCTCTTGGATGCAGCGGTGGTAAGTAATTTATTTGCTTCTTTTCTTTTAGGTTTACCCGAAAGGTTTGGTCAGTTCGTCTTTCAGTCTAAGGTCTGGGTTTTCCGGTAAGTATATTTATTTTTTTTTTTTTCATATACATATTTTTTTATAATTTTTAAATTCTTTCCTTTTTTACGTATTTTAATTTATTTAATTTTTTTCTATTTTCTCCGTAGAGCAAACATTTGTTTAAACTATATGGGCAATCTACCCCGGATTCTACAATACGGTTCCCTAGGTCTGAGCTCACCCTAAAGGTTTACGCGCACCTTTTTTTTTTACTTCCAAAAGGGACTGGATTAAAAAAACACAGGAAAGTACAAATGTTTCCCTAATATACACTTTTTTATATATATATTTTTATGTTCTTTTTGTAATATATCTTTTTATTTTACTTTTTTTTTGTTTTATTTTATTGCAGTCCGTCAGTAATGTTGTCTAGTTGAAAAATTGCTTCCCTGTACAAAACCTTTGTAGGATATACCTAGCACCCCAGGATGGATGGTGCTTGTGCCGCTTCTCCAACGATGGGACTGGCTAGAGGTGGTAAAGTTGTGTGGCTGACTTCCTTCTTAATATCATAAAAAACAAACGTTCAATAAAATGATATAAAAAAAACTGGATGGTTGTTGATTTTATTATTTCTCCAGACCACTTAGCCGTCCATTTTCGCCAAAACCCAAATCAGAAAGGAAGTTTAATTGCCTCCATTTTTCCTGACCATCTTTTTTTTTATTTTCTATTGACATTAGCCTTGTCAAAAATAAATTTATCTATCATACACATAGTTGTCTATAGGGTTGTTTTGTATACAAATCTGTGTGTCAATTTAACATATTCCCTAATAACATTTTTACACCTCACCCTCTAATACCTACACACGACAGATGTCAGTTAAACTTGGTTTAGTTAAACCAAAACGAAAAATAAAATAGATTTTAGAAGCAGTATTCCAGCTATAAACTGCGTTAAACTAAGTTTAAAGATAATCTACATCGTAAAAGCTGGGCCTAAAAGTTATATGTAACCCTCTGATTGATTATTTTTTTTAAAAACATTACTCAAGGAATTTTCAGAGTATTAAAGCGTACTAGGAAACTATTTTTTGATTTTACAACTCTACAGTAATAAGGCCATCATTATAAATTTGCTGAATCCGCAGATCTATAATTGAAATTTTAGCTTTAAATTCATTAAAGAATCGGAGAACAGTTGGAGGACAGTTTTTCCCCAGACATATTTCGAAGGCGAATACCATGTCATTTGAATTTTGCAAGTCAACCATCTAAAATCAATTTTTCCTTTAAACGATGCATTAAGTTCCAACGCTAGAATTTGCAATCGTGATTAGTTAAATTCTTATGTTGAAGAATTTCATTTAGCAAAATTTTAACTTTAATTAAAATTTGGAACTTTAATGTACATTTTAAAGTTGACGGCAGTTATTTTTTTTAATCTATTTTTAAGTTGAAGAAATAATATATTTTTTGTCACTATAGAATTATTTATTTAGCTTGATTTTACGACTTTTAAGGTGTAATAGCAATTAAAGCATATCGACATTTAAAGCAGGTGACATTTATAGAACTTTTAATGCATAAGCAAAGGTAAGGGACCAACCTCTGTTAACGAACCTCTTGATTGGTATTTTTAAACGATAAAATATGTTAACATTGCAACAAATTTTATTAACATATTTCTTTGGTGCACGGTGCAAAAGCACGCGAGCGACTTCATAGAGCCTTAACAATACATTTTAATTGTTAACTTTTATATATTTGCATTTAGTGAAAAGAAAAATTCATATTTGGGTAATAGTCCAGGAGGTTCAATGGGATCCAATTCTTTATTTCCTTCCCTTTTTCAATGGGAACTGTAATTGAAGTATTTTTTAAAATATGTACGAATAATTAAAAAATATGTAAATAATCGTAAAATAATAAAGTACGTTAATAAAATTAACTATTTTGTTTTTTTAGAGATAAAAAATGGAATCTCTAACAAATTCGTAATTTACAAACAAATGCATTTACAAAGAAAAAAACAACATTATATATACATTTTTGAAAGTTGTTTTAAATCACATACATTCGAAGCAGAAAAAGAGCACTTATCGCTCCATTGTAACCAATTTAAAAGTTGTTTGTTTTGAATGACTTACATATATTTTTGCTGGGTAAGAAAAGAAAGTGATTTAACATAATGTACATGCAAAAAATAAAAAGGGAAAAATCACATAAAATAAGGGTATAAGTTACCTAGTTTTGGGTATAACTTATATAATATGCTTGGTTAAAATAAGAAAACAAAAACCAACAATAACTATACAAAAAAACTTGGTAAATATTTGTTATTGTGTTTTTGAAATTGTTTGTTGCGGGAGGTTGACATACCTCGCTTTTCCATTGCAGACTTTTCCCCAAGTCCCGCTCGCAAAAAAATTTTGCGTGCCGGATACTTTGAAAAAGCACCTTAGGAGGGTGGCCTAACCCACCGAGTCCCGTTTCTTTTTGTTTGTAAGCCATTGGGGAGGGGTATGCGGTCATTGGAGGAACCACCTCCAACCCGAGTCCCGGTTGTAGCACATATTTAATAAATTCTGGGAGGAGGCTATATTTCCGGAGCGGACCAAACTCCAGCCGCGAGTCCCAGTCACATTTAATTTTGGGGTAAAATTTATATGAGAATATGGCGAGTCACACAACCGTTTACCCCCACAGCTTTTTTTGTTGAATGGCTGAAAAAAAAAGAGGGAGGAAAGGAAAAAAATTAAAATTTGTGAGGAAATATATATCTCAATACAAACCGTGAACCGTGTAGAACGGTTTAAATTATTCTAATCCTAATCCTGAAAAGAAAAAAAAAATGGCATTAAATTCAATTCTAATTACAATTAAACTAATACTGAATTTAGACTGAGCAAAAACCAGATAGTTTTTCTACAAAACTAATTTACTTTGTCACATCACTTTTTTATTAAACACTTTTCTTTATATTTTTATGGTTAAATTAAGCTAAAAAAATTATTAAAACATTTAAAAATGTATAACAACTAGGGAATGCATCCCGGGATTTCCCGTCCCGGGATTCCCGGGAAATTTGGCATTTTTTAGTTCCCGCATTCCCGGGAATTTGGACCGGGAATCCCGGGATTTCAAACAATGTAGTTTAAAATAATAAAGTTAATTACTTCAAATTTACTTATGCAAAATTTTCCAACGTTTTAAAAATAGCAAAAATCTTACATTAGGCTTGCTAATTTTCTTACAAAATTTTAGTAATAAGATTTTCGAGTAAACGAACTCACACTGATCGAACCTTTTAAGTTCCTTTTTTTAACAGGCACTGAAAGGAACTTAAAAAATATATTTTTAAAAAAATCACTCAACTAAATAGTGTTTATATAAAAAATTTTGAATCGCACTTATTCTGTACAGAATTAAAGACAAATTTGTACATTGATTTTTAAAAATTTTCAACTAAGTTAGAATTTGTTCCTATAATTTTTAAAAATTTTTCCAATTTTCTAAAATTATTTTCTATATTAATTTTTTTATTTATAAAAAAATTTGTTTTAGTTTATTCAATTTTTAAAAATACATATGTAATTAGACTTATATAATTTCTAATATAAAATTAATTTTTCCAAGAAAAACCACCATCACAATCATGAAAATTTTAGGTCTTTAAGACATTTTATTAATAAAAATTTTTTAATTATTATAAAATATTTTCTAATTTATGTCCCTTGCGGGATCCCGGGATCCCGGGAATTTAAGACAAATTGTGTCTTAAAACTGCAAATTTCAGATATTTTTAGTTGGTTTTTGGAAAAAATCAGGTACAATCTGGTTTTCAGTTTGTATGAATATTGTGTAGAAAAACTAAATTAATTTTATAGTTTTTGGCTCAAAAACTAAAAATGGCCAAAAACTACTAGTTTTTCCTCAGTCTAAGGGTGGGTGCAAACTGGCTAATAATAAAATATAAACTAAATTCAGGTTTCCAAGTTTCTATGAAATTTAAAAATTTTTAAAAAAAATTTCAAAGAAATTTTAAACCCTTTTGTCAGTTTGTATTTAGTTTTGAATTTATTTAGCCACCTCGCAAAGGGCCTAAATGTACTATTAAATACTTACCTTGTGTCGCGCAATGGCTCATAATAAATTTGTCCATTTAAATATTTTTTGATTTATGTTTCAATTTGTTTTATAATGATCTGTGAAGATCCCTAATGTCCAATTTAAAGTAACGTTTTGTTCTGTGCATACTGTTGTTGGTTATAATTGCATATTCCCTTTTGATGTTGATCTTACTGCAGTGGTTTTTATATTCGTCAAGTTTTTTATATTAAAGGACAGTTACTTCTTATGTGTTATACAAATAAGAATTTGGTTCTTTGCTTTTTTAATATTGTTAGTAAAGTCAGTTTGTGAGGGAAAAACACTGCGGTAAGTTCAACATAAAATATTTTTATTGTACTTTTTGTAACATTTATTATTTTATAGAAATAAACGCACTCGTATATATTAATACACACAAATTAGACAACATTGTGGTTCTTTTTTGGAAACGTATTTTTGTTTGGTGTTGTTAAATTCGCTCCTCGCAAACGACCGTCACAGTAAGTTTGACAAATTTTATTTCGCAATTTTCGTGCGAAAATTTGTGTGTTACAAATGGAACGATCGCCTGTAAGAAGAAGTCCACGTAACCAACCAACCGTACAACAATCGATGATGCAACAACCAAATGGTTCCACGTCGGCCGGAACAAAAAGTGTCTTACAACACACTGCTCCCTCTGTTGCCGGAGTGCCTTCATTGCCTGCTGGTTCCACTGCCGTTGGAACAACTTTGAAAAAAAATGTTACTGCCTCTGCCGCCGGAGTGCCAATGAGTTTCACTTCTGCCGGAAGTACCTCTGCCATAGCCACCGCCACTACTGCTACAACCACAACAACTGCAAATCTACAGAGCATAAATGAAATTAATGCTTTGTTGCAGCCGTTGGCATCATCGAGTGCAGCTACTGGTACAGAGTTGGAAGGCCTTCAAAACCAAATTAATATTCTTCAGGCCCAACTGGTAAGTGCCCAAAGAGCCTTGAAAGCTGCTTTAAGCAACAATTCGTCCGCTGCTTCGAATTATTCTGCTGCCCTGCCACAGCCATCAAATATCACGCCGCCAGCATCAGGGGTAAGTGAAATTGAAAACAATTTACCCACAGTCAACGCCAATGCTGCCGCTGTCAACGCCAATGCCCCCACTGGCAACGCCAATTCTGCCAACGCCAATTCTGCCGCTGCGAACGTTGATTTCGGTGAACGCCATATTCAGACGCCATTTTCTGGCACGAGTTATTCTGATGCAAATCATGTTTACGATATTTATGCTAGGCAACCGCCATTATCAAACATGATGCCGCCAAATGCCCAGAATTTGTTTCAAAATGGCGGTTCAATGCCAATGCATAGGAAAATTTATGATTTGCCGGATTTTAATGGCGCTCCCGAAGATTGGCCCATGTTTTCAACAGCGTTTAATCATTCGACTGCTGTGTATAAATACAATAATTTTGAAAATTGTTTAAGGCTCCAAAAGGCATTAAAGGGTGCGGCCCGTGACAGCGTGAAATCATTGCTCATCCACCCAGACAATGTGAATATGGTTATGGAGCAATTAAATTTCCAATATGGTCGCCCAGAAATTCTTATTCGTTGCCAGCTACAAAAAGTGAAGGAAATTTCAGCCATCGAATTCAGAATTTCAACAAAAAAAACCAAACCACCAAAAAAACCCTACCTAAAGGAGCTCTCTTAGGTAGTAAAAACCATACAAACTTAGGCCACTGAGCCTCTAAATCAATTCAAAATATAACCACAATACACTTTGTAATCCCTTAGCTCTTTTGAATAATAAAAAAAAATTGAAACTTTCCAAAAATTTAGGCACTTACATCAAGTGTGACTAATACAAATTAACCTTTTATCACCTTCGAAATATTTCGTTAAAATTTACTTTTCCATTGTTTGAATTTAAACTAATAATTTTTTAATAACACTCAAAAAAAACTAACATAATACCTAAAAATTATGAAATGCTAATATTTCTGTTTTCCCGTTTTTTTCTTTTTTTTTTATGCTCAACCTCTCAAAAAAAAAAATGGACGACGAAACTGGCACTTGAGTATGGCGGTTCAAGGCCTTCCTCTTCCCTGTATTGGCGCAAAAATTAAGATGGCCGTGGATTTTTCTGGCCTATCCTTGCAAGTATGTTCAAACGCTTAAAGTCACAAATTCTCTTTACCTGGAGACTAACTGCAATACCTCTTTTGTTTTACTCCCTCAGATTTTTTTGCGTAACGATTATAGATGCCCAAGCCTGGAGCCACAAAATCTGTCATCAATACAAACAAAACAAAAATGTTCTTGCTGACCCTTTTTAAGATGGGCTTTCTTCCTCCTGCTTACCCAAGGGCCAGATCGAGCAGGACCTTTACCAAACGTGGGAACAGAGAAATTCCTTTTCCCCCGGATTAAACTTATTTTGTCACAGAAAACCTTAGTTTTGTTTGAATTTAAATAAACTATTTTACTTAAACACACACCAATTGTTAGTTTATGTTCCTGGATTAAACTGAATAAAATGGTTGAGTATTTTAACTTCGATTTCAAAAAAAAACTTATTACACCAGCACGACTATTATACTTGCATTTAATCTTAACAATCTTTGGTGGTATCAGTACACGTTTATCACTTATCGTCGGAATCACTCATCACCACTGGTTACAGTACTTTTAACTTTTTGCTCATCTTTATTTTTTAATAATATTTTTTCCAAATTATACCACAAAATTGACTGCAAAGTAGCTAGTTTTATCCAAATTATTTTCAAACGGCAGCTGCATATAAACAACCACACAACAAACAAAAAAGACAAAAGAAAATTTGGAAGAATTAACAGTGGTGCCAACTCTCTGTTTGTACGAAAACAGCTAACTTGACAAATCATACTGAAATCACCACGCAAACAAAAAGATGTCATAGTCACAACATTTAGCGTAAAAATTATATATATAAAACCGCATGCTGTGCTTTTCCTGTTATACTCCTCATCTAGTGTGAACATTAACCTGGGTAAATGATGCCACATCTGACTCCCGAAAACGGCTACAGACATTCCCGTGATCTTCGTCTCATCCGCAACAAAACTCCGGGGCTGATCAGTGCACGCCAGAAGACCCGGTGTGCTGGATGATACCATCAGAAAAGCTTGCCCCACTTTGGGGATTTATTTGTTCCAACGTGGGGAACTCCCACACCCTGTAGAGTCTCGATGCTCTATTCTGAGAAGCCGGGGACTTTTAGGTAAGTGTGTGTGGTATTTGTTAAGTACGTTTAACCAAATTTATTTCCGATTCTCCTTTCAGCTATGTTTGTACAATATCTGGTCGAGATGCAGCTATGGTGTTTATAACCATTGTATTTTCTCATTTTTGCTCCAATTCATCATCATCATCATATCATGTGAGTCATTGTAGTTTAGTTGTATTCACGTGTTAACTATGTTTTCGGGCTAGACCCCTAACTTAACGATTTCGCGGTTAAAAATAGATATTGTTTTCCGGTTCCTTGCGATTACACTAGGTCACTCTTTTTCACGGTTGTAGGAAAAAGTTTTTTTTTTTTTTTTTTTAGCATTCGATGTGAATATTGCTCGGACTGTAGGTTTATCGGTTTCCTTTTCTCTTTTCCTCTTATTGCCCTTTTTCTCAGACTTTTATGTCTTTTACGTGAAATATGCCGATAGATTTGCCTTGTAGGTTTTCGAGTTCATACATATTGTTGCCTATTGGCTTCACAATACGGCATTTTAAAAATTTTCGGCAAAATTTCGCGTTGACGTTATTTTTAAAGTCCGATTGTGCAAAATTTCTCCTAAATACCTCCTGACCTGGACTGAATTTTGTCGTGCGAGCTCTTTCGTTGTATCGTTTCGCACTTTTTTCAAAAGCTTCGTGCAGATTCTCCTTAATTTTATCGTTTATTAGTTTTAGCCGATCTTCTCTTTCGAGGTTAATAATTTGATGATCAGTCATCGATTTCAGTTTTCTTGCCAGTTTGTAATCAGACCCATTCGAAAACCAGTGGTACCCAAACAAAGCGAAGAAAGGTGTAGTTCCGGTTGCCGTATGAATAGATGTTCTTAACGCGCATTCTATCTCCGCTAAATATAAGTCCCAGTCCCTATGGTCTTTCTCCATATATGCCCTGATGGCTGCCAGTATTGACTGGTTGACCCTTTCAGAGGCATTTGATTGCGGAGAATAGAATGCCGTTTTTATATGAGTGATTTTGTACGCTTCGATCATTTCCTTAAAAGTGCTCGAAACAAATTGCTGACCATTGTCACTATGTATAGTTTCAGGGACTCCAAATTTATTAAAAATTTCCTGAACCAGAAATTGTACCACATTTTTCACGGTGGCCTCTTTCATGGCCTTTATAAAACAAAATTTGGTGAAGTGGTCTACCACTATAAAAATGTAAGCGTTCCCCTTTTTAGACCGTGGGTATTTGCCGAGAAAATCCACGTAAAGTTTTTGAAAAGGTCTTTCCGTTAAAACTTCTTCACCTATTGACGGGCGCAAATTTTGATTGGATGGTTTTGATTCTTTGCAAACCTGACAATTTAGTACATAATTACGTACTTGCGTGGTCATTTTTGGCCAGTAGTACAGTTGTTTTAACTTGTTTAGCGTTTTATGTAAGCCTCCGTGAGCCGATGTTGTAGCATCGTGAGCTTTTTCAATTAAAATATGAGTGATATCTTGGGGAACCCATAACTTCCATATACATTCTTCAAGATTTTCACCTCTATCAAAATTTATTCTTTTAAAAATTTTTCCGCCTTCTATTTTTAAATCGGGCAATTGATCTTGATTTTCTTTAATATTCTCGATCAGATTCAAATATTCATCGCTTTCAAATTCGTTTGTTTCGAAATCAAAATACTCATCATCTATTTCATTTATTTCAATTGACATTCTGGACAATGTGTCTGCCACCACATTTTCCGCTCCTTTACGATGTTCGATCGTGAAGTCATACGCCTGAAGTTGCAGTGACCACCTGGCCAAGCGTCCACTTAGATCCTTCAAGGACATCAACCATTTTAGGCTAGCGTGGTCAGTGATGACGGTGAACTTCATCAACTCCACGTATGGCCGAAAACGTTTCACTGCCAGGACAGCTGCCAGGCACTCTTTTTCGGTCACGGAGTAGTTCTTTTGACATGCGGTGAATTTCTGAGAATAAAACGCAATTGGATTTTCATCTCCATTATCATTCTTCTGAAAAAGAACTGCTCCGATCCCGTAGTCTGATGCGTCACATTGAATATAAAACTGCCGGCTGAAATCCGGGTGGCGTAATACTGGGGCGGTTGTGAGGGCGTATTTTAAGGACTCAAAAGCTTCCTTCGCTTCTGCGGTTATGTTAAACTTTTTTCCCTTTTTCAACGTGTCGGTCAATGCTGCGGAGATCGATGCGAAATCTTTAATAAAACGCCGATACCAACCGGCAGTCCCTAAAAAACTCCTCACTTCCCTCGGTGACTTTGGAAGCTGTATTCTTTGTATCGCTGTCACCTTTTCGGGATCCGTTTTAAGCATGCCGCCTCCAATAATAAATCCTAAATACCGCAACTCTTTAAAACAGAACATCGATTTTTTTAGACCGATTGTCAAGTTAGCTTTTCGTAGGCATTCGGCAACTTGCTCCAGTATACGTAGGTGTGTTGAAAATTCGTCGGATATTATGAGCAGATCATCTAGATAGATAAAAACGTTCGATTTTAATCGGGCAGGTATCACCTTATCCATGAGGCGGCATAATCGCTGAGCAGCGTTGCATAGACCAAACGGCATCACTCGAAATTGATACAGCGGTCGACCTGGCACCGTGAACGCGGTGTATGGCTTCGACTCTTCTTCTAGTTCAATCTGCCAGAAGGCATACTTCAGGTCGACGCTGCTGATGAAATGCGTTTGATCTATGCGGCTTAGGATTCCGTCTATATTTTGGAGCGGATAGGCGTCTTTTATCGTTACATCGTTTAATTTGCGGGCATCTAAACAGAACCGGTTTTTACCTGGTTTCCTAACCACTGTCGTTCGGTTACTCCAGGGGCTGTCGCTCTCTTCTATGACGTTTAAGGCGAGCATATTGTCTATTTCTGCATAGACAATCTCCTGGACTGCCGGCGAAATCGGATAGTGTCTTTCTTTTATAGGATTTGTACCCTCTTTCAGCTTTATTTCGTGCATTTCCAGGCTGGTACAGCCGAGACCTTTTTCTTCGAATGCCGGGAACATTTTTACTACTTTTTGCAGTTGTTTTTGTTGCTCATCCGTTAATTGATGCATTTTTGCTTTATGATTTTCTTTGGTTTCTTCTTGCCCATGAATCTTTCTGGCCAATTCAATATTGATTTCGTTTATTGAAAAAATTTCTGGAGCGATTCTAAATTTTTTCCAAAAATCAACCCCCAGGTAAATATCTTGTTGAAGATCGGGGCACAAATAAAACGTAATTTTATGGGTTTCACCTCTATACTCTATTTCGAGTTCGGTTTTTCCCCAAAACTCTATGTTGTTGACCAGATGCTGTGTGGACATTCACCATTATTTTAGTAAATTTTGAATTTAAAACATCTAACATTTCGCGACAGTTTTTTCCTAATACACTCACCGAAGCGCCAGAATCTAGTAGCCCACGATAGCTTATGCCTCCAATTAAGATTTCGGCATAAGGTCGTGGATCTGCTTCTATCGATAGCCGATTTATTGACTCGGTAATTAGTGTTCGAGTAAATTTCCTTTTCGCATAGCAAGCTCTCTTTTTCAAAATCTGATTATATTTTCCCAAGGATAGAGATCTCTGTGAGCTTTTAGAAATTTCATTTTGGTTTATAATTACGTTTTGCTGTTGCCGTTGTTTTAAATCAACTTCACCTGCTATTTCACCAAAAATTCTTTGACGAACTATTTTGTAATTTTGCTCGCGGATCTCTCTTGGCAAATAGTGTCTAAATTTTGCAAATTTTATTGGTTTTGTTGTTGTTCCTGAATTTGCTGTTGAATTCGTTGGGTTGGTTGTTGTTCTAGTTGACAATTTTGTTGCTGAAATTGCCGATTTTTCTGCAATTGCTGTTGTTGTTGGGGTTTCGGGGCGATTCTCGAGGGACGTGATTCCCCCGTCGAAACCACGCCCCGTTTCGAGTTTCCCCGTTGCTTGCATGTCTCGCAATTCGGGGCGACTACGTCCGGTTTGCCACACTTATAGCAAAAATAGTTTAGTTGATCGGAGGGGCAGTCGACAAAAATATGACCCTCTTTGCGGCAATTCCAGCACACGATAACGCTGTTGATGGCTTCAATTTCGTTGCACATTTCCTCGGGTTCTTCTTCCTCGTATTGCACTTCATTTATGTAACGTCTAGGGTTTTGAATTGGCCTTGATATTGGTTGCGGAGCCTGTCTATTTTCTCTTCGTGGGAAATTGCGTTCAGCTTCGTTGCATTCATTTCGCAACTGCTCTACTGAAGCGACTGACATGGGGTAAACTATGCGACTGACGCTTTCTTTTACGTTTCTTTTCAAGATCTTTATCATGTCGCATTCGGATATTGGTTGTACCAGCCGGGAACGTAATCTGTTCATAATATGAAAAAAATAGTCAATAGATTCGTTCATTTGTTGCTTTCGCTTTACCAAATCTCGCATCATTTCAAAATTTGAGCGGTTGGTGCGATATTGACCAAGTAGAGCGTTTCTAAGGCTCTCCCAATCTGACACACAGTGGTTCATTAAGTACCACCAATACCACTCATTTGCCGATCCAGTGAGCAAGAGGTGAAAATCTCGCGACATTTCTCCCCATGGTATATTGTAATGGGCCTGCAGGTGTTCGATCCGAAATATAAACTCCTCAATACTTAATTTATTCACGTTGCCATCAAATACAACCCCCAGTTTATCGACTCTAATTTGTTTCTGGTCGAAACCTTGATTGATATTGCCAGGGTTACCCTGTTTTTGAAACGGAGTAGAAAAATTACTGTTAGCTTGGGGTAGATTATTGCCAAAAAAATTGGTCAGCGGTACGCTTTGGCCTACGTTTCTAACCCTATCGGTGACATAACCTCCGCTGGTACTGTTATTTTGGACAACGTTGTTATTAGGCTGATTATTATTTAAAAAGTAATTACTGTTAGTGGGCACATTTTGAAGGAAATTTCCATTTGTTGTGTTGTTGGTTAAAATGCCATTCGTACCCTGATTATTATTAGGGAAAAAGTTCACGCTGTTAGGCTGATTATTAAACATATTTCCGGCGATTGGGTTGTTGTTTGAAATGCCACCATTAGTTGGATTTCTAGGCGCAATGTTCGTATTGTTATTGGAGGATGTCGGCAGTGTTTGACGTTGTTGCGTTTGAGAGGATGCTTTCGCGAGATTCTCCACTATCGTAGCCAAATTCTCCATTGTCCTCTTTACACCCATCATTTCATCCTGCAAAGTTTTCGTTACGCCCATCATCTGTTCTTGAACCGTTCGCCTGACCTTTTCCTCTAATTCACGTTGTACTACTAAAGCCTCATCCGAGACCATTTCCCTAACTTCAGGGCCTAAACCCTCCTGAACGTTATCACCAGTTAACAGCTGATTCCCTATAACTACGGGTTGTATGGGAGCTTCTGCACCCTGCGGATTCATTATACTCTGAGAATAATCGTGAAAACTACTAACATTATTTGCCTGTGCGTTCGCCGGATCCATTCTTTTCGCTTTGCTATATTTACGTTGTTTAGGAATCGTGTGTTGATAGGATCTATTCAAATCAAATGCCTGTTGCAAACCTCTCTTTCTATTTTTCGATTGGGATCGAGTCTCTGCACTCATCACTCGATCAAAACATGAAAATCGTAAATTGGCAACTAACCCAACCAAAAAAAAATCTTTGAAATATATGTTAAAGAAAAGCACCACCAATATGTCTCATACAACAAAAAACTGATAGGTAAATTTAAAATCGAGCTGAAATCACTATCGCGTAATTAAAAGAAATCCAATAAAACAATAAAAAAAAAAATAAAATATAAATATATAATAATTATGTACAAATTAAATTCCTATAACTAGCTACTTAAAAGTTTCGATTTAACTAACACTTTCAAATTTTATTATTCTAATTAGAAATAACCATTTACCTTACACAACATGCAACTAAATACTTAAATCAAAAAAAAATAATAATAAAAAAAATCGGAACTTAATTCCCAAAAAAAAATAAAGAAAGTAAAAATTATAAAAAAAAACTAATTAAAAAAAAAATAAATTAAAAAAAAATGAATAAAAAAAAACGTAATAAACAAACGAAATTATTCGCGATGTGCAGAAGTAAATAAATAAATAAAACGCTTAAAAAAAAACTTAAAAAAAAACAAATCTGTAAAAAAAAAAATTATAATAGCACTTTTAAACAAAAAACTTCTAAAAGACAGAACTAGCAAAAAAAAATACTATTAAAAAAAAATATTAAAAAAAAATATTTAAAAAAAATTATTTAAAAAAAACTATAACAAAAAAATATTAAAACAAATCAATATGTGAACTAAATTCGACAAAAATGAAAAAGATATGTTAAAAGATACAAAAAAAAAAAATTAAAAGAAGATCTGTTTTTATTTAATAAAAAAAAATTTCTAATTAAAAAAAAACCGATTAATTAAAAAAAAACAAAATCAAAACACAATACAATCACATACGGGCTGGGTTAACACTTGGTGTGAGACTAATTGGGTGTGTGTGTGGACTCAGCAAACTTAATATTATGTGCCTGAACTTCAGGCCTCTAAACATGTTCAGTAAATCAGCACTTAAATTAAAGGTTTAAAAATTATTTCATCCGCGCCTTCCGTATCTTTATCATCTTCGGTTTTCCAAGTGGTAAGTTTTCGGAAGCCCAAAGTGACTTGTCGAACAATCTCGGCCTCTGGATCTTTGTGCAGAGCCGGTATTTTTCAAGCCCTTCGGTCCACGGACGTTTTACATCAGATACTTCTTTGCGCCTTTGGACTGGCAAGCCTTTTGAGTTTCCTAACACTTGGAGCCTGATCACAAGTCTTAGGCTTTGCCTTAACTTGGGCCTTATAGGTTTCAGGTTCAAAGTTCTAGGATTCCCAAAAGCCTACCAGTTATCCTCGTGCACAAAAAAAAAACGGAATCCAAAAATAATTTAGTTAAATAAAAACAAAATAGACAAATTGGCTAGTCAGTGAAATGCTTTTCATTGATTAAGCCTTCACGCCATTGCTCAATTTGTCTCTTGAAAAATGGCGAGAGGATGTGTGTTTTAGAGTTTCCCTACATTTTGACTCCCCTCACAAACTTAAGGCTCGGTCCTTAATTTGGGCCTGATAGGTTGATGAAGTCAAAATTTCGGGATTCTCACACACACACATCCCATCGTTGGGCTATTAAAAAAATTAGTGTTTTATGGACTTAGCATATTTAGTTGAAATATATACTATAAAAAATTTTTCTTCATACCGGACCGTAGAACCGGTTCCGGGACTCATTTTCGTTTGGGCGCCATATTGTTATGTGCCCCCAATGGCACTGTAGTGGTTTCGCCAGCTAGCTCGCGTAGCATCCACCTAGGGTCAAGTTCCAACCCACCACTACAGTGCCATTGGGGGCACATAACAATATTAATTTCAAAAAAAATATCAACAAAAAAAAACCAAACCACCAAAAAAACCCTACCTAAAGGAGCTCTCTTAGGTAGTAAAAACCATACAAACTTAGGCCACTGAGCCTCTAAATCAATTCAAAATATAACCACAATACACTTTGTAATCCCTTAGCTCTTTTGAATAATAAAAAAAAATTGAAACTTTCCAAAAATTTAGGCACTTACATCAAGTGTGACTAATACAAATTAACCTTTTATCACCTTCGAAATATTTCGTTAAAATTTACTTTTCCATTGTTTGAATTTAAACTAATAATTTTTTAATAACACTCAAAAAAAACTAACATAATACCTAAAAATTATGAAATGCTAATATTTCTGTTTTCCCGTTTTTTTCTTTTTTTTTTATGCTCAACCTCTCAAAAAAAAAAAATGGACGACGAAACTGGCACTTGAGTATGGCGGTTCAAGGCCTTCCTCTTCCCTGTCTTGGCGCAAAAATTAAGATGGCCGTGGATTTTTCTGGCCTATCCTTGCAAGTATGTTCAAACGCTTAAAGTCACAAATTCTCTTTACCTGGAGACTAACTGCAATACCTCTTTTGTTTTACTCCCTCAGATTTTTTTGCGTAACGATTATAGATGCCCAAGCCTGGAGCCACAAAATCTGTCATCAATACAAACAAAACAAAAATGTTCTTGCTGACCCTTTTTAAGATGGGCTTTCTTCCTCCTGCTTACCCAAGGGCCAGATCGAGCAGGACCTTTACCAAACGTGGGAACAGAGAAATTCCTTTTCCCCCGGATTAAACTTATTTTGTCACAGAAAATCTTAGTTTTGTTTGAATTCAAATAAACTATTTTACTTAAACACACACCAATTGTTAGTTTATGTTCCTGGATTAAACTGAATAAAATGGTTGAGTATTTTAACTTCGATTTCAAAAAAAAACTTATTACACCAGCACGACTATTATACTTGCATTTAATCTTAACAATCTTTGGTGGTATCAGTACACGTTTATCACTTATCGTCGGAATCACTCATCACCACTGGTTACAGTACTTTTAACTTTTTGCTCATCTTTATTTTTTAATAATATTTTTTCCAAATTATACCACAAAATTGACTGCAAAGTAGCTAGTTTTATCCAAATTTAGTTTCAAACGGCAGCTGCATATAAACAACCACACAACAAACAAAAAAGACAAAAGAAAATTTGGAAGAATTAACAGTGGTGCCAACTCTCTGTTTGTACGAAAACAGCTAACTTGACAAATCATACTGAAATCACCACGCAAACAAAAAGATGTCATAGTCACAACATTTAGCGTAAAAATTATATATATAAAACCGCATGCTGTGCTTTTCCTGTTATACTCCTCATCTAGTGTGAACATTAACCTGGGTAAATGATGCCACATCTGACTCCCGAAAACGGCTACAGACATTCCCGTGATCTTCGTCTCATCCGCAACAAGCTTCCAATGAGCAAACGAATGGAATGGGCCCGCTGTGCATCAACAATAAAGCCGTATGCAACCCTATTGGATTTTAACATTTGGCTCAAAGGTGTCGCAGATTTGGTAAGAATTGTGCTAAATACCACTGTACCTCAAAATAGTGAACCAAAACGAAAGGTTGTCCTTCATGCCGATGATGGGCAACGTAAACAATCAGAATGCCCTGTGTGCCAAGCAGGGCATACAATTTTTGAGTGCAAAAAATTTCTTTCATTGAGTGTGCCAAGTAGATGGAATGAAGTGAAAAAATTAAGGTTATGTTTTGCTTGTCTTCGTGTGGGGCATTCAAGTAGAATGTGCCATCGCCGAAAGCAATGCCCAGTCGACGATTGCCAATTTAAACATAACAAATTATTGCACGATACAAAGATAAATACTGAGGCAACTGCTCTGAGTGGTTCTGTAAATAGCAACGAGTCGGTTCTTAACTGTGTATCTAGTAATGCTGACAAAGGTGTTGTGCTATTTCGTGTGGTTCCAATCGTTTTATATGGGCCCAATAGTCAAATTGAAACTTATGCTATATTGGATGATGGTTCTTCGGTGACTATGGTGGACAGTTCGCTGGTGCGACAGCTGGGTCTTCAAGGTCATCAAAGTAAATTAAAACTTCATTGGTACGCTGGCAACGCAACTAAAGAAACGGCATCAGTTGTTAATCTGCACGTAAGTGGTATCGGCAGGCAAAGAAAATATGCGCTGCGAAATGTATATGGTGTTGCAAATTTGAAGCTGCCGGCTCAAAGTTTTAATATGGATTTAAGTGAGCATCGCGGTCTGCCCGTAAGATTATACAACAATGTGGTTCCCAAGATCCTTATTGGGTTAGACCATTGCCATCTTGGTCTTCCAGATGAAATAGTGCCGCTGGAAGAAAATGGTCCTTATGCGGCCAGCACCCCTTTAGGCTGGGTTGTGTTTGGCCCAATGAAAGGTAGCTCATCAACAGATTCGTGTTTGTTCACGGTTCACCCAGACCACAATCTTTATGACTTGGTGGCAAATTATTTCGATACTGAAAATTTTGGTGTAAAAGTTTTGCCAGTCATAGAGTCCCAAGATGATTTGCGTGCTCGTGAAATTTTGAAAAATACCAAAATGCTTGATGGGAGGTTCCAAACTCGGCTTTTGTGGCGCTATGATGACATTGTGTTGCCAGATAGCTATTCCATGGCCCTCAATAGACTTCGAGGAATCGAGCGTAAAATGAAAAGGAACCCCGAATTTGGTGCTGCTTATAAAAATATTATCAACAATTATGTTTCTAAAAGGTATGTACGTAAATTGTCAGCTGATGAAGCATCTGTTGTCCGTCCTAGAACCTGGTATCTTCCCCATTTCGGAGTGGTCAACCCCAATAAGCCGGGGAAAATTCGTTTGGTATTTGATGCTGCCGCATCCGTTGAAGGAGTCTCTTTAAATTCAAATTTGCTAAAAGGCCCTCAACAATATAAGCCTTTACCATCTGTGTTATTTAATTTTCGTGTTGGTGCTGTGGCAGTTTGCGGGGACATCAAAGAAATGTTTCACCAAATACTTGTGGCTCCTGAAGACAGATGTTCCCAAAGATTTCTTTGGCGCGATGATGAAACCCATGCCCCAGATGTTTATGAAATGCTTGTGATGACCTTTGGAGCTGCTTGTTCGCCTTGTGTGGCCCAATACGTCAAAGAAAACAACGCTTTACAGTTTCGAAGTGATTATCCTCGTGCCGTCAAATCTATTGTGGATCACCATTATGTTGATGACTTTGTAGATAGTTTTCCAACGCCATCAAGTGCCATACAAATTGCTAAACAAGTGCGGGACATCCATAAATCTGCTGGGTTTGAGTTGCGTAATTTTTCATCGAATTCTCCTGAAGTGGTTGTTGCTCTTAAGGGTAATGTGGACCAGCCGGTTAATTTTTCAAGTGATGTCAGTGAGTTACAATCAGAAAAGGTGCTCGGTATGTATTGGCAACCTAAAGATGATACATTCAGGTTCAATTTAAAGTTCCATAATGTAAAAGCTGACGTTATAGAAGGGAGAAGGTATCCTACAAAACGTGAGTTACTAAGTGTGGTTATGTCAGTTTTTGATCCTCTTGGCTTATTGAGCAATTATATGGTTACGGCTAAATTATTGATGCGTGAAGTATGGAGACACAATATACGTTGGGATGAAGTGCTGCCTGATGAAATTTGCGACGTATGGAATAATTGGCGTCAGGAGCTAAAAAATGTTGTAAATGTTAATGTACCACGGTATTATTTTAAAAATGGTGCTCCCAGTCACCTGGAGCTACATGTGTTTGTCGACGCCAGTGAAGACGCCTTTGGGGCCGTGGCATATTGGAGGTCAATAAACGCTGATGGGAAAATAGAACTGTCCTTTGTTGCTGCCAAGACAAAATGTGCACCTTTAAAATCGATGACAATTCCACGACTTGAACTACAGGCAGCCGTTTTGGGAACTCGTTTAATGTCTACAATTTTGAAAGAACATTCGCTAAAAATATCACGTTTTATTTGCTGGAGTGATTCTACAACTGTCATAAGTTGGATTGGTTCTGAAAGCCGCAGATACAAACCATTTGTTGCTCACAGAATTACAGAAATTTTGGATTCTACCAGTCCAGCCGATTGGAGGTGGCTGCCAACGAGTCTTAATGTTGCCGATGAAACTACAAGAATGAAAAGCCAGGTACAATTTTTAAATGATTTTCGTTGGTTTAAGGGTCCCAGTTTTCTATATGCTGATGAACATGAATGGCCACAGTCAGTTTCTGCAAGCAATTGTGATCCAAATGATGAAGAACTTCGTCCAAAGTTTACTCTATTCATAAACACGCCTACAATTTTTGAATACGGAAGATTTTCGTCATTTCTAAAATTAAAACGTACTGTTGCTTGGGTGTTTCGGTTTATAAATCGCTGTCAAAAGAAATCACCACTTGGAGAAGAAAATGGTTTAACTATCGCCGAACTAAAAACTTCTGAAGTATTCCTTTGCCGCCAAGCACAAAAGGATAATTTTTCATCTGAAATAGAAATAATAAGAAATGCCGGTAATTTACAAAAGGGAAGTGAATTGTATACATTGTCGCCCTACATTGATGAAGATTCATTACTTCGAGTTTATGGACGTGTTGATGCAGCTAGTTGGTTACCTTTGGACGCCAGACGCCCGATAATTTTGCCCTCTCTTCATCCAGTCACCCAGTTATTTGTGACGCATATTCATGAAAAAATGAAGCATCAAAATTTTGAAGCCACAATTTGTGAAATTAGAAGATCATTTTGGATTCCGCGCCTTAGAAGAATTTTACGTAAGTGTATTTCTAATTGTTATATTTGTAAATTTCGCCGTTCAATGCCGGTGCCACCACTTATGGGTTCATTGCCAGAAGACCGATTAACACCATATATTCGTCCTTTTTCCTACACTGGTTTGGATTATTTTGGGCCCGTCACAATAACAATTGGCCGTCGCCATGAAAAACGCTGGGTGGCACTATTCACTTGTCTCACCATTAGAGCCATTCACTTAGAGGTGGCGTTTGATTTATCTACAGATGCATGCATCCTTGCCATACGAAATTTTATTAATCGACGTGGTACGCCAACTAAACTTAGGAGTGACAACGGGAAAAATTTTGTTGGTGCTGACCAGGTTTCCAAACAGTTTCATGAAGTTTTTGATATGGCTCGAATACAAGATGAGCTGTCTACTAAAGGTATTGATTGGCAGTTTAATTGCCCGCATAATCCGGCTGAAGGTGGTGCATGGGAGCGCATGGTCCAATGTGTGAAGCGGGTGCTGCGATCTACTTTAAAGGAATCCAGCCCACGTGAGCATACTCTACAAAGCTTCTTAATTGAAGCAGAAAATATTGTAAATTCACGCCCATTGACACATTTACCTTTAAGCCACGAAGATGAAGAGCCACTAACTCCTAATCATTTTTTGCTGGGAGCAGCAAACACTTCTCAAACTCCTGCCGGCGTCATATTGGATAAACCGGCTGTATTGAGAAAACAATGGCGCATATCCCGTCAATTGCGTGACCATTTTTGGAATCGGTGGATAAACGAATACTTGCCCACTTTGACCAGGCGTTCCAAATGGTGTCAATTCACAAAGCCAATTGCCATCGGTGATTTAGTTCTCATCTGTGACCCGGCGGTTTCTCGTAGAGATTGGAGGCGAGGTCGGGTTGAGCAGGTGTACCAAGGCAGTGATGGTGTTATCCGTCGGGCCGATGTTAGAACGAGTACAGGTGTTCTTAAGCGTCCAGTTTCCAAGCTTGCTGTCCTTGATTTGATGTAGTGAATCGTGACCGATCCACGGGGGTGGGGATGTCGCGCAATGGCTCATAATAAATTTGTCCATTTAAATATTTTTTGATTTATGTTTCAATTTGTTTTATAATGATCTGTGAAGATCCCTAATGTCCAATTTAAAGTAACGTTTTGTTCTGTGCATACTGTTGTTGGTTATAATTGCATATTCCCTTTTGATGTTGATCTTACTGCAGTGGTTTTTATATTCGTCAAGTTTTTTATATTAAAGGACAGTTACTTCTTATGTGTTATACAAATAAGAATTTGGTTCTTTGCTTTTTTAATATTGTTAGTAAAGTCAGTTTGTGAGGGAAAAACACTGCGGTAAGTTCAACATAAAATATTTTTATTGTACTTTTTGTAACATTTATTATTTTATAGAAATAAACGCACTCGTATATATTAATACACACAAATTAGACAACATTGTGGTTCTTTTTTGGAAACGTATTTTTGTTTGGTGTTGTTAAATTCGCTCCTCGCAAACGACCGTCACAGTAAGTTTGACACCTTGTACGTCAAGTTTTTTCCGTTTACGTACCGTTTTCCGGATCCGTATACGCACCAGAAAACGGATTTTAAGGAACATCGAAACTGATTCGAATCCGTTGAAAGTCCGTCAATGACGGACCGTTTACGGACCGTAATGTCGAGTTTAAAACTGACAAGTCCGTTTAAAGTCTTTCAATGGCGGACCGTTATGTCATGTAAAAAACGGACTAGTCCGTTGAAAGTCCGTCAATGCCGGACCGTTATGTCGTGTGAATAACGGAGTGACTCCATTTTTATAATGCCGTTTTCGGTCCGTATTCGTACCGTTTTTTGAAACAAAAACGGATTTGCATGTCTACCTATATTGACCTTATTTTTATTAATTATAAGTAGTACTTTTTAAGTTTTTTATAGATTTATTAAAAATGGGATTTATTTTTTATATTTACACTATATTTACATTTGGTGCAGCTTACGTCTCTGTCCAATATTCATTTACAATATCAGCACACAATAAAATTCAATACCTGCATGCAAAAGAAAAAATAAAGTAGATAAGTTTTAACTAACTGTAATCACGATGGTGTTTTGCATACGATGCAAATTCCCACATTGCTATCAAAACAACCAAATGTTGTGTCATCAAATATTTCTTATTTGCACTCGCATACAAAAAAACAACCTTTAAAACACATAAGTTAAATAAATCTTACCATTTGGTATATGTGACTTCAAATTCTTTGGTTGATGGCGTGTTAGGAGGAATTCACGCTACTGCATCTTATATTTCCTCCCAATACTATTTTTTAGCACCTAAAGGGCTTTTTAAAATAATTTGTGTACTTTTTTGCAAAAACAAACTGATACCGATAAAGTCCGTATTTAACTGTACAGAAACGGATACACAAAACAGAGTTAAAACGTGCTGTGTTCGAAATCCGATGCATACGGAACGTAAACGTACCGTAAAAGCCGGATTTATGATTCCATATATTGCGGACAGTCCGTAAAAATGTTTCTTGGGATTATTATTTTTCCTGTTCGCCTGGTAGACCAAAAGTTTAGAAAGGGCAATTTGAAGGATAGGATCGCTAGGAGAGGGCAGGGGAGTATGGTTATAGGACAAAATAGAGGAAAAAGTCCAATAATATGTATTTTTATTAAAAGAAAATTAAATTTGATGATTTTTGGGAAAATAAATATAGGAATACATTGATGGAGGAAAAACCGAAGATCAAAAGGATTTCATATAGTTTTCAAATACAGAAAAAAAAAACAAAAATGGAGAACTAGCGCTGAAAAAGTAGTTTCTAAAAATGTATATAATATTTTTAGAAGGAAAAAGATGGAGGCTTGACGGGAAAATTTTAGGGAAAAATAGGAAAATTTGGAAACGATTCCCTCAAAGGATTGGAAGAAAAACGAAGGACGAGGGTAAAAGAAAAGCGGAATTTGGGGTCATATAAAACTGACCCTGGACTGCGATATGACCATGGGAGGGCTGAACGGGGGCTAACATCCGTCTCCAAATCATCGTGTGGTATGTTTTGTGATAGTTTTAGGTTGTTTTTTTTTTGAGTTAAAATAGTTTTTTTTATGTGCGTTCGCCCCCAGTGAGAGGGTTGGGACCTACTGGCATGTCTCATGACCTCTAGAAGAAAACCTAGCTGGGATAACCGTCTGTAGCATTAATGGCGCCCAACGTGTAAGAAATAGTCAAATAGTTTTTTTCAATAGCCTGTAGCGTGAAAATTTGAAAAACTCATTATCAAGATTATAATTTTTGTAGCCTCTAAAAGAATGCGTTCTTTAGAGTGTTGTGCAAACAATTGCAATCTTGAGAACTCAGTTATTCAAAATTTTCAACCAGTTCCACGAATTAGGAAAGCAATAACTTAGATTTTTTGAAAGAGATTTTTTAACCGTATTGTGATTCGAATTCTTTTGTCGTGTTTTTATTTGAGCTCCAAAAAATAAATTAAAAAAAGAAAAGAGTGAAGATATAAATATAGTGCTAAATAAACAATTAAAACCCATTGATATTATATAAATTTCAGCAACCTGTGGAAAATCGCCAGGTGTTGATAAATTTTTTGTATTAAAAGTAAAAAGAACATTTACAAACTTTGCAAAATATACGTAAACATCAACATATTAACACCAAATTAAACAAGTGCTCTCACAACAACAACACAAAAATAAATAAATATATATATAGACCAGCTGTTTGATCTTAATAGTGGTAAGTGCTACCAAGTTACCTTAATCCCTATAAAGAAAGCAGTGTTGTATTTAGGAAATTCGCTGCTGGCAATGGCGTCAGTGCCGCTGACAGTTCAGACACATATTTCAATGATAAATCAAACCCTGTCAAAACAAATGATTATCCAAATAAAAATAAATCAAATTCAAAAGAACAACATACTTCCAATAACAGCCAAAGAAATTAAATTTTCATCTCTAAAGAGAACAAAAACTCAAAAAAAAAAAACACCACCTCCCGTAGAAACGCCAAGAAATAGCATTAGCCAGTTTAGAATTAATAAGCTCTAGACCTTACAAAAAAACAACTCTGAACTTGTTAAAAAGAACAGACATTTTGAGCAACTATGCTATCAACTTAAAAAGTAGTTTTCGTAGACAAAGTCGCAAATATTCAGCTTCTATACTCTCTTCTAAAAGAAGAAGTAAAAAATGATTTTAGTCTTAAAATTCTCAGAGACAACCAAATAAAAATTCTCCCAAATTCCCAGGAAGGCTATAAAAAAAATTGTCGAACAACTTGAGCTAAAAAATACCGAATTTTTCACTTTCAAACCTAAAGAAGAAAGAGGATTTAAAGTAATATTGCGCAACATGCATCCATCAACAGATACTGAGGAGTTAAAAAAAGAACTTCTTGATCACGGACATGAAGTAATAAATGTGTGAAATATAAAAAGCAGGCACACAAATCTACCACTTTCTTTATTTGAGATTGAATTAAGAACTAATCCAAACAATAAGGAGATATATTCGATCAAAACATTGATGTACACTCTTGTTATTTTTGAGCCCCCCAGACCGAAAAAACAAATCCCTCAATGTTCAAATTGCCAAAAATATGGTCACACCAAATCATTTTGTAGAAGACAGCCCAAATGTATTAAATAGGCAGGAAATCACTCCTCAAAAATTGCTCAAGAAAATATTGGTTAAATGAAGTCAAGTGTGCCCTTTGTGATGGAAAACACCCAGCAAATTACAAAGGATGTTCTATTTACAAAAAAGCCCTAAAATTAAAATATCCTACAAGGAATAATGAAGTTAATCGTGTAAACGAAAATGAATACAATCCCATTCCATCTGGTTCCTCATATGCAAATGTAACAAGAAATTCCATAAACCCCATATTAAACCAGGAAAATCCTCAGCTACGATATTCACTTCACGAACAAGCACAGCCCTCTGCTAGTAATTCAAGCAAAGAAAATCCAAATTTATCTCAGCCTCAATATTCCCTCCCCGAAAAAGCTCAGGTTCCAACTAGTGCCTCAAGCGATACATCCGAAGTTATAAATCTTCCTGACGCAACAGATGACAAATGTCACAAATCTACTAATGAACTTATTGTAGAGGTCTAACTAAAATGGCTATTCTGAAACTCGGAATTTGGAACGCAAATGGGCTTTCCCAACACGCATTAGAGGTGAAAATGTTTTTGCTCACAAACCAAATTGATGTGTTTCTCATATCTGAAACTCATTTTACAACAAAAAGTTATTTTCAAATGCCCAACTACAAGGTTTACTCCGTGAACTATCCTGATGGTAAGGCGCATGGGGGATCAGCAATCCTGATTAAAGAATCCATAAGACACCAACATAGCACAAATTATTGCACCAAGGAAGTCCAAGCAACAAACGTTATAGTACAAGACTGGCAGGGTCCCTTAATCATATCCTCACTGTATTACCCCCCAAAACATAAAATAAAAAAGGAAGATTATGAAACTTTCTTTAAATCTCTCGGAAACAAATTCCTCGCTTGTGGTGATTACAACGCCAAGCATACTGCTTGGGGTTCTCGACTCAATAATACAAAAGGAAAACAGTTAAAAAGTGCATATCCAAAGCCTCTGTCTGAATATAATATCCCCCGGATCCCCATCACATTGGCCAACCGACGTAAACAAAATCCCCGATTTAATAGATTTCTGTATATCCAAAGGAGTATCCCAAAACTCTTGCTACTGCTATACCTGCTCTGACTTATCTTCTGATCACTCACCTGTTATTAAATCTAAACTCCTCAGTGCATCTCTCTGAAAAACCCTGCAACCTCCATAATAGAAAAACTAATTGGACATATTTCCAATATTTGGTAAAACCCATCTAAACCTTAACGTTTCGTTAAAAAGTGATGAGGAAATAAAGGGTGCAATTGAACACTTTAACAAAACTATTCAATTTGCTGCTTGGAACTCTACGCCAAAAAGCAGTTACAATTATGTCCCAAAACTCTGCAAAAGTTCGTTCTACATTATCAGAAAAACGAAAGGCGAGAAAGACATGGCAGATGACTAGATTACCTTCAGATAAGACTAAACTAAATAAACTCGTGTACGAAATAAAAAACCTACTCAAAGCAGAACAGAATAAGGTCATAGAATCCGAGCTAAGAAATTTAGGACCTACAAAGTCTACAGACTATTCACTGTGGAAGATGACGAAAAAGGTTGGACAACATGTAAAAATAAACCACCCAATACGTAGAAGTGACAACAATTGGACTAAAACAAATTTGGAAAAGGCTACCGTTTTTGCTGAACACTTGAAAAATGTGTTTACACCAATAAACAATGAACATACCCCAGAACACATTAAACAAACTCTAAATGAAATTTTTCAACTGGACCTCCCGATCAAGAAATTTAGGCGAAATGAAGTGGCAAATGTCATCAACAAGCTCAAATTAAACAAAGCCCCAGGTTACGACCTTATTACAGCAAAAACATTAAAGGAGCTACCCAAAGAAGGGTTAATATACATCACTACACTCTTAAAATTACATAGTTGATGATCACTATATTTTCAACTATGTCATAGGTGAAATAACCCTCACTATGGCATAGTGAATACGAATTCGTTTTCTAGCTGCAAATCAACTATGGATAAAGTTAATGACAACGATCTGATATATGGAATTTAAAAAAAAAATGGGTAAATAACACTAGGCGCATCGTTAAAATATTTTTAAAATTAAAATAGTTATTACTGATTACCAAATCGTTATTTTGAGTAAAAAATCAAGCATGGGTATTAATTACCATGTAAATTAATTCAATGGTTGTTGTTAATGACCTATATTTCGTTTTTCTTTCTAAAAAATAAAAATGATGCTTTATTTTTAAATTGTTTTATTAAAATTGTGTAATAATCATCGTTCACCGCTATTGGCACGTGATTTTACATAAAAAAAAGTTTTCAATAGAATACCAAACATTTTCGTATTGAAATTGGTACTTAAACAAAATACCTTAACAATTTTAAAATAAAAATAAATAACGATTCTAATGTTATTTGTTTAAACTTCAACATTAAAGTGTCGCTGTATACCATGAAGCTATTTTTAAGATTCAGCATTAATATCAGCTTCTGATCTAACTATTACCACAAAACTATTTGTTGAGTCAAATTTTGCTGGCGTTCACTGCTTCTTGTTAATTTTGCTTGTTGATGATGGATTCAAGACATCATGCAACGCACAGTGTCGTGAGTTCATATAACGAGCGGCCAAAAATGGAAGGAGTAATCGTAAAATAATGAAATTTTGCACATATACTTTTTTGGTCAAATAATGACTCTGAGCCAAATTTTGGAAAATTTGTCCAAAGGATACTCCCACGTCCCATATGTCCTTGCAACTAAAAAATATGTAAAAATGGAAGCAGTAGTCGTAAAACAATGAAATTTTGCACAAATTGCAATTTGGACAAAGGCCACGCCCACCTCCTATGTGTTTTTTAACCAAAAAATTTATAAAAATAGAAAGAGTAGTTATACAACCATGACATTTGGCACACATGTTTTTTTGGATCAATAATGATTTCCAATCAAATTTGGGCAAAGGTTACGCCCACTTCCCATATGTCTTTTTAACCAAAAATTTATAAAAATGGAAGAAGTAATCGTGCAACAATGTCATTTTGCACATTAGTTTTTTTTTTTAAATTTGAACATAGGTCATGCCCATCTCCCTTATGTCCTTGTGACCAAAAATTTACAAAATCAGAAAACTTTAAACTACATCCAAAAATAATTCACAGAGATAAAGAATATATGAGTATTTTGAAGACGTATTTTTTAAAATTATTTTTAATATTAAAAAACAATTATATTCAACAAGAATTAAAAATTGAAGAATATGCATATTTATTAGAGATGGGCACGTGAGTGGATTATCTAAAAAAATAAAATGAGAAAATTACAGTAAATTATAAATACTAAACATAAAATTGCTATAAATATGCCGTTTTGTAATTTATTTTATATAAAATCGGCAAAAAAATTTATGGAAATATTTATTAAACGTCGAAAAACAAATTTGATAAAATTCGACTCACGCACACTCACGCAAAAATTTTGCACACGTACACTCACGAACAAATTTTTTCCAATCACACTCACTCACGTTCACGTGAGTAAATTAAGATCTCACTCACGCGTGATTCATGGGAATTACGCAAAATTCTGCTCACGTGCTCATCTCTAATATTTATTCACTCAAACTATCATATTCAGAATCACTTGCTCCATCTTTCAATCGAATTTTCTCTTTTTTCTTTAAATTTCTTCAATAATAAATTGTAAATAAAAATTAAAGGGGGAAGGGAAACCAAGTTTTTTAGGAAGCAGATACTTGTAAAAATATTATATCAAAATATAAAAAAGTCTTTTTTGGTATTTTTTTTATAGTCCACTGAAGTTGTAACGTCTTGATATATATCATAAAATGTAAATCGCTGATTAAGTTTATTAATTCCTTTTTTGTACCATAAAGCCTCTTTTCGTGTTCCGTGATTATTTTGAAATTTTTTGTGTGGTTTTTTTAAATTCATAATCTCGGGTCTATAATACCAATTTCATACACCAAAGTTTATTGCTTAGTTTGCAAAAAAAAATCGAGAAATTTTTTTTGCTTTTCAAAATCTACACAAGGTGATTGCATTAAACGATATTACAAATCCAATATAAAAAAAATATAAATTATTCACCTTACCATTTACACAAATTTTGATATCTTCTTTTGCCAAATCATTAAGCACTTTAGCAAATAATAAATAACATTTTCCATTACCCAACTTCATAAAATTGCTTTTAAACAAAGGCCTACAAAATTGTTGCATAATTTGAAATTGAAATTATTTCGGTTGGCAAAACTGGAATTCAAGTCTTAGAAAGAGTTCTTTAAAATTGTACTAAATGTCCAAAAATTATCACCAAAGGATCCATTCATATGTTCTTTAAATAAATTTTGAAATCCTTCGTTTATAGTCCTTAGCACGTATAAAATAAAATACATACATGGTCACTTGAAGAACACAATCCAGTATTTTATGACAGCAGTATAATATTTGAATCAGGATTTATTAGTGTTTCCAATTCGGTTAATCGATTAACCGATTCCTCGATTAATCGCCTCTATTTCGGTTAATGTCGAAACAAATAATTTAAAACGCAAATAATTATTCGACCCGAATAATCGGTTAAAATAGCTCGATTAACCGGTTAAATTTTTAATATGT
The DNA here is from genome assembly GCA_949987735.1 of Leucophora obtusa. Lineage (NCBI taxonomy): Eukaryota > Metazoa > Arthropoda > Insecta > Diptera > Anthomyiidae > Leucophora > Leucophora obtusa. The sequence goes on from OX465296.1 coordinate 78,669,928, forward strand.
AATTTTTTGCTTTATTTTTTCCCGAAACTTCATAATTTTCTTAACTTTAGCTAAAAAATTGTAAGGAACGCTTAAAAAAACAAATACTAACTAAAATACAATCAAATTGTTTTAAAATCGATTGAAAGAGAAACCTTTAGATACCATTTTTTGAGCAACTCCAAGCAAGTCAACATTGAACCAGCGAGACACGTCATGGGTTTTAAGAGACTATTAAAACGGATTTGTTTTACATTATCGAAATTAATTTTTAATAAAATTTTTTTGAATTTTTTAAACAAAATAACAAAGTTTCTATTTGTAAAAAAAAATGCTTTAACACTATGTGTCTCGCTGGAGCAGGCTTTAGGAAATACAATAGACAATTTTTCATTTCTGTTTTAATTCTTTTAAAGTGTAAAATTAATTTTCAAAAGTGAGAGCAGTTTTTCAGCCTCTAGTCGATGTTTTTATTTATATTTATGTTAACAAAAACAGTACGTAGTAATTTTTAAAATTTTATTATTGCAAACATAGAATTTTTAAAGACTGCCCTCACTTTCGAAAATCTGTGATAAAGTTCGAACAAAAAAATCTGTTTGAGATTTGACATCTGTTACTGCACACTGAGGGAATTGTCAACATGGTTTTTTTGAATTTTTATATTGATTCAATGAAATTTCGCTGGAATTCGTCCATTGAAACACGGAGGAGATTGGAAGATAAACAAAAATCTAAAAACAGAATGTTTGTGTGTTTGTATTGATCACTTCTGAGTAAAAACAATAACAGAAAGCCTAATAGGAAAACAACGAAGTAGTTACATGGCATTCAAGGCCTTACTTGGGTGACGGGTTGTTGAAAAAAATTATCATATAGAGACAATCTAACTATAAAAACATAAATAATTAATACAATTTAATGCAAAATCACTGACGACGCCTGTCCATACAAAAAAATGCACCAACTAGATCTAATCCGATCTGAAAATTATAATGTGTTTATAATTTTTAGAGAAAAAGGTTTAAGGCTCCATTAGTCTGGTAGTATCGTAAAGCGTCGTGTCAGCTGTTTACTTTTAGTTAATGATAGTATACACAACTACTTAGTTTGGAAGTACATTTGAGGTAAGAAAATCTATTGAAAATAGATTTATACTTTACGATACCTCATTTCGCCGCACTGCACTTCCAAACTAATTTGAGCTTTATTCTTCTTCTTAACCTCAAATCTATTTATTAATTAAAATTGATAAAATTGCATATTAATTACAATATTAATTGCAGCTTTCTATAGGACTTTAAAACAACACTGTACTAAACTTTTCATTGAATTGATGAAGTTTTATGAAAAATTTCGTATTATATATTGAAAATTAGATATACCCAATGAAAAAGCTTTTTCGTAAAATTTGTTTAGCATTAATTTTGTGAAGAAAATTTCATTAGTTTAGTGAAAACTTTCATTAAAACTCGTCCAATTAAATTTTCTCTGCGTAAATTAGCTTAAAATTTGTTATTGTTAATGGCCCTTTAAAACCGAAAAGACTTAGTGGGTTATTTTGTAAAACGCAACGCAAGGCGTTGCGTATTACAAAATAACCCCCTTAGAATTTAACAATTATTTATGATATTCTCAGACTACTAATATTCAACAAAAATTTTTGCAGAGTAAATTGGTATATTCAAATAGAGTTTAACATTTTTTGTATTGATGGCTCAATGTCAAAGGCTCTTCTAGTTTTTATTGTTAAAAAAGCCAGCTCGTTGTGTTTTTATTGATATAATTTAAGAAAATACATTAATTTTGCATTAAACGATTAATCGATTAATCGCCAATTTTCTCGATTAACCGTCCCGAATAACCAGTTAATTAATTTTATTGATTTTTCGAATAATGCATTAACCGGTTAACCGCCTATGTCGAATAATTGGAAACACTAGGATTTATCTTAGTTTATTATTAAAATCCTTTTTAATATGATACATATATATGAAAAAATAATATTTAATACTTACATGATCGCGTAGTTCATGCGTCTCCAACTGACGGTAATATCTGTATGTATTACAAAATTTTGCAGGATATTTTATCCAACAGCGTCCCCATGTCCAAATCCATGTACGTACTTCAGATAGACTACCAAATCTTTAGCTTTTATATATTCTTTGATGCATTTCTAGCATTTATGCATTTTTTCGATTTATTTAAAAATTGTTCACTAAATATTGTTTTTCTCTTTGACAATATTTGTTTAATGTTTCTATAGTAATTTCAAAATCGACTATGGAAAAAGTTGTGGCTAATAACGAAACCAATAGTCGTTAATGATTATAATAGTCGATTTAAAAAAAATTCAAATTGACTACGTATTTTGTTGACTATGTTACTATGGGTGTAGTATATTTAATGCTTGTTTAATCAGAAACTTCTTCCCACCACAATGGAAAGTTACTCAAATAAACATGATTCAAAATCCAGGTAAATGCGCCCACAATAAAACCTCGTATCGACCAATCCCATCTAAAGTTCTCGAAACCCTTTTTCTAAGAAGACTAATGCCCATAATTGAATCAAAATCACTCATTCCAAGTCACCAGTTTGGATTCAGAAAGAATCATGGCACAATTGAAAAAGTGCACAGACTTGTGGAAACAATTCAACACACTTTTGAAAATAAAAAGTACTGCACGGCTGCTTTTCTCGACATCTCGCAAGCATTTGATAAAGTCTGGCATGATGGCTTACTTTATAAAATAAAAAACTGCTCCCCATAAACTATTATACTTTCATCAAATCTTATCTCGAAAATCGTTACTTTTATGTTAAAGAAAATGGCGAAATCAGCGACCTGGCGTTCCGCAAGGTAGTGTTTTGGGACCTACACTCAGAAAAGTTCTGCAGTTACTACATGACAGTTATTTGTGTAGTAATGCGGTGGTAGTTATTTGAAATACAATTACATTTAATTTACTTATAAAAAATTTTTTAATGTTTTTGACAATAATTTTTTAAACAAACTTCAAAAACTACTACATTGTAGTAACATTTATTTTATGCAGTTATTTGGAATTTTGTTACAAATACTTCAATTTTCAAGTGTATATGTGTACGAAGTAAAGACGAATGTGTTTACGAAGCAATTGTTTAGAAATTTCTAGTAAAAGAATATGAGAAGAACACGTTTTCTCTTTTCTTAGTCATAAAACAACGCTAAAGAGTGAAGACGCGTAATACGGAAAGAGTTATATATTTTATTGAATTATTAAAATAATAAGTTTTATAATATAAATTTATTTACGGGAATATTAAAATATATTGTATTTATTTTCTTTCAGTTCTTTTATATTTTTATCCCTTTCTACCTGGAGAAAAATGGAAGCCAAACAATTTTTCATCCCTCACAGACGGACATCTAGAACAATAAAAGTGATATTAAGAGTAAATTTTCAATTTATTGTAGAATAAAATTAAGTTAATAGTGTATTTAGACTGGGCAAAAACTAGTAGTTTTTAGCCATTTTTAGTTTTTGAGCCGAAAACTACAAAATTAATTTAGTTTTCCATATAATTTTCATACAAACTGAAAACCAAATTCTACCTGGTTTTTACCAAAAACCAAGTAAAAATATCTGAAATCTGCATTTTTGATACACCCGGTATCATTTATAGTTAACTTTCGATGCACCCTGTTATAACGAATATAGAAGTAAAGCAAATGTCAAAAATATATTTTTAAGTTTTTTAAGAATATTTCAATTTTAGTTTGAAATTGTGTGTTGTTATTAATTTCTAAATGTATTAATAATTTTTTTTCATTAATTTAATAATAAAAAAGAAAGAAAGAAATGTTTAATAAAAAAGTGATGTGACAAAGAAAAACTAAATAACAAGTGTAAATGACTTGGTTTTTGTAATTTAGTTTTGTACAAAAACCAGCTGGTTTTTGCTTAGTCTAAATTCAGTATAAGAGTATTTACATAAATTTATTTTTATTAAATTAATAATTTTCAAAAGAATTTTTATTTATGTTATTTTAACTACATTTGCAGTAATTGTACAGTTTTACAATAATTTGTATGTACGTTGTTTTAATTGCATTTATAGTTGTTTTTACTACATTTGTCAGTTGATTTTTAACATTTAAAAATAACTTCACATTGCAATTGATTTAAATGCACATGTATTCTACATCTTTTTAACTGCAAATGCAGTCATTTTAACTGTCGTTTGCAGTTGATTTTACCTACATAATTCCCTGAGTGTACTTTATATCTTATTTATACCTTTGACCTCCCACAATCAGATGGTGTAGTAATAGGCACCTTTGCTGATGACACAGCAGCCCTGGCTGTTCATTCAAATCCTATCTCAGCTAGTAATATTTTTTTGCAAAAATATATAGATGACATCTCAAAATGGCTTAAAGATTGGCGTTAAAAGCCAATGAAAACAAATCAATACAAGTTACATTTACCCTTAGAAAGGAAACCTGCCCACCTGTAAGACTAAACCAAAACGAAATCCCTCAGGAAAATGGAGTCAAGTATCTAGGTATACTTCTCGACAGAAAACTACATGGAAAAAACACATTAAATGCAAAAGAAAATCCCTTGATTTACAACTTATCAATATGAACCCTCTCATTGGCTCGCGTTCAAAACTCTTACTCGATAATAAGTTGCTGATATACAAATGAATCCTTAAACCAATCTGGACTTACGGCATTCAACTGTGGGGAACAACTTCAAACTCAAATCTTGAAATATTACAGAGATTCCAATCAAAGGTTCTAAGAAAGATCACAAATGCTCCTATATATATTACAAACAACCAACTTCACAGAGAACTCCAAACTCCAACAATAAAAGAATACAAAATCAACTATCATCATACAGATATAGAATCGAAAATCATCCAAACCCACTAGCAGCAGTGTTTATGTCAAACCCAACTACTTTTACTAGGCTCAGAAGAAGAGCCCCCCAGTATTTGTAGGAATAAATCCCTTTGTATGTAACATTTGAATTAATTATATATAAACTTTAAAATAAATTATCAAACCAAATTTTTAACTAATAGCAAAAAAAAAAAAGGATAAGACTTCTTATATTTTTATTGTGGGACGATCACTGGATCCTCACTACTTTATTATTATATATGTATAAGCCAAATGCAATGATTAATATCATTTATTGATAGAATGCATTAATAAATTTAAAGTTTTGATAATATTATGGAAAAGTGTGCTGTTGATTGTAAGGTATTATTTGATAGCCTCCCGTGTTCAGTAGTACCACGGGGAAAGTAGTATCGAAAAATACTTGATTCGTCCGTAATCTCGCTTTCAGTGAAAAGAAAAGTTTAAGTATGGAGAGCCCACTACCGGGATGAGATCTTTTGTAATTTAAAGTTGATTGACTGCCACATGATGATTTTTTCTTTTTTTGAAATAACCGCTTTTACCTCCGATGCGAGCCATTACTGCCAAACCCAGTATATAAATTTGAACTAGATTTATATAAAAATTTAAAATCTTTAAACCAATTTTCTGACGAATAAAGTTGGAAATCTTAGCGGAATCTAAAATGATAAAAACACCAAATTTCAAATATTAAAGGTTTTTGTTATTTATTATTTTATTATCACATATTTATTATATATTTTGTCATATTTATTTTTGATTTTCATCATTAGGTATTTTATTTTCTTTATTATTTTAGTTTATTTTTATTGTAGTTTTTTTTTCATTTATTTATATAAAATTTTAAGACCTTTTACATTGTTTTTTTTTTATTATTTCAATTTTGTTTTAGGTATTACAATTTTTTTTATTTTATTGATTAATTTTTTTTAGTTATTTTAATACTTTTTCTTTTCTGGCAAAATCATTATTTTATTTTGTTTTATATTTTTTTATGAAAGTAAATTTCTTAAATTTTTTTTTGTTTTTTCACACACATTTGTTTTGTTAGCGAATTCAGTTCTGTTTTTTTTTAAATAGAATTGTTTTTGAGATTTTGGTTTTGAACTTTTTATATCCGGTGTTTCTTTCAAAAATTTGCGGAATCGAAAAATTTTGAATAATCAATAATTTTAGGGTATGAGTAAGGGTGAACGAAAGACCAGGTCCAGGAAAAGAACTAGACAGGTAAATTTTTATATAAATAGCTCTACCCCTCAGTTAGCTTACAAAATTAGTAGGCCAAATACTCCTAAAGCCAAGTCAAAGAAAAACATTATAAAGATTTATCCGGATATAAAGATTTAACATACGGATTTATCCGTAAAAATTATGAGTACACTCATAAAAAAAGTTAGTACAAAAGTCTGTTAAACGCGTTCTAATTCAGTTGAACTAATTTTTCCTGTTGTTTTCGTTTAAATCCGTTGTTTAGCTAAAGTTGTTAGTTATTCAATTTCACCACAAAAACATATTTGTGCTGTACTTGAACTAATTTTTCCTCCTGATATTTAGCTATTTTTTTATAAACGATTTTGACAATATATCAGCTAATATAGATAAATTTGTTGGCAACTTTTTTAATATTTGTGGTTTCAAAAGAAAACGATAGGGGCCCTAGTAGTGATTGATGGTGAAGTGTGTATTGGTGAGTTTGCCGACCAATACAAATTAGAAAATTTCTAGTAAGTGTATTTTAATGTGTGTGATGAGTCATCACTGATGACGCTTACTAATACAAATAAAAATAATATGACGCGTCTTAAGAAAGTTCTAGTAAATAAAATAATATGATAAGAGCATGTTTTCTTTTGTTTCTGTTAGTCAGCAAAGGAACGCAAAAGAAAACGGAGGTATACTGGACATTAACATTTCGCAGTTAAAATTGTTAACAAAAAAAATAATATAGGTTTGTTTTATAATATAAACTTTATTTATCTAGTAAAGTGTTGTTTTTTCAAACGCGTCATATAGACCAAATGCAATTAATATTGTAATTAATATGCATTTTTTTTTATTAATTTTTAATTATGTAGGTTTGAGGTTAAGAAGAAGAATAAACATTTTTTTCAAAGCTATAAACACATTAGGTCCGTTCGATTACTTTTCTCAGTCAAGTCCAGTAAGAATTACTCAGTACAAACTTACAGAGAGTAAGACAAGATTTACTTTCAATATAAAATTTTCGCAAACATGTACGCGAACACAAAATTTGCAACAATTTGCAAGTTTGTAGACACAGCTGATTACAACACCAAATATACAAATAAATTTGAACTGATCGCTATTTACAATAAACAAACATGTGTTTTCGAAACATATGTTTTTTTCTGCTTGCAAATTCTTACTGACAAAAATTTATCCAGTAAAAATTTGCAAGAAAAAGAAGAAGACTTAAAAACTCTCATCATAGAACTGTCACTTTATTCTCTCTTTTTTCTTTCTGTTTACTGAGTATTTGTGTAAACGAACGCCATCCAGTAAAAATTTGTACAAATTTGTACAAATTATCCAGTAATCGAATGGACCTATTATTAATCTGCAAATCAGACTAGATCTAGTTTCTGCCTTTTTCCTTTGGACAGGCGTCATCAGTGATTTTCTATTAAATTGTATTATTGTTTATATTTATTGTCAGATTGTCTCTATATGATAATTTTTTCAACAACCTGTCGGCTGTAGGAATCGAACCCATGCATTCTCACATTACAAACGTAACTATACCAGAGTTCGACAGCTTAGCCATCTAACCCACGTATGGCCTTGCTCATAGTGTGGCTAATTCATAGTTTTTCTTTTTCATTCAGCTTTCTGTTATTGTTTTTTCTCTCAGAAGTGATCAAACAGACATACAAACATTCTACTTTAAATTTTCTTTTGTTTATTTTCTTATCTCCTCTTTGTCTCCTTTTCACAAATGTTGCCACACTGACGTATGGTTTTTACGTACAAGTGTGGTCAACTTGTGTATATCGGAGACGGACTGCCAGCGGGGCATTTTTATTTTTCTAGTAAAGTGTTGTTTTTCCAAACGCGTCATATAGACCAAATGCAATTAATATTGTAATTAATATGCATTTTTTTATTAATTTTTAATTATGTAGGTTTAAGGTTAAGAAGAAGAATAAACATTTTTTCAAAGCTATAAACACATTATTAATCTGCAAATCAGACTAGATATAGTTTCTGCCTTTTTCCTTTGGACAGGCGTCATCAGTGATTTTCCATTAAATTGTATTATTGTTTATATTTATTGTCAGATTGTCTCTATATGATAATTTTTTCAACAATTCAAGGAATCGAACCCACTTTTATTTATTTACGGGAATATTATTAAATATGTTATTGGTTTTTCTTTTATTTCAGCCCTTTAACATTTTCATCTAAATTCTACCAGGTAGACAAAAGAAAAAGGAACCAAATAAAGGAACGCAAAAGAAAGCGGAGGTATACTGGACATTAACATTTCGCAGTTAAAATTGTTTTAAAAAAATAAAATAATGAGGTTTGTTTTATAATATAAACTATATTTATTTACGGGAATACTATTAAATATGTTGTTTTTCTTTTATTTCAGCCCTTTAACGTTTTCATCTAAATTCAACCTACCCCTGGCACACATATTGGCAAGAAAATACAAGTGATATTTAGTGCAAATAGTGTTTTTGGATTGTGTAATTTATTCAAAAATAATATTAACAATATTTACATTAATTTATTTTTATTTAATTAATAACAAAAAGTGATTGTAATTTTAGCAGCATGTTTTGCAGATTTCAACTGACCCACTTTCATTTCTATTAAACGAATATTAACTGAATTTTTTACCTGTTTATAACCAACTAGAATTTAGCAGAAAACATGTGCTGATTTCAACTGAGTAATTTTCATTTCCATTAAACAACATTTCTTATAAATTATTGTATTTGAACTAACTTTTTTACCTAAAATTTAGGTCACCTAAATTTAGCAGACCATGATTCTTAACATCATTGAAATTTCTTCTGGCGCAAATTCAGGTACTATTTCCTGTTATGTTAGCAGAATTTTTAACTATTTGTACGGGCTTTTTTTATGAATGTAGTACGCCTCAAGTAAATATGGGTGGATTACCACCAGTGGAAGATTTGTTAGGTCAGGGTACAAGTCAACAGGCAGCAGTAGGTCAAAACCCAGAGTTATTGGAAGAAGTCATGAAAAGGCTAATGATTCACGGCGTAAATCCTTAAATGACCCAGCAAAATCTTTCATTACCAAATAAGTGGTTATATAATAGAAATTCATAGCTCCGCACAACTTATTTTTTGGCGTCTAAACTCATTATTTTTGTTTGGCGTGGTCGTTTTTATAAGTAGTCACGCTTAACCGCTCGCTTACGAAAAAATGAGAAATAAGTAGTTATGAGATTTTGAATAATAAGTGGTTACACACATGCTTACAAAAAGTTGAATTATAAGTGGTTATCCGATTGCTTACTTGATTCTTAAAAATAAGGAGTTAAGCAAATACTGTTAGTTTAAGGAAATACATTCAGAAAAATTTAAGTTTTCTCTAGTGTGTAATTTTAGGACCCGTCATAAAAATTTAAACATAAAACATATTGACATATAATAAATAAAAATGTATAAAATTTAACTGTGTAAAAAGAACTTATTTAAACTATTACGAGTAAGTCATTATTTTATATTTAGAAACAATGAATACAATAGGTCGTTATTAGGAAGTCATTATTTTATATTATAAAATAATGCAAAAGGTAATGATATATCATTTTTGGTAATGCAGATAGTAATGAGGTGTCATTACCAATATTTTGCTGGGGAACGAAATGAAGCGGAACGTGAGTAATTTAACCGAGGTGGTAAACAAGATGAGTATGGTCTGTCTACAAATACAAAGGGACAATAAAAAAATATTAGAAAGTAACTTACCGAGAGCAGATGAAAATAGTCGACGTATGGATATATCAGGAGTTAATTCAGTACCAAACTCTGCAAAGTCATCGGTAAATGGCGACTCAGTTTAGAATCGAAATATGAAAGTCCGAATTGACAAATGGGGACTACATTTCGACGGCGATAATAACAAACTGGCTGTCGAATATTTCATATTTCGAGTAGACAATATGGATTGTCCGAATCCGAGCTTTTAGATCATTTTTACATCCTGGTGAAAGGAGTAGCCGAAAAGTGGTACCGGTTATTTGTCCAAACCAACTATGAGTTGGAATGGTCTACCTTGAAAACGGCACTACTAAAACAATATCAATCCAACAGATCGAGTTTTGAACTCATGAGAGACATGTTAGAACGAAAACAACTGCCTGGTGAATCGATCGATGCATTTTTCTTTGCAATGATTCAATTACGATCCCGGTTAAATATGTCCATGACTGAGGAGGAAATGATAAAGATGATTAAAAGAAATTTGAGAGAAAATATTGGAAAGATAGTTTACCCTATGGCTGTATCTTCAGTAGAACAATTGAGATCTGAGTGTATAGAAGCCGAAAAGATTTTTCTGCACAAAGAATCCAGGCCACATCTATCAATGCCAATCCCAAATAGATACGTCAGACAGGTAAATGAGATATTTGAGGAACCAGTAGATCTTTGCAAAAACATTGAAGGAGAATATGAAGAATTGGCAGCAGTAGGCATAGAAAAATCAGCAAATCCCCGCCAAAAATCCATTGATTTGTTGGAACTGCCGTCAAATTGGCCATGTCTTTATGGATTGTCCTTCAACGCAGAGGACATTGTTTTGCTACCGCTGTGGTAAACCCGACGTAATATCACCCAATTGTACCAACTGCAAATCAAGAAATTTTTACAGGAGCGACGGATTAGCGGGGAACCATCGTTCCAAGGAAACCCCGTCAGCGAATCAGCTGTAAATAAACCTACAAATATAAATAAAGTACACGAAATTATAAATTTTAATAAATTTAAACCAGAAATGAGGAACACTTATAGTTTAGAAGAGAGAAAGCAAAATTATGAGAAAATTAGAAATAGCATTATTAACGAAGCAATAAGTTTTAGGAGACCCTTATCGATCCGAATTCGAAAATTACGGCAAAAATTTAGAGAGAGGAGAGAAACTAAAAAAATGGTTATAGAGGCGATTAGATCTGCCGATAGTAAAGGTGATCCTCGCGCTTTTGCTGAAATAAGAATCGATGAAATTAATCTTTTAGGTCTTCTAGATACTGGAGCTTCGGTTAGTTTACTAGGAAAAGGTTGTAGAGAACTCGTAGATAAATTAGACGTTTGTATTAAGTCAATTTTTTCAGTAGTTTCTACTGCGGCCGGTAAAAACCATAGATTGTTAGGGAAAATTTAATTGCATGTTAAATATAAGAATGAAACCAGGAAAATACTTTTTTATTTGTGTCCTGATTTGGAACGAGAAGTATATCTAGGCGTAGATTTTTTGATAATTTTCCAGTTAGCTCCAGAAATTTTTCCTTTAGATGACATTCAAAAATTGCATGAAACTTTTAAAGTCGAGAACCATAAATCAAATTCACATAAATTAACTGAAATGCAGCATCAGCAGTTAAATGATGTTATAGATATGTTTCCATCATTTGAAAAGGAAGGTTTAGGGTGCAGAACTTTAGAAAAACACTCTATTAAACTTGTAGAAGGTGCTGAACCGGTTAAGGATAGATATTATCCGATTTCACCTGCGGTTCAGGAAATTACCTATAAGGAAATTGATGAAATGTTAGCCTTAAATGTAATTGAAGACAGTGAGAGCCCATGGAGTAATGTAGTTCTATTTCTAGTTAGGAAGCCAAGGAAAAATCGGTTCTGTCTAGATGCCAGAAAACTGAATAAATTAACAATTAAAGACGCGTATCTACTACAAAATATCGACGGTATATTAAGTAGGATATACGAAACGTATTTTATTAGTAGCGTCGATTTAAAATATGCATTTTGGCTGATAGATTTAGATGATGAAAGCAAACCGTACACCACTTTTACTGTAGCAGGCCGGCCACTCTATCAATTTCGGCTTATGCCTTTCCGGCTTTGCAACGCCGCTCAAAGACTTTGCCGTCTTATGGACAAAGTTATTCCACAAAGGCTGAAAGAAAACGTGTTCACTTACCTAGATGATCTTTTGGTATCTCTGACAGTTTTGAAAAGCATTTAAAGTTCTTAAAAGAAGTAGCCATCTGTTTGAAAAACGCGAATTTGAAAATAGGTTTAAAAAAATCCCAATTCTCCTTTCAACAATTGCGTTATTTAGGATTCGTTATTGGTGGTGGAATGTTGAAAACCGATCCAGATAAAATAGAGGCAATTCGGGCTATAAAATTACCAACAAGCCAGAGAAAAGTCCCAAGCTTTTTGGGTACAGCAGGATGGTAAGGCCGTCTTATATCAGCTCAATGGTGACAAGGAAGAACATCCTATAGCGTTCTACTCACAGAAATTAAATTCGTGCCAAAGAAATTACAGCGTAACCGAGAAGGAATGCTTAGCAGCTGTGATGACAATGAAAAAGTTTCGTCCTTATATTGAGATGATGCCATTCACTATAGTGACAGACCACGTAAGTCTTAAGCGGCTAATGGCGTTAAAAGACTTGAGCGGGAGACTGGCACGTTGGTCTCTGCAGCTCCAAGCATTTGATTTTGAAATTCAGCATCGAAAAGGATCCGAAAATATAGTGGCAGATATGTTGTCAAGAACGCCAAAAAACACTGTAGAAGAAGCTTGCCTTGACGATTTGTTCGATTTCGAAACCACGGAGTTCGAAAGTGAAGAGTATTTAGATTTGAAAAATAATATTGAAGAAAACCAAAATTTATTGCCTGACTTAAAAATCGAAAACGGTATGATTTTTAAGAAAACTTCTTTCGAACAAAATGAAATCGATGATTGTAAATGGAAACTTTAGATACCTGACAGCATTACTCAACTGGTAATAGAAAAAGCTCATACTATATTAACAACAGACCACGGAGGAGTCGCAAAAACATAGAGAGACTACGAAGATTTTTCTATTGGCCCAAAATGACTGCTCAGGTAAAATTATAAAGTATGGCAATATTCTGATGTATGCTGATGACGTGAAGATTTTTCTTACATTTGAAACATCTTCGGCAAGAATCTTGTTATAACAGGACTTGGATGGTTTTTATGTGTGGTGCAATCATAATCTCATGAATTTAAATTTTAAAAAATGTAAACACATGCGTTTCACAAGAAAATGGAACTCGTTCTGCATCTATTTTTTGGGTAGTCATGTTCTGGAATCTGTTGATGAATTCTTAGATCTTGGTATTTTACTAGATCCTAAACTAAACTTTATTAAGCACATTACGATGATGACAAATAAAGCTCGTGGTGTGCTTGCTTTTATAAAGCGATGGGCCAAAGAGTTTATCGATCCATAACTAAGCAACTATATACGTCTCTGGTAAGGCCAATCATGGAATATGGATCAATTACATGGGATCCTGATTCTGCAGTTCATAGTAAGCGTATCGAATCAGTTCAAAAACAATTTCTTCTGTTTTGCTTAAGGAGCACTTTTCCGAACCGTTTGGAGGATCTTCCACCATACACCGATATATTAGCAAGTATTAGGCTGCCTACATTAAGAAGCCGAAGAATAATGCTCTATACTGTATTCCTAGTCAACCTGCTAAATGGTAATACTTTTTCTGACTTCCTGCTCAGCAAAATAAACATAAATGTTCCCCAACGGTCAACTCGCAACTATACCCCCCTATATCTTCAAGTCGTGCAGACCACCTATGCTAATGCTGATCCTCTCAGAAGATTATGTCGTCAGTTTATTGAAATGTATGACTTTATCGATTATTCTATAGATATAGGCATTATAAAACGAAATATAATACTGTTTTTAAATACCTAGATTTAACATTATATTTAGTTGTACTATTTCAATATATATTATAGTCTGTAAGGATGTAATTCCATAGACTTAAATTAAATAAATAAAATAAAATATATGTAAAAAATTGCCAATTCTGTAAAGAAACAAAACCTACTAATCAAAATTTAAGACCTGAAATTGGAAACCAAGTCATCACTGAGAGGCCATTTCAAAAACTTTATGTAGATTTTTTGGGGAAATACCCTCGGTCAAAAAGAGGTAATTGCTACGTGTTTATTGTACTCGATCATTTCACAAAATTCTCGTTCATAAAAGCTACGAAAGAAGCAACGACTACCAATGTAATAGAATTTTTGGTTCAGAAAATTTTTCAAAAATTCGGTGTATCAGAAATTATACAGTGACAATGGTTCTCAATTTGTATCAAAATCGTTTGAAAACCTAATGAAAACTTATAAAATTCAGCATATTAAAACACCATTATATGGACCTAGTAGCAATGCTTCGGAAAGAGTTAATCAGTCAATATTGGCAGCCATCCGAGCATATTTAGAAGAGGATCACAGAGACTGGGATCTTTATCTCTCCAAAATTGACTGCGCATTAAGAAACTCTTTTCACAGTGCAACAGGTTTCACACCATATTTTGCTTTATTCGGTAACCATATGTATTCGAGCGGTGCTGATTACAAATTAGCAAGAAAACTTCATTCATTAACAGATCACCGAATTTTGACGCAACCGAATGAAAAAATGGAACAGATCAGAGAACAAATTATGAAAAACATGGAGAAAGTATATGAAAAAAGTGCAGCACGAGAGCACGTATTGTAAAATTTTTACCCGGACAAGAAGTTTATCGGCGAAACATGGTTTTGAGCAATTTTGAAAAAAACATAAATGCTAAATTCTGCAGGAAGTTCCTAAAATGTAGAGTGGTTCGGCCCGTAGGCAATAACATGTACGAGTTAGAGAATTTACAGGGAAAGTCTGTAGGCATTTGTCACTTAAAAGATATTAAAGTTTAAATTGTTTTTGTTTAATCGAAAATAGTTATACTGAATTTAGACTTTTGTACAAAACTAAATTACAAAAGCCAAGTCATTTACACTGGTTATTTAGGTTTTCTTTGTTACATCACTTTTTTGTTACACACTTTTCTTTATTTTTTTATTGTTAAATTAATGCAAAAAAATTGTTAATACATTTAACAATTAATAATAACACACAATTTCAAACTATAACAGAAATATTCTTAAAAAATTAAAAAATATTTTTTTGACACTTGCTTTACTTCTATATTCGTTGTAACAGGGTATACCGAAAATTAATTATAAATGATACCGGGTGTATCAAAAATGCACATTTCAGATATTTTTACTTGGTTTTTGGCAAAAACCAGGTAGAACCTGGTTTTCAGTTTGTATGAAAATTGTATGGAAAAACTAAATTAATTTTGTAGTTTTCGGCTCAAAACCTAAAAATAGCCAAAATCTACGAGTTTTTGCACAGTCTAAATACACTGTTTAGGGCTTGCCTAAATAAAAAATACACGGTTCTTTGTTGGTTTTAATTTTAGCTTAAGTTTTATTTAGTTTTAATTTTTAGCATAATTTTAATTTGTGTATGATTTTTAGTTTTTAATTTCTAATTGCTGTAATTTGTATTGTAATTGTTAATTGTAATTTTGTTTTTACTGTAATGTGCCACTGTTTTTTCACTGTTCACTATGTGTCCTGGTTTTACTTGTTTTTTTGTTCAATAGTTTATGTTAGAGTGTTTATTTATGAATTTGTTTTCAGCATTGATGCTTAAGAATGCATCAATACGCATTCTTTTTAGCAACAATAACAACATGTAAAAACCAATTCAGCTAAACCGTTGATTACAGTGCAGTTGATTAGTTTAGGGGTACACTAATGTGTATTAGTTTAGGGGCATCTCTAAACATACAATATTAACCCCAAAGTGCAATAATAGGTCATTAGTATATTTTTATTATTAATGTGACTATACAATCAATTATATGTATTATTGTCTTGATTTTTGCGCATAATTTTAGCAATTTAAATATTATATATGTGATAAATTTTAATACCTAATAGATTTTTTAGTAAAACTGGCAAACTTTTAAATATCTAGTAAATTTTTCTTAATACATACATTTTAATAACCGGCAATAATTTATTTTAAAAACCTGTGATATTACCTGTGATATGAGTGTTTGTTTGTATTTGTGATTTCCTTCTTTTTAAGCATTAGCGTTATAAAATCTTCAGTGCAATATATAAAATGTGCATATAAAATGTGCAGATGATGTATTGTTGAGGATCTTCTTTGATAAAAATATCTGAAATTAAATAAAAAAAAGGATACACAAAGTAAACTCTTATTTTCAAATAATTTATAGGTTTACTTCCCGTAAAATTTATTTCATTTTTGAAATTTTAACGCTGACAGAAAACTCATTTGAGAATCTCTGGGTCTTCTGAAAGCAAAAGAACTCGAGAGATATAGCCATGTCACAGCGAGCAACAACGATCCAAGGAAGAGAAGATTAGAGGCGTACCCGTGTGAATAAAAAGATCTGAAATAAAATTAAAATAAATTATAAAAATATTAAAAATTTATTAGAAAATATAATACGAAATGGAAGTTGGCAACCCTGGAACTTTAAAATTTATATAGAAAATTTAAAATTACAGGGACAAGAGTTCAATTTAATAATTAATGCTAAGAGCCAATTTTTGAATTTTTTTTGTTTGAAATTTAAAATTTAAGTATTTGTATAGCATGCATTTAGCCCAAAAGGGGCGTTCGAATTTGGTTTTTTTGCACTTTATGTGCTCCAATTTGCATTGGCCAATTACTCGAAAATTTTAAGATCTTTTGAAAAATGGGTTAGCCACTATGATGGGTTAGCCACTGTGATTTGGTATAGATGAGGTTTCCGGCGGATGAAAAGGCTCAGGATCCATTAAAATTTGCTTCATAGAATCTGAAATGGGAAGAATGAAATTATAATTAGTATAGCCCGGTTAGCTTAGTCAGTGAAGACTCTATCTCAAGGTGTGGGAGTTCCCCACGTTTTTTTTATTGAACTTACCTTATTTTTCAGTTTTTTTGTGCCCGGCTAGATTCTGAGACCCGTCTCAGGGTGTAGGTGTTCCCCACGTTGGGCAGTTAATGGCAACCTACCCGCACACCGTTCCCTACTGCGTCCACTTGCAGAAAACGGAGTTTTGTTGCGGGAGGTTGACATACCTCGATTTTCCATTGCAATTTTTCCAGTCCCGCTCGCAAAAAAATTTTGCGTGGCGGGTACTTAGAAAAAGCACCTTAGGAGGGTGGCCTAACCCGAGTCCCGTTTATTTTTGTTTGTAAGCCATTGGTGAGGGGTTTGCGGCCACTGGAGGAACCTTCTCCAACCCGAGTCCCGGTTGTGGCGCATATTTAATAAATTCGTGCAGGAGGCTATATTTCCGGAGCGGACCAAACTCCAGCCTCGAGTCCCAGTCACATTTAATTTTGGGGTAAACTTTATATGAGAATGTGGCGCGTCACACCACCGTTTACTCCGACTACTTTTTTTTGTTGAATGGTTGAAAAGAGGCAGGAAAGGAAAAAAAATAAAATTTGAGAGGAAATATATATCACAAATACAAACCGTGTAGAACGGTTCAAATTATCCTAATCCTGTGTCGGCCCTCCGACGCCGACAAGTTAGAAAAAATTACCGGTGACGGTTCGAAATCGGCTGAGGCCAGTTTTTTTTTGTTGCGCTGAATTATCATTCATTGCACAAGTTTGATCTTTCAGTGTTTTTTTTAAAGCATAGACCGAAACCCGAATTGCTTTCTTTGTTTGGTAAAATATTAGGAGAAATCTGCCACTCACATCAATTGCAGCACGAACACATAAATTAAAGTGGAAGCGGCTCAGAACCGGCATCGATCGAGCCACGCGAATTGGACCTCTAGTAGCTGTTTTTTGTTTACATCTGTACAGTACTATTATTATGAGTAGAAGGCAACATGGAAAAAAATATTTGTAAAAGGCACACGGTTGTATTTTCCATTTAAGAAAGCAAACTGACAAAAGTGTTTTAAAAATATTTTAAATTTAAAAAAGGCAATTTGAAGGATAGGATCGCTAGGAGGGGGCAGGGGAGTATGGTTATAGGACAAAATGGAGGAAAAAGTCCAATAATATGTATTTTTATTAAAAGAAAATTAAATTTGATGATTTTTGGGAAAATAAATATAGGAATACATTGATGGAGGAAAAACCGAAGATCAAAAGGATTTCATATAGTTTCCAAATACAGAAAAAAATAAAGATGGAGAACTAGCGCTGAAAAAGTAGTTTCTAAAAATGTGTATAATATTTTTAGAAGGAATGTTGCAAAACCCTTACCATAGCATTCCCAGCATGACCCATTCTGACCGCCTAGCTCAGGGACGTCAGGGGGGGATCGACCGATCACCTGGGAAGAGGGCCGAAACAATAAAAATTTCTAAAACAACTAACAAAAAAAACTCTAACAAACAAAAACCACCATAAAAGCTCAAAAATAATTTTGTGTATAATAGTTTATATACACCACAACCTCATAAAACTGACGATGGGCACTTGACACAAGTCCCACAAAAAAAACCCACAAAATTTACCATTGAGATTGACCCACAACACAGACAGACTCAAACACAGGCAATATTTTAACTAACCAATAGATTTCAAAGGGACAAAAGTTGGTATATGCCCTTCTAGTAGCCCACCCTGCCATGATAACCTATTGCTATTTTTATCCTAGGCTACCCCACTAACAACACAAAACACTGGTCACTGGTCACCCTACATACTTACGCTAACACACACCTAAACGTTTTAGCCAGACATTGGGTCATATGAATAAAACTTAGCAGTTACTTCGAAGTAATTACTTTGGGCTTAGGAATGGCTTTTAACTCCAAATTTACCAATTGACTGGTAGAATAGCATGAAATGTAAACGAAAATTAAAAAATTAAATTTCTAGTCTACTCCCAAGCAGACTAGATTTGTGAAGTAATTGCTTAAAAAACCCTGTATTTCCCCCTATTAGTAATATCTATTTTTTATTCATATGAGCCATTATCTGAAGAATGTCAACCAAATGATAACATAATAAAGTTTTAATTTTAAAAATATAAAAATCATTTTTGTTTTTATTTAATAATTCCTAAGACTACGCAAAGATAAAACAAAAGTAAGTATACCAAAAAAAACCGCAAAAATGAAAAATGAATCAAAAAAAAAAAAATGGAGGAACTACGTAAGTATAATTTTTAAAAGCAATAAAATGGCGATACTATAAAAAAATTAAAGTGAAGGTTAAACTAAAAGTAAGTAAAACTAAATGAAATTTAATTAACCAAAAAAAATAACAGTATAAAAAGAATAATAACAATTAACATTTGATAAAAACTTAACCCCTAATTCCTAAAATATCCCTATCAACAAAACCCCTAGACCCAAATCTTCTGGCCTTTAAAATTTTCTTTTAAATTTATTCAAATTGCTACCTATGAGAGAGCTCTCTTATACGTGTTATATCATAATTTTTCACTAGGTCAACTATGGACCTTACCGCGCACAAAAAAAATGGGGAATATTTCTACGGTGTTTTGGGATTACACGACAACAAAAAAAATTAGCACTAAACACTACGCTATATATATATATAAACAAAATTGATTTTCACTAAGCCTAATGCTGCTTTGACTTCCGGTTTATATATGTTCTTTTTTTCTTTTAATTAATAAATTTTAAATTTTTTTATCTATCTTGATATAAAACGCACTTTTACTTTAAAATTTCAAACACTCGTTCACTTGTATAAAATTTTCGAACTCACCGATGTTTCTTTTTTCCTTACATACACCAACCTTCCGCTCCCACCGCCGGAACCAGATGCCAATAATTTTCTTGAAAAATTTCACTCCAACCATTCAACGTTGGCCCGAAATGGCTTAGATATCCCGCTACAACCAGCTCATACAATATCCTGCCCAGTCGATTAAAATGTTGGCAAATTCCTTGAAATTTATTGCAAAATACAGTGGTTTGTTGCCCCAATTCCATACACCGGTGGCACAAATACCCACTCTGCGCAAAAAAATCTCCAAAGCTGGTGACTAATTACTAAAACAACCGGCACACTCAATTGACTGGTGTAGCAATCAAAACTTCATAAAAAAAATGGTGGACTACAACCCTGCCGAATCCAAGGTTTGTAGTCCACAATATCCTGAAGAACAAATTCGCACCCTTAGGCAACCGGTGAGTTCTGGTAAACTACATCAAAAAACCAAGATCTAAAAAAAATTCATAAATTTAACAATTTCAATAACACTTACCCACACACAATGGCCTCCAAATGGTTTGGTTAAATAATGTCCTCGGTTGTAATAGATCCTTACGGCAACCTGTTGTCACCAAAGTTCTTGCAGCAATGAAGCTGCTGCGAAACTTTACTCTCCACCAAACCATTCGCAAGGCATTAACTAACACTACAAATTAGCTAAACCCCACCCATCTAACTCTAATTTCTGTCTTATATCTATCCTATTCTATCTTGTACTTAGCACTATCACTAACCTAATTTACTCTTTTCCTTTAACATTGCTAATTTTAGTATACAGCCTTTTTTTCCTTCTCTTCTGTTTTCGCGCCAATTCTATTAAATTTACTTAAATATGGTTCCCTAAAAGATCCCATATAGATTTTTTTAAATAGGATAAATATAAACAAAAATCTACAAATAAATATAAACACGGTTCCCAAAGGTCAACAAACTTCATATTGCTGGCCTTGAAATTTAGATATACCATCTAAGCCATGTATTTTAGGCTACATAGTGCTGCTCATTTGGTTGAAAGACCAGGCTAGCAGAAAAATCAGCAAGTAGTCGTTATTTTACATTTATCATTTTCACTTCCTTCTTTTCATGTGTAATTATTTGGAATTTCCCCAATCTATTTAAAATTATTGTTTACTTCTCCTACTCCACATTCGCACCTTTTTTAATTCAGCACGAAAACAGCTGTTTGAAGTTAACAACTCTGTTTCATCGAAAACAAAATAAACACACCGCTACAGGAAAAAGATGGAGGCTTGGCGGGAAAATTTTAGGGAAAAATAGGAAAATTTGGAAACGATTCCCGCAAAGGATTGGAAGAAAAACGAAGGACGAGGGTAAAAGAAAAGCGGAATTTGGGGTCATATAAAAATGACTCTGGACTGCGATATGACCATGGTTGGGAGGGCTGAACGGGGACTAACATCCGTCTCCAAATCATCGTGTGGTATTTTTTGTGATAGTTTTAGGTTGTTTTTTTTTGAGTTAAAATAGAAAGTTTTTTATGTGCGTTCGCCCTCAGTGAAAGGGTTGGGACCTACTGGGATGTCTCATGACTTCTAGCCGGAAACCTCGCTGGGATAACCGTCCGTAACATGTTATCACTGATTTATTAAACTTAAGCCATATTTTATTTATTAATTTATGTTCAATTATTTAGCTCTTTCCTTCTGCCTTGTTAAAACAATTTGATTAATTTATTTAATTATTTATTTTATAATTATTATTGGTATTAATAGTTGGATGCAAATTAAAGCAGTAGAATCTTCATTTTTGCTTTAATATCTTAAATTTGGAAAACTATTTAATTACAACATAAAAACTAATTTTTTAATTTGTTACTATTGAAACTATATCCGGAAATACTATATCAAATTAAAACACGTCTTGTTATTTCGACGAATAAAAGAGAATAGAAAAATATTCTTTATTGAGTTGTATAATGTTGCCAGATTATTTAAGAACATGTAAACTACTAAATAAGTGTTGCTAACTACTCTAAATTAATTTTTCATTTCCAACATCCTCACTAAAAATTCGTTTACATCTACTTTAAACCCATATCATCTAAAAATTTATTCAGCTTAGTGCTCGTTAGGGGTTTCGTCAGAATATCCGCTACCATCTTATCAGAGCTTATAGATTCCAGGGCTATATTTTTCTTAAGGATGTTGTCTCTAATGAAGTGATCCCAAGAAACATTTTTACGGACTCTCCGGCACGTACGGATTCATGAATCCGGCTTTTACGGCACGTTAACTGTCCGTAATGTACGTATCCGTCAATGCTTGCACGTATACGGAACATTAAAGGACCGAATAATGGATTTTCGTACCTTTAAATACGGATTTCATCGGTTGCAGTTTGTTTACAAAATAAAAAATTATATTTTTAAAAGTCGGTTAAAATATTATTATAATGGGAAGAATATATGGAGAATACGCAATAGAGGGAATTCTTTCTATCACACCATTAATCAAACAACATCAAGTAAAACGTAGGATTTATGAAACTTAATGTTTCACAATGTTTTGTGTATAACATGTGAGAATTTTCATCGTGTACACAGTCAATTAAACCATAACTAATTTATTGTCTCTTTTCCATATAGATGTTGGATTTTACTCCGGGTCCCTAAGCGCTGTATAGATAGGTAAATATTGTAATTGTAAATAATAATTATTAATGAATTTATAAAAAAGAAATACTTTGTATTGAAAATAATAAACATATGGTCTAATTTTTGGGAAAAAATCGGTAGGATACGGACAAGGAAATACTCCGTTATTCCATGACATAACGGTCCGGAAACGGTCCGGCATTGACGGACTTTCAGCGGACTAGTCCGTTGTTTACATGACATAAAGGTCCGTCATTTCGGACTTTTAACGGACTTGTCCGTTTTTAACACGACATACCGGTCCGTCATTGACGGATTTTCAACGGATTCAAATCAGTTTCGATGTTCCTTATGTTCCGTTTTCTGGTCCGTAAACGGATCCAGAAAACGGTACGTATACGGAGTTGGATTCCGTTTATGACGGACCGAAAACGGTGCGTAAACGGAACGAATTGTTTGTTGGGATGTTTTACAATAATATGTTTAGTTTTAGGATGATATGATTCATTTAAAGCAAGTTGATAGTTTAATTTGTATTAGCTCCTCTTCGAGTCCTCTTAACCAAAGCGTCTCTTTAACAGCCACTCCCATCGCCATATACTCTGCTTCACAAGTTGAGACTGCTGTAGTTTGTTGCTTTTTGGAACCCCATGCTATTGCACCACCCTTTTTTATCAATACGTACCCGCTGACAGATTTTCGTCCCTCTGGATCAGCTGCATAATCAGCATCAGAAAAACTTAAAGTTTCAAAATTTTCCTTCTTTTAAAAAGTTAATTTGTAGTTAATTGTACCCTTTAAGTACCGTAAAACTCTTTTTGCAGCTATCCAATGTTGACTTTCATAGTTTTGTTAAATTTAGTGCATAGCTTATATCTGGCCTGGTGACTTGAGCCGGAAAAAGCAGACTACCAATAAGTTCCTGGTATGGATACTTATCTCTAAAGCATAATTTTCTGATTTCACACACATTTTAAACATACCTTTTTCTTCAAATGCCTCTGAATAAATGATGTTGTCCTTTTGTATTAGGCACAAGTAAAACGTCATTTACCGTAATGTATTCCATTTCGTTGTTTAATCTTTGTTGTATACGAATGTTACCAATACCAATTACTTTGAGGCTGTTGTTGCTAGCTACTGTCACATAATCTTCAACATCAAATTTTGTAAAATTCACAAATACATCCTTACAATTTACCATATGTTAAGTAGCGCCAGAATCTATTAACCAATTGTTGTCAGCACTGTTAAATTTTGTTGCAAAGCTCGCTGTTAATGTTCTTTCATATTTTCCGCCATTTTGTTTCTTCTGCACCTTACAACATTTTGCAATATGGTCCTCTTTTTTGCAATTAAAACAAATTACCTTTTTACCTCTTTCAGTAAATTTTCTACCTTTTTGTTTACTATAAAACGATGATTCTGTTGCCGTAAAGTTGTTGTACGTATCAAAATCTTGTAACAATTTCGTTTTGATTGTATCTGCTGTAATTTTAATATTGCTACTCTCAATAGCCATTATCATTGGACCAAAATGTTCCGACAAACCAAAAGACTTCCAACCCATTCATCATTCACTTTAAAACCAATTTGATTTAACTTCTGGGCAGTGTCTATTATTTTGTCCACATATTCACTAATACTAGTGCAATTTACCAGTTGCGTTGTTGTTAACTTTCTGAGCAATCCACAACGGCGCGTTAAACCAGAGTCATCATATGTAGCTTCCAATTTCTCCCAACTACCTTTTGCCGTTGTAACATCTTGTATATGTACGTAAAGATTTGATGAAATATACAGCACCAACCTAGAAGTGGCCTTTTCATTTATTCCAGCATTCTCTTCCGTACCAAGCACAGCCTTCCAATAGCCCTGCAGCTTCTTGGCATGTTCCACAGCGAATTTCCAGTTATGGTAATTCTCCCTCCCAGTAAGCTTCTCTATTTCAATAATCTTCTCTATTTTAGCTATATGTACTGGGCCAATAACCTGTTGAAACTATATCCGCAAATACTATATCAATTTAAAACACGTCTTGTTATTTCGATGAATAAGTGTAGGGCCAGAATAAGAGATCAGCGATTTTTTCTATACATTTTGATATTTAAAAATCGCTGGGCGTAGCTGTTGGAGATATAATCTATTTTATTTTAATGGCGGATTTTGTTATTCTCCCATTTTTTCTTTCTCATACTCTCACCAATGTTGTCAACTCTATTGTTATTTTTGATGTTGTTCACTACATTTTTTAATATCAAAGAGTATACCTAACAAAGGCAATCAATGGCTCTTCTGAGTCTTTTTCTATTTTTTTTTGCAAAAAAAAACTAAAAAAATTCTAATTATTAAAATTTTGTTTTCTTTATTTAACTGAGATATTCAACATTATTATTAGCTCGTTAGTTCATCGTTTAGCATTGTATATTACATACATGGGCAAATGCGGCCCCACGGGCCGCATGCGGCCCTTCATTAATTTTAAAACAAAAAAAAATTTTTTTAATTAAAAAAAATATTAATGAAATAAAATATTAATTAAATAAAAAAAAAATGAAATTAGAATTTAAATCAACAAATATCGACTTTTTTCCACAGACGTCCTATAAAACTTTTTAAAGTATTTTCTCCTCCAATATACGAATATTAAGTGGAAAATTCCTTCTTCTTTATTTAAACCTTAAGCCTGGGAAAAATACTTTATGGCTCAATATGACGTAGAAATACTCTCTAATTTTTTATGAGTTTGAATTCAAAAAAACTACCTTTCATTCAAGGAAATGTTTAAGGCTGTTCTACATGCCTCGTAAGGATCTCTAAAATATACTTGTGAGAATTGTCCTACAAGCACTTAAATTTGGTAAAACACTTAGACACAATAAAATTTTATTTATACACTAACGGAAATAAACCTGGGAAAATAGCAAAACAATTAGTAGCTTTTTCTGCTATTTGTACAGGTTTATTATTTAAAAGTAACTTTGCAGCAAAATTTTTGCAGGTTTTTGCTAAATGTTAGTAAGATTATAAGAGCAAAAATAAACTCTTAAACATACTAATAGTCATCATGTTAAAATCAATAGAAATATTGGTGAAAAATAGTAGACTGCTGATTTCGCAAATAGATTTTTATTCTCTTAAAACAATTAAAAATTTTTGGAGTTTTTTGATTCTACTAATATTTAGCAAAATTGGTTGCTGATTCTAGCAGAGTAAATTTTTATTTCAATTAACTAAAATTTAGCTCAAATAAAACTAAAATTCCATATATTTCACAGCTTTATTTTTGCTATTCTTATCTTAGCAAAGAAAATCTGCTAATTTTAGCAGTTTTCTATTCAAGGTAATTTTTAACTAATTTTTAGCAGCTTTAGCAAAACTTTTTACAGGCTTTTTTCTATTAGTGTACTTAACCTGAACAACCACTCCGTTTTTGACGGTATTATACCGCTTTTTAAAGCGGTATAATCGAATTTTTATCTCGCTTTTAAAGCAAACAATTCCGCCTTACCCCAATTTTTTAATATGATATTAAACTTTTGAATAAAGTTTTTACAATTAATTTTTTCTAGAGCTCTCAGCCAACAAACGAGCCCAAAAATGAATCAGAAAAGTGCTCAAAATATATTATTAAACTTTCACTTGTATTAAAGTGGTGCATCCAAAAGAGCCTTCTTTTTGATTCAAAAATGGCTCAAAGAAATATTTTAAAAAATTCCTTGGGCTAAAAAATTAATCTTTTTTGAGTCATTTTTGAATTGTTCACAAAATATTCAAATTTATTTACATTTCTGGGTCGTTTCTGAATCATCTTTGGATTTAAAAATTTGCCTCAAATTGTTGTGGCTTCCATGATTCATTTTACTAAGAGTAATATTTTCATCCAAAAAATGCGTAATTTTTGAGAAAGAAGTTTAAAATATAAAAAAATATGTGCTTTGCTTGAATAATTTTCTTTTGACTTACTAAATAAGAACCCTCATAAAAGTATTAAATTTTCTGCCGGGGTTATCAGTCAAGGGATTAAAATCCAATAAGTAAATTTAAAAATATTTGAAAAATTTGTAAAAACCTTAAACCAAATTTTTGAAATAACGAACACTATATTTTCGAAGATTAATTCGACAGTTTTTTGATTTCAGATTCGTATTATGGAGGGCAAAATATTTTAAAAACATTTATTGAGTCTGTGCCTTATATTTTTAAATATATTTGGATCAAAAATATAAAAAATTACAAAAATATAAAAGATTTTGATGTACTTCTCCGCAACATTGACTCATAAAGTATTTTCCTGGGTGAGGGGATAAAAAAGAAAGACCCACAACTCGAAGGCTATTCAGTGGACCGTTTTTGACTTTACATCCGGGCTTAGGAAACCAAAATACTCAAAAAAAGATTTTAGCAGAAGGCTGTACAAAAAATTCATTTTGGTCGAGTAATGTATTAATTGGTGCGGCCCTCGGTAAGTTTGTGAAATCCTAAATTTGGCCCGTCAAGCCATTTGTGTGCCCATACCTGGTATATTATGTTTGCAGTAAACTAAGAGACATATGAGTGGCATAAAGTCTCCTTGTTATATATAACACATGCTCAATTATGTCGCTGCCTCTGTACGTCGTTATTTTCCTCAGAGCGTAAATCGCTAGCCTCTGCGCTCTTATTCTGGGCCTACACCAGTGTTGCCATATAGCCAGTTTTAACTGTTTTTTGCAGTTTTTTGGGATGCCTAACAGTTTTCCAGTTTCTTCATGTAAAAAACAGTTTTTTTTTAATTCATAGATTTTTTACAGTTTTTTCATATTAAATCGGCGCATTTGTTTCATTTACATTTTTTTTTTATTATTATTTTACCTAAAATTTAAGAATTAAGATATAAAAGTGCTTATGCATAATAATCTGAAAACCTTATAATACGAATTTTGTATAAAATATTTGTTTTATAAGCCATTTATAAACTTTGAAAGTGATTATGCCTATGACCCAAAAATTAAAATAAAACTTTCATATTGTAAAAAATTAGGTACAAATCGAAACGTAAATGGAAAAACGAAAAATTTTTATAACTAATTTCATCAAAAATTAGTACGGAATAAAATTGGCTAAATCATATTTGATACGTCATAGATCCGACGGACATATTTAGCCGAACTTTTCAGATCACTTCTAAAAGAAGGATAATTTATAAATTTATATTTTTTTGAAAAAATTTTTAAAACAATGTCTTATCAAAAAATGTTGAAATTGGAAAAGGTTCACATCTCGGATTCTATGAACTTTTTTTAACTTCAGATTCGGGCCTAGGAGACCAAAATTCTTTTTAAAAAATTTTTAATTAGGAAGCTGTGCAAAAAGTCGATTACTTATAAATGCCTACTATTTAGGCATAAATTATTGAAATCTCGATATTTTGAAAATTGAGGCGCTGGGATAATATTTTAGTCCGAATATACTTCGGAATCCCAGAATTTCTTCTGATTTTTAAAATTTTTTTCGAAAAACAGCTTTTCTATAAAGAAACAGGTTTTCTTTACAGTTTTTCTAAAAAAATATATGGTAACACTGGCCTACACTAAAAGAGAATAGAAAAATATTCTTTATTGAGTTGTATAATGTTGCCAGATTATTTAAGAATATGTAAACTACTAAATAAATGTTGCTAACTACTCTAAATTAATTTTTCATTTCCAACAGTTACCATTCCACACAAAGCATTGTCAGCCTGTCCTGTTTTTAATACTAATTCCTTTTTCAGTCTCAATCATTGGGCCATATAAATAACAGCCTTCAAGCCTAAAACATGTTGATCACCCTTAGCTTGTGGCAGCAACCATGAAAAATAACAATCAGCACATTCTGGATAACCGGCCAACAATTTATACACTCAGGGAATTATGTAGGTAAAATCAACTGCAAATGACAGTTAAAATAATCAACTGACAAATGTAGTAAAAACAACTAAAAATGCAATTAAAACAACATACATAAAAATTATTGTAAAACTGTAAAAATAACTGCAAATGTAGTTCAAATAACACAAACAAAAATTATTTTAAAAATTATTAATTTAATAAAAACAAATTTATGTTAATACTCTTAACTTAATTTTATTCTATAATAAATTTAAAATAGAGCAATCAAAATTTACACTTAATATCACTTTTAATGTTCAGTACTGTCGGTAGTGGTGATACTCTACGTGAAAAACAAAAACACCGGAAGCAAAACTCGCTCTGAATGGGAGCAAGATCCCCTTTGTTCTCCTTGGTATAATATCATATTAAACATATGTTGTGAGTATACCAATTTTTTGTTTCAAATACCAGCTTTTAGCGACATCTATACCAGGTTTTTTTGGCCACTATCTAACATCACTGGTGGAAGGATATGATCATGTATGTCCCTCATATACAAGACCTTGTATGGGGATTTCAACTTGTGAAGTGGGTGTATAAGCTAAAATTTTGCTGGCAGCACTGCTGTTTTTTCTTTCAAAATTGGTTTTTGTTGAAACTGTGTATTAAAACTGAATTGGGGAAAAATTTGTGGAACCAATTATTTATTTATTTTTATTTCAACTTGCGAAAAGTTTACATGGACAAATTGTTTTTAAGTAACATTGCATATTATTGTAAAAAAATCTATAATTCTAGTTGTATTAGCAAGTGATAGTTGCAAGTTATAGTTTTTAGATGCTAGGTACTGTTATAGCAACAGGACTCTATGGCGCATAATTTTAGTTTTATACCAAGCAGTGTTGTCAGATAAGGGGATTTTAACATCGGTTTGGACAGATTTTCGTGGGGTGGGATTTGGGGATCTCACAGAAGTTTGGGGATTTTACCTAGTTTTAAAGTGTTTTTGGGGATTTCAGTTTTTTTTTTGGATATTTTATAATCTTAATTTAAAATCCAGTTTTTCTCTGATGTACATTATTTTGTCCAACTACACACAAAAAAATATTAGCTTAAATCATCTAATTAAAGATTTGTTTAAAATAAAATTTGTTTTTAAATAAATATTTAACTGAATTAAATAAATCTTGTGAATTCTTTAATTTATTCCATTAATCGTACACAATTTTTAGTAATTGAGAAAATAGTAATTGTCTGGAACAATTTGATAATTAAACCTGGTTTTTACTTTTTTGTGTGTACTTTTTAAAGTTAGCAATACTTTTTAATACTAAGTAATACTAATTTAAAAGAAATGGTAACCATATTATAACCTGAGTACCGATTCCGAATGGTTTGTGAAGCGGTGAAAAATATTTTTCACTCATTTAAAAATAATGATAACAAATGACAGTTTTTATTTATCACTTCACCGTTTGCAAACTATTCAGAATCGGTACTCTGAGTACCGATTCTAAATGGTTTGTGGAGCGGTGAAAAATATTTTTCACTCATTTAAATATAATGATAAAAAATTACAGTTTTTATCACTTCACCGATTGCAAACCATTCAGAATCGGTACTCTGGTCGATTAATACGACTATCTTTTATTAAACACACCTTTCCACACGTTCCCTAAATCTGTGTGAAAAATAAGACAAAAGTTTTGTCACAAAACGCATACAAAAAAATAGCTGCAAGTAAACTTTGCTGTCGTTTTGTATTTTGTTTTCTATTTGCACAAATCTATGGATAGAACAGACGAAAAATAAATGTATAACTTGACGTCTACACAAGATATAAAATTAATGTCAAAACACGAAAAATACATGCTTTGAAGATGCGGAGTCGTCAAGTAAACCAAAACAACGTTTGTGGACCCGGGGTTTGACTATTGTTTATGATTTTTTGAAAAAAAGCTTACAGCATTTTTAAATAGCTAAACAGTAGTATGGATATGCGGGTTCTGCGCCAGAGGAGGAGTGTTTTTATGAGGAGAATTGCTTTTCTACTATGAGGAGGAGTGTTTTTGTGAGGAGGAGTGTTTTTTATGAGGAGGATTGCTTTTCTATGAGGAGGATTGCTTTTCTATGAGGAGGATTGCTTTTCTATGAGGAGGAGTGTTTTTTATGAGAAGAATTGCTTTTCTATGAGGAGGATTGTTTTTTCTTTGCTTTTTTATGAGGAGGATTGTTTTTTCTTTGCTTTTTTATGAGGAGGATTGTTTTTTCTTT
The DNA here is from genome assembly GCA_949987735.1 of Leucophora obtusa. Lineage (NCBI taxonomy): Eukaryota > Metazoa > Arthropoda > Insecta > Diptera > Anthomyiidae > Leucophora > Leucophora obtusa. The sequence continues at coordinate 78,700,400 of OX465296.1, forward strand.
GCTTTATATTTGAGGAGGATTGCTTTTCTATGAGGAGGATTGCTTTTCTATGAGGAGAATTGCTTTTCTATGAGGAGGATTGTTTTTCTATATGTAGGTGATTGTTTTGAGATTGCTTCTTTTTCTTTGCTTTATATTAAATAAATTAAAACGATCATTAATGCTGAGTATTACATTTTGGACGTTCATTCAAATATACATACAAACATACATGCATAAATAAATATTACAAATAAATGCACAAATATACTTTTTTTGTACATTCATTTATTTAAATCAAACATACATACATATACTATACAAAAATTATTGAAATCTGATAAACTCATAAATGACGTATTTTTGAATTTAACTCAAAAAAAAAAAATAAAGAACATTGACATTTTTTAATTTACACAAAAAGTCTCATAAATTTCAAGGCTAGAATTTACAATTATTGTTAAATGAAGATAACATATTTTTAATAAAAAATTTTCAGTCAAAATATTTATGACGTGTGTTTCTAATTTGCACACCAAAGTTTTTGATGTGGTCATATAAAAAGACCATTATTACTTTCAAAAATCACATTAATAAAATTTATCTCGTCAACTAAACAAATCTATAATGGTATGAAAACTTTTTCATGTATATAATTCTTGTTTAAATATTTTATTACATATATACATATTTTTTATTTAGAATTTTCAGGATATTATAGATCTGGCTCAAGGGATTAAGCCTGAATATACAAAAATAGATGACCTCCCACCATAAAATACAATTTTTAATGTAACTAAATTTCAATGGAGAGATACCAATTACGGAACTAAAGTGGCTATTTATTTAGACATTAATAAATTGTTCTATTTACCACATCGAATGAGTAAATGTTTAGCAAAGCAAGACCCCTATCTCACAATAATGAACGAAAAAGAATGGACTATAATCTACAAAGGTAGAATTTCACCCAATGGTCTTGCAGTTTTTAATTTAAATTATCAATGTAAATCCCCTACGTTATGTATATACCTAAATTAATTTAAATGAAATAAATTATCCGAAAATTAAAAAAAAAATATGTTTTTATTTTTTATGTTTTCATTTATTTTTGCAATTATTCTTTTTTATTATTTGTTTTTAGAAAATTAAATAATTAGAAACATTTTATTAAATAAACACAAGACTTAATATATGGTATAAACAAATGAAATAATAAAAAATTTTAATAGTTTTCGACAGCCTCTGTCAAATATCCGTCATCACCATCATAAAGTGTCAGCAAATCTTTTACATTATCCAATGCTTCTATCAGAATGTTATCATGCCCATCATATAGGTCAATCGGCGGTAGCACCTATACTTTTAGCACCTCCACAGCATTCCCAGATTCGGACGGGACTTCAGGATCGGATGGCGTTTCAGTAACTTCCGCCATTTGTTTTACTAAAACATGAAATAACAAAATATATAAATAGCTAATATTATAAATAACATGTTATTAATTTTTACTTACCAATTAAAACTTTTGCCTTTTTGGCGACAAAGTTATGAATCGACATAAAATGCCGTTTCATGTTTTGCCTATTGGAAAAACTTCTATACAAAATGCACAATAGTTGCGGGACATTTTTGTAATAATAATTTAAATTTTCTCCCCTAACGCCTTAAATATTGAATAGAAATTTTATTTCTGAGACTACAGGGTCTCATACTATTGAAGTTACCTATTAAGCCATAATATGTTGTCACGTTTCGTTGAAAACGTAAAATTTCTTGATTATAGAAAATTAAAAAATATAAAAATTTTAAAAATCTATGAAATAAGAAACATATCTAAAAAGTATATTTACAATAACATATATCTTTAGGTTTGTGATACTATGTATGTATATATGTACATAAACGTAATATGAAAAAATTATGATATATTAGAAATTAAAAAATTTGTGTGATAAGCAGAGAAGACAAAATTGTTATTTTTGCTTTTTATGCTTTTTATTGCTTGTTTTATTCATATTTGCTTCTTTTTTCTTTTTTGGATTTGCCGTTTATTAGCTTTAAAATATATTTTTCTTAAGATTTTTGAGCTTTGAAGTACTGTTTTGAAGACTTTTTGCACAAAAATGTTTTTTTTTGCTCACAAAAAATATTTTGTTCTTAACTTTGAATTTTTTTTTAAACTGTTATTTTTCAAAGTTTTTTTACTTTTTCTTTTTTCTTGCTTTTTTTACAATATTTTTTTGCTTTTAACATATCAGATTTTGCTTTTTTCTGTCTTCTCTGCTGATAAGGCAAATGAATGTGGAAAAGATAAAAGTTTGATTAAAAATATTTTATAAAAAAATTTCTTTCTTTCCCTGACGAAACTTTAAATAAATGTTGATAAAAACCAAAATAATTTTTTTTATTAACTTAAAAATATTTTAACAAAATGTACATTTTTCTATTATAATTAATTTAAAATTTTATTTAAAGTTTTCTAATTATTGTTCTAAACTTGCAATTTTTTCTTCATAATTCAACCTGAAAACAAATATTAATAAAAACAAAATTACTTCTGTAAAATTAAAATTTTTTTGTTTTTATTTCTTTTAACATCTTTCTAACAGTTCTTAAAATAAAGTTATTTACAATTAAGCCTGAAAACAAATTTTAATAAAATCAAAATTACTTATTAAAATTTAAAAAAAAATAGTTTTTACTTCTTTTAACATCTTTCAAACATTTCCTAAAAACTAGTTGCAATTTTTTCTTTCTAATTAACCCTCAAAACAAATTTAAATTAAAACAAAATTACTCTAATAAAATTAAAAAAATTTGTTTTTATTTATTTTATTTACATTTCTTAAAAAAAGTTGCAAGTTTTTCTTTATAACACAGTACATATAGTTTAAGGAATATTTGCAAAAACATTTTTATAGGAAGATTAAATTTTTTAATTAACTTTTTGCAAATAAATACAAAATTGAAAGTAATAGCGCTAGTTTTTGCAACATTTTAAAATTATGAAATACGCACGTTTTGACAGCTGCGATAATATTCCCTATACATATTTATATGCATTTAAATTTGAAATTTCTCTTTTTTCACGATTTCGTTAATAATTAATCTGCGATGAAAGGAATATCCAATTTCATGTTACTTAATTTATAAAAAACATTTCGCACTTTGTATTTTAATTTTAAGTAAAAATTGACTAAAACTCAAAAACATTGATATTTTTAATACCTAAAAATTAAGGAGTCTGTGAAGAATCTTAAATTGAAAACTCAGATAAAACCATTGAAATATGTAATACACATATTTCCTAATCAATTTCAAGAAAGTTGTAGATAATTGAACTGCAAATTCCTGAAAACAACGATTTTAAAATATATATATTCAAAAAAAGTACTATTAAAGAGCATTTTAAATTTAGTCGACTTTATTTTTAAACACACCCAAAATTTGAACTGAAGTCGACTTTAACAAAAATATACATTTGGAAAATTGAGATAGTATGTGCGATAAAATTTGTGTTTCAGATTGAATTTTCTGAAAATGTTGATGCCAAAGTTGTGATTTTTTTTTTATAAAATGAATTTAGTGGAATATGAATTTAAGTCATGTGTAGAGAAGACAGTAAAAAGCAAAGTCCGATGTGTTTAAAGCAAAAAAATATTGTAAAAAAGCAAAGAAAAAGCAAAAGTAAAAAAACTTGGAAAAACAACAGTTTCTTTTATTTTTTAATTCAAAGTTAAGAGAAAAAATATTTTTTTGTGAGCAAAAAAAGTATTTTTGGGCAAAAAGAAAAAGCTAAAAACCGAAAAATCCAAAAAAGCAAAAATAAGTAAATATGAGTAACACAAACAATAAAAAGCATAAAAAGCAAAAACAGCAATTTTGTCTTCTCTGGTCATGTGTTAAGATTTTGCAAATGCAATTAAGGGATTTTACTAGATTTGCAAAATAGGAAAATAAGTGAAGTTTTCATTTGAATTGCAATTATACCCTAGATCTTTTACCTAATCAAAATAAACTATATTAAAAATTATCCGTGGTTTGGTCAGGTATATGAATAAATAAGAAATTTTAACGAAAAACCTGAATTTTTGCTAAAAGTTGAATTTGCGAATATTTCAAAAACTAGAGCTAATTTTAAGATTTGGTGTTCACAGTCGTTATATTCATCCTAAAATCTAACAGAATTGATATGTCGTATTCCCGATGCATTTTTAGTGTTGTACTGTGTAATTAAACCTGAAAACAAATTTTAATAAAAACAAAATTATTTTTATAAAATTAAACATTTTTGTTTGCTTTTAGTTCTTTTAACATCTTTCTAACAGTTCTTTAAAAAAAAGTCCTTTCTATTGTAATTAAACCTGAAAACAAATTTTGATAAAAACAAAATTAATTTTATAAAATTAATTTTTTTTGTTTGTTTTGATTACTTTTAACATCTTTCAAATACGCAAAAAATTAGCGTATGTAATATTATATATCATTCTTGGTAAAAACGATTTCCTACAGAAAAAAAATAGTTTTCATTAGCTTAGTTTAAATCAAACCCTTCAATTTTTATATAAATTACCTAAAAATATAATTTTTTATTGGTACATTATAATTTCTTTTCTATATTATGTTAAATCACTTTCTTTTCTTATATATTTAAAAAATTTTCAATATTTAGTTATATTATGGCAAAATGATAAAAAAATTTATGTATGAGACCCAAAATAAACTTAGGAAGTTTTACAATTCATTTATTTGTTGCCAGATGTTTGTAAAATGTGTATAATTCCTAAAAATAGCATTAAAATTGCAGCTGTTGATTAAAAAAAATAAAGAAGATAAAACAGTATGGCGAAAAGTAGATACCAAAAGTGAAAAAAGTTATAAAAATGTAAAATAATATAAAATTTTATGCTAAATGTCAAACGGATGTGGCTTTGTATTCACATAAGACACAACTATCAGTGCGTTTACAAATTTATCGTCCACATTTTCGTCAATGTGTTCACCTAAAACTTTTCGGTTAGTAAAACTATTATATAATGAAAATAAAAAAATTTATAACTTTTATTGTTATTTGCATTGCAGTTTAAGTTTTTAACAATTTGATGCCATCTGGAAATGGTTGGCCGATTGTCCATAATGTGTTGATTGTTATTTTTCATAGTCAAAATCTAGGGGTGATCAACATGTTTTTGGACTTGAAGACTTTTATTTATATGGCCAACGATTGAGACTGGAAAAGGAATTATTATGACAATAGGACAGGCGGACAATGCTTTGTTTTGAATGGTAACAAATTAAGAAATTAGTTTTTATATTGTAATTAAATAGTTTTCCAAATTTAATAAATTAAAGCAAAAATAAAGATTATAATGCTTTAATTTGCAACCAACTATTATTACCAGTAATAATTATAAAATAAATAATTAAATAAATTAATCAAATTGTTTTAATAAGGGAGAAGGAAAGATCTAATAATAATAATTTTACGTAAATTAATAAATAAAATATAGCTTAAGTTTAATAAATTAGTGCTAAAAATTCCAAAAACAGAATAAGAAATATTTACCAAGTTTTTTTTGTATAATTATCGTTAGTTTTGGTGTTCTTATTTTATACCAAGCATATTAAATAAGTTATACCCAACACTTGGGTAGAGCTGTAATACATGCTAAAACTAGGTAACTTATATCTTTATTTTATGTGATTTAACATAATGTACAAAAGAAATTTATAATGTACCAATAAAAAATAATATTTTTAGGTAATTTATATAAAAATTGAAGGGTTTGATTTAAACTAAGCTAATGAAAACTATTTTTTTTCTGTAGGAAATCGTTTTTACCAAGAATGATATATAATATTACATACGGTAATTTTTTGCGTATTTGAAAGATGTTAAAAGTAATCAAAACAAACAAAAAAAATTAATTTTATAAAATTAATTTTGTTTTTATCAAAATTTGTTTTCAGGTTTAATTACACAGTACAACACTAAAAATGCATCGGGAATACGACATATCAATTCTGTTAGATTTTAGGATGAATATAACGACTGTGAACACCAAATCTTAAAATTAGCTCTAGTTTTTGAAATATTCGCAAATTCAACTTTTAGCAAAAATTCAGTTTTTTCGTTAAAATTTCTTATTTATTCATATACCTGACCAAACCACGGATAATTTTTAATATAGTTTATTTTGATTAGGTAAAAGATCTAGGGTATAATTGCAATTCAAATGAAAACTTCACTTATTTTCCTATTTTGCAAATCTAGTAAAATCCCTTAATTGCATTTGCAAAATCTTAACACATGACCAGAGAAGACAAAATTGCTGTTTTTGCTTTTTATGCTTTTTATTGTTTGTGTTACTCATATTTACTTATTTTTGCTTTTTTGGATTTTTCGGTTTTTAGCTTTTTCTTTTTGCCCAAAAATACTTTTTTTGCTCACAAAAAAATATTTTTTCTCTTAACTTTGAATTAAAAAATAAAAGAAACTGTTGTTTTTCCAAGTTTTTTTACTTTTGCTTTTTCTTTGCTTTTTTACAATATTTTTTTGCTTTAAACACATCGGACTTTGCTTTTTACTGTCTTCTCTACACATGACTTAAATTCATATTCCACTAAATTCATTTTATAAAAAAAAAATCACAACTTTGGCATCAACATTTTCAGAAAATTCAATCTGAAACACAAATTTTATCGCACATACTATCTCAATTTTCCAAATGTATATTTTTGTTAAAGTCGACTTCAGTTCAAATTTTGGGTGTGTTTAAAAATAAAGTCGACTAAATTTAAAATGCTCTTTAATAGTACTTTTTTTGAATATATATATTTTAAAATCGTTGTTTTCAGGAATTTGCAGTTCAATTATCTACAACTT